>JAWWLZ010000082.1:136440075-136461096 GCA_035041345.1 Poliocrania exsul | reverse complement strand
ATATGGAATTGTTAAAATAAACACCAATTATCTAGTGTAATTTCACTTTAATCCACCCCAAGGGAATTATTGATAACAACCTAGGTTACCCCTGTCCCCTTTTCCAGGGGCAGGTTGTAACAACATTAATTAATAAAAACTACTACTGTTGTTATACTGAAGCATGTACAAAGGAATAAATTTCCATTGATACAAAGATATGAGATTCCCTCCATGGCCAAGGTGATACACTCCACTTCAACACAGACAAACAGAGACTGAAAATTTATTTTGACTCAAATACTTCCCAGGATGGTGCTTGTTTGGTTTTTTTTTTTTCATCTCAGCAAATAAGAAGGCACCCTGTTCAGAACGAATGTACTTTTCAAACAAAACCAAAGAATTTCTTAGTAACATTCTACTAGTGAGAATAGAAAAAGTAGAGTTGTTCAAATGAAACTATGTGATATGCAAGGCATTATTAAGACAGCTTGGTCTAATCATCATTGCATTTCTACTAAGTATTTGAAAGTGCTGTGCACAGTCAAAGTTGTCCTCTGGAAGAGCGGTAAAGTCAGCAAACTATGATAGTTCAAGACCTTGATAGGTGCTTATGAGACTTGTTTGGCTTAAATAATGAATCTTAAACTGTACCCAGTGTCTTTCCAGACATGGTGTGCACAACAAAGATGAAAAGAAATTGGGCAAGGATATTTTCTTGCAATATCCCGCTATCAGGCCAAATTATCTAGTCTATTATTCATCAGTATTCACAGTGCTTTTAGAAGTATTGCAAAAAAACCCCCCTGACAACCAGTACTACTTCTGAGTAACTATATTAGAGGAAGAAGGAAACACAATGCTACAGTTGAAGGTGTCAAATGCTTTCTTCAAGTCAGCTATAGTTACAATGAAGCAGTAATTGTTTGTTTAAAATTTTCATACCTTAACAGAGGACAGAGCTTTGGCAAGTGCAGTAAGAGACATAAATAAAAACTTGCCATTATTTAGCTAATGCTAATACATGATCTATGACAATCTTTTGTAAAACAGATAAGTGCTGAAGACAAATAATTCCTACATTTGTTGGTATGAAGCTGATATTGCTGAATTAAATGAAGATTAGGAAAAAAAATTAAGCTTCTGCTATTCAGAGCTTTTTCATTGCACATTCTGTACACTGCATGTACCAATGTGTGTAAGCATGAATGTGTATGTTTTATATGTCATGTCTGGCAATAAATAGAGGTATTGTACAAAATCCTTTCCTTTTAATTAACTCTGTGAAGGTCAGTAAATTTCTTACCTCAACGGAATAATGTTACTCTTCCAATTATACAGAGCTTATCATATCTCTTGTTACTTGCAAGAATAATATTTAGAGAAAAAAAACTGGTGCTAGTTTCATCCAATCCCCAGGGAGGATAAATGAACCTCTGTGCATGTTTATCTAACTCTTTATGAAATATCTTATACACTGCTTAGACATGATTTTATAGCTTCTGAGGGGATAAAGTAAATAAGATTAATCCTACTAAAAATGTATTGCTATTTTAAACAATCTGAGTCTCTAATATTCAACGTATTCCTCATTAGGCAATTCTGTTTACTAAACCAAAACTCATTACCCAATATTAGACAATTATATAGAATTTTTACCTAAAAAACCCCCTGAATACAATGCAATATTCTCCACAAATTTCAAAAAAAACATAAAAATCCCACAGTTGTACTTTGCAATAAAAAACTACTGTGAATTATGAAGATTATAGTTTTTAAAGAGCAGACAGTAATGCACAAAAGCTAAAATCAGTAACAGACCAAAAAATTGAGATCTTTGACTACTGGAAACACTATTCTGTAATGTTTTCAGAGAAAGCAGTGCTTCATAATGCTTTCAGAGAGGACATATTTAGAGTCCTCTGAAATTATGTTATAAATGTAATAGAAACTAAGAGTACAGACAAAGAGCATCTAACAGAGAAGCACAATGCTAGCAAAATGCCTAAACTGTCCAGCATCTCTAAATAGCCATTAATTACATGGTTTGAACTTTTTTTACATGTAACTGTAAGAACAAAAAAGCATTCTGCTTAAGTACTTTCACTTGCTTGTTCCTTTAACTCTACTATCTAATGTTTTTCTCAGCCTACTTTAGAAAATGTTCACGCAAAGAAGAGGCATAGAAAAAGGGGCAGTCCCCAAATTTTCTGTTCCATATTTTCCAATGTTGCTGAATTTAGTGCTAAACTAGTATCTTTTCCCTAAGAGATAACAATTTTTACTGGCTGTAGCAGCTGAAGACTGAGGACAACTCTTCCAGACTGCACACATCTGTGACATCTCCCTTTACCATGAGTTTGAGAAGAATAAATCAGACACTCAGCATTTACTGGAATGAGACCATTATATTTTCCCATATGCTTATTCTGAATACAACTTTTACTCTAGGTGACTGAATCATTCATGTTGTGGAAACAAAATGTCACTATATCCATTTTCCTAAGTTTCTTTTTTATTTTTTCCCTGTTTCCCTCCCTTTTTCAAGAAACAAATATATTTATTATTCATAAAATATAGTAAGAAACTGATAAACCTTAGAGAAACCCATTAACTTCAAATTTAGAAATGAAGTTCATCTCTGAAAGGTGCTTGCAAGGTCTAATACTTTACTACTACAATATTTTTAAGTCAACAAAGCTATACAAGCAGGAAATATGGCAAACTATATGAAGTTCAACAATCAAACTGCCTTTGGGTTGGCTACGGGCTGTCTGTTACATTAAACATATCTGGGACTTTTTTCTGGCACTGAAATCAGCTGCCAAGGGCCAAGTAGAATTCATATATTAAGTTTCAGAATCCAAACCAGACTTGTACATGTATGGAAGATTTCCTAGGCCATGGTGATTGCCCAATCATGTCTAGTTGTCATACACATTTGTATGAATGTGTCAATTAAATTCATATTCTAAGAATGTAGTAATATAGACTGTGAGTTCCAGGAAACTTCCCAAGTATCATTTAAGTAATTAATAAGCTCATAGCCTACAGAGCTGTTGTGTAGTCACAGGTAGACCACTCAAGCTTTTTTTCCCAAATATTTGCTGTGGTTAGCCATTACTATCATAATTTTATTTTCCCTTTATGTTTTAATGAAAAATATAATGGGAAAAAAAAAAGAAACGTCATGTAATTTGATACTTCTTTTGAGAATATGGTGTGTATATTCTGTCACTGTGTTTACAACCTACACAACATGAATGCCATCGTATTAATTCATGGTTTGGTTTCTTTATTTTTCCTGTCCTGCTTATTTCTTTACATTGCAGGAATGATAGATATTTAGATAGTGACATAAATCAAATGAAGATTTATATGGAAAATTAGGTATTTAACCCCAACTGGCAACTCAGCCCCATGGAGCCACTCATTCACATACTCTCTAAATGGGATGAGGGAAAGAATTCAAAGGGTAAAAGTGAAAAAAACCTCATGGGTTGAGATAAAGATAGTTTAATTGTCAAAGCAAAAGCTACACACACAAGCAAAGCTAAACAATGAATTCATTCCCCACTTCCCATGGGTGGGGCAGGCATGTGTTCATCCATCTCCAGGAAAGTAGGGATCCATCACACATAATGATGAGTTCAGAATAGAAATGCCGTCACTCTGAACATCTCCCCTTTCTTCCCTCAGCTTTATATGATGAGAGTGATGGTATATGATATGGGATATCCCTTGGGTCAGTTGGGATCAGCTGTCCTTGTGTACCCTCAGCCTCCTCACTCATGGGGTGGAGTGAAAAGGCAGAAAAGGCTTTGACTCTGTGTAAGCACTCCTCAGCAATAACAAAAACATCTCTATATTATCAACACTGTTGTCAGCAGAAACCACAACCCCATATTAGTTACTGTGAGGAAAATTAATGCTACCTTAGTCCAAATCAGCACAGACCTTAATCTTGTAAACTCACTTTAGAACTGTGATAATCACTAGTGATGCAGTTTAAACTACATTTTTGGGCAGTATTTTCAATTTTTTCTCATCCTTTTCTTGCATCACATCAAGTAAATTAGGACTTCAGGTTCAAACAGTCTGTAACATAATTCAGTTTTCATTTGTGTGACTTTCTAAGTGACAGCTCTTTAAAAAATCATCTTGACAGCTAAAGAGTGAACAAAGTAACAGATGCATAATTTTATGTATTATTGATGGACAGATTCTCTTGACAGGCTGCAAGTATTTGGGAAGAGTAACCGGAAAAAAAATTAAATAAGAAGTAGCCAGTCTCTATTTTAAAATACACTAAGCATTCCTTACACTAATTTTATAGGTTGTGTACCTAAGCTCAAAGCTGACACGAAAAGTAATAAGATTCTGGGTTCAGCCTCTCAAACTCGAAGAGATTTTACAGACATGTAATTTTCAAAAAGAGCTTCTCAGTAGCTATGTAAGTAGTTGTTGTACATTATTCATCAGAACACTTAATGCTCTTTTAGAACTTTGATTCTAAAAATGTATAAACTTCTATGATTTTATTCTCAGCATTCAGAAAAGAAATTGGTGTGGAGAGCCATGAATGCTTATAGAAGTTAATGGAAATCTTCTGCTGATTTCAGTGTCCTCTGGATAAGGCCATAAGTATTCTCCAGTCCCCTTACAATTATTTTCTATGGTTCTGAAGGAAGCAAAGATCTTACTGAGTTTTAGTCACCAGGAAACTGCAACAAACAAATTGAATACAAACTGCTTAATGTAGTGTCTTGATGCTGATCTGTGTGTCCAGACTGCAAATAGCAGGAACTTTGTGCATCTCCAGTTAAAAAATAAGAAAAGTACACAAAGAAGTGCAGATCATTACAAAGGTCATTTCAGCCTGATATGGCAGGTTACATATCCCTGGACAATAACTCAAACTGAATCCTATTAGTTTTAATGACAGCACCATTGACATGTCCTATAGAACACATCTGACAGGAACAGCTTCAGAGTGGCCAGCTCATTGATCCAGGGACTTGGACACACTTTTTAACTTCTTGATTCTCTAATTTTTGAAACTTTTGAAAAATGTAGTTGCATCTTGTCAAAGTATTTGCATTCTTGGAGTTATCAAAAATGCAGCTCAGGTTATGCATGCTGTTCTGCAAAGCCAAGTGTAAACAAGAGAAAGATATCTAACCTTGCTGTTTCCCTCTCCCTTACCAAAATGCCTAAATAACAGAGTAGTTTCATTAACAATTTGTAAAACCTTTAAACTCTTGCAGTAACTGATGGTTTACTGAGGAAAAGGTTTCACTTTATGTTTTAAAGGTCATGAAGCACTTCTATGATTATTGAGGGTGAACTTACTGCCATTTCTGACCTGTGTTAGCTGATAAAACTTACATTGGACCAGAAGCCTGAACTATGAGGCAGCTGAAAGGATCTCCTGTCCCTTCTGTTTAAAGAATTTTACCCATTCACACAGAAAATACTTGTCTGTCTCAGCAGGAAAAGCCCTAGGCAAGAGACAGGAAGCTGAGAAAAGAAAGAATAAACCATTAAAAAAATTACTGTAGTTTAAATATGTCAAATTCAGCCATTACTCAATGAGGATAATGAGCAATAACACAGTGCAGAATTTTGCCCCTTATTGTTTAATATGTGGGTGGTCTGTTCGCTTTCACACACAGCTGCTTTGTAAGCAAGCTGGATTTTGGGCTGGGCTGCAGCTGATGAAACAAACAGGAGAATTTGGTTTTGGAGGAAAAAAAAATGTTGGTACTTCTAACAGCAGCTCTCAAACACCCTTCTCTGCCATGTATTCACCAGCTCTGTCCTCTTACATAAGAGGCAGTGTAGCAAGGGTAAAACCCAAAAAACTGTATCAGTACAGGTCATAATTTTGATCACTTATTTTCAAAAAACAATGAAATATCACACTACATATTGTATAGACTGTAAACTGTTTTAACACTCAGATCTTCAAAGAAGTTTGCATCCAAGAAAGACATTTATTTAGTCATAATTAAATTTGAATTATGTAAATAATTAAAAATAATCATGTGTGCTGATTCTACCTAGAGTATGTTTTAAAGCATTATTTGCTGCGTGTCTATTTTTTAACTTGTTAACTACTGAATTAATTCTCTTCCCCAGTGCTTTTTTCTTTTTCAATAAGTGGATATTATTAATTTATATGCACTGTAATTTTGTGTGAGGGTATTTGGCTTTTTAAAATACAGTACAATTTACTCAAAATATCTTTGCCTCAAAAGAGCTGATTTTCCTTATTTTACATTTTTGCATTTCTGTTGGTAAAAACAAAACAACAGATGGCATCTAAAAATCTTGTAACAGAATATTCTGATACCTGATTGTGTCTTTTATAAATCCCAGGAGTGACTCCTTACCCTGTGTTAAGAAGAGCCCTATCTATAGTAACACCATCAAACAATATGGGGAAAAATGGTTAATTATCTAATATAAATCCATATTTCATTTAATAGTAGTATTCCTTCAAGAAACTGTCTTACATATCAACATACAGAAAAGTCAAAGCAGAGGCAGATGAGTAAGCAAGGTCTTTTTACCAACCCTATAATGAATCTGAAGAAATTTATGATTTTAAGCCATGTAGTCCTGTTGTCAAAACAAAATCAGCAGTCATCTTCTCAGCCCAGCATTTATATACCAAAGATACACAGATCTTTGAAAAGTTTATTTCCATGCTCTGAAGTGCAGGGAAGAATGGAAAAAAATATCTACCATGCCCCATCCACCCTCCCCTACAGAGTAGCTCCAGAAGCTCTGCGTGAAATGTTTCTGCTCCAGGGTAAACAATCTGGCCTCATCATGCCTAGTTGGAAAATGTTGTAATAACTTTCTTCAATTTGAGGCAATTTCCACAATCCAGCTATCAGTTATTCAATGAAAAAAACCAGACATTATGCTACCATTTAAAACACTGCATATTTACTAATCAGACTGAATTCTCTGAAATGAGTCCTTGCCTACATTTACATTTCCCTGTAGTGTCACACTACAGTAGTACTGGAATTCCAGTAATTGCAGAAAACCATTTGATTTCAGCTTATGTTATTCACAGTGAGATTTGCTACGATTAAATGTATTTCAGAAGCTGGATATCTTGATATGATTCTGCAAGATTAAATAATTTCCTTTGAGTACTCCAATTTTCACATTAATTACATTACTGAGACATAAACCTTCTCTTCATAGATTTTGGAGACCCCATTAGCTGAATTAGTTGAGAAGTCAGTAGTATCTCAGAGTAGCTCAATGAATCTGTGCATGTCTTTGTTTCTTAAGATAAGCGCTGGCTGAATTTCCATGTTAGTAGAGAACCAAAAGTAATAGTGTCATTTGGGACAAAGCATATCAACATATCTTTACTATGGTTAATGAGTACAAAGACATGTAGTAAACTCCATAGATCATTATAGATCAGCATGATAAGATTTGCTATAACTGAATAGATATGTATTGTTTAATTGGATGTTTTACATGGATGGCAGAAGAAGTACATTCAGATTTTGTTATGTTGAGATTAATGAAGAACCTTTGCTTATACAAAGTTTGCAACAGAATTTGTAACTGATATAATTCACAGTATCCTGCAGATTCCTAGCTAACAAATACACATTTCAGAACTTTAAAGCATATATTTCCTTGCTTTGTAATGTATTACTTCTTATGGCCTCAAATAGGGATATCAGACCTGACTCTGTTAAGCAGTAAACATACTAACAATAAAATAATTTTTCCCACCTCAGACAATTTCAGATTCAAGTTCACATGCTAGACCAGTTAAAAACAGTGTAGGAAACAATCTGTATTTTGAAATAAAATATAGATTATTTGTTGTTAGAATCAGGTCTTCTGTTAGACTAGATGAGCCAAAGCTTTGCTCAGAGTTCTTATAATAATCAAAGTTTTACAAAATGTAATTGATATACGGAAATTATATGCTTGATTTATTAAAAACAAATGGATGTCATAACAGACATATATTCATACCACAATACTCTTAGCTCTTCTCTTTTAAGAGGAAGTGATTGATGATGCAGACCCTTGTGCTTCTGTGAAGAGACAAACGGACACTATTAGTGAGCTCAGGTAGGTAATTTTTTTATACTCTCTAATACAAGGAGCTATGTTATTCTCATTCAGTTATTCTCAAACAAGTAGACAGTGAAGAGTAAGAAAAAGGAAGGATGTAAACAAGCTTGTTTGCACACTGATTCTTGATAATGTATAAAGTTACATATTCTGAGCAGAACCTATATTGAAGAATGTATACTTAACCGTTGCTGGCATGGTCAGTTGTTACGTGTTTGTTAGTGACTTAGCTCATGCTACCTAGCTGGAAAAAAATCAGCCCGGAGAGAAAATCCACATCCAGAATATACTCTTTTCTTATTACTGTTAGTTTTAACTATATACATCTTCCGAGATCAAAACCTTCTTGTCTGGAAAATGAAACCAGCTACAAATTATTCCAAAGCCATTTCTACTGACTTGTAGCAGCTCACAACAATTTACAGGATTCAAAGGCCTTTTTGTGAAAAGTAACTCTGCAATTATCAATTAAGCCAGGAATAAATATGTTATTGTTTCTATTATAAACTCTACAAGAGAAATTCTCTGCTAAGCTTTACAGCTGAATGCCCAATATACTTGGACATTTGGGCTTACTCACGTCTTCGGTTAAGAGGAAATAACTAATGAATGTACATATAAGCAAAATCAGAAAAGGATGGACTGGATTACTAAGCCAGAGACAGGCTTTAGAAAACAGAGATCTAATCACAGTCGGACTGTATCTCACTTCAGACCATAGAATCTGATGTTTTAGAGTTATCATTGCAGAGGCCCTATGCTTTAAAAATAAATATCTTGGTTTCACCTCTACCTCATCATTCATGTTTGAATAGTGCCTTTACCTATCAATCTGATCTTCTCTAGTTCTTTAGCACTGATAATTAAGTTCATCCATCCTTTATTTTTTGTTTTAGTGTTTATCACCAAAATATGTAACTATTGCTTCAGTCATTTAAATTCATAAAATAGCTAATAAGCATTTTCATTGTTCCTTTCACATGCAAAATTCCACCCTGTGGGGTTATTTTGCTGTCTTTCCTTTTATAATAAAGCAATATTATAGCTTGGGCCAAATTGCTCTCAGGCTTGAGGAATCAAAAAATTATTTCATTAGTTTTATTCAAACCACAATATTATGGAAAACTATATATATTTTTTTACATGATACAGCAAATTATGATTTTACTGAGATGTTATGTTTTATGCCCATTGTTCTGCACAAAATTTTGACATAGAGAAGGCCCTGCTTAAAGAAAAACTCTTCTTTCTCCCCTCCATTTGATTCGTTGTGCACATATTGCTGTATTGATAAAGAAGACACCCACAGAATTTTGGCACAGCATGAATATGCTGTGTAACAGTTCAGAACAATATTTTCTGGCCTTCACTCAGTGTTCATATAAGTAACAATGAACATAATTAACATTCTTTTTAATATTGAGATATTGCCAGAACTTCTCTTTTCCGGATTAGACAAGTAATTATTGTTTGTATTGAGAAACAAATAAAAGAAATTTTGAATAATATTACTCAATACTGATTTCAGGTGCATTTTTTAGTGAAATATTGGAGATTGTCAGTTCCATAAAACTAATAATTTCTCTAATTTGAAAAAAATTAAAATTCATAGGACAGCTAGTTAAAGTATATAGTCTACATTTGCACAGTAAAGAAGTGAACCCATCTTTTTTTTTTTTTCTGCAAGTTGTAGTGTTTATTGAAATACTTAACAGCTGTGAATTCACACCAGCATCCATTATCTGATTGCTGTGGAAGATTATATATGTTTTTCTTTTTGATTCAAAAGTCAGAGGGTGGTTGAATTATTGCAGGAAGTTTTCTGCATGACATTTTGGAGACTCCATAGCAACTGAATTCAAGTCATGGCACCTGCACCACATGAAACTCTTCAGAGCTCTACTTTGAGTTGAAGGAAGGTGTCGTATAAAGTCATGATGTCATGTAGAGACTGTCAAAGGAAAATGAGTCCATTATGAAAAAGAAAACAGTGCATATAGACACATCTTGTAAGCCTAGCCACATGGAAATGTAAAACTGCTTTTTTTTCTGGAAATAACAATGAGAAACGACAATTCTTCTCATTATTTTCTCTGCACTGCAAACACTGAAAAAAATTACTCAGTAATATGTTATTAGAAAACAGGTTACGTGTAGTCTTGTACCCAACAGCGTTTCCATTTTTTACTTCTTTGTCAAAACTTAGAAGTTTGTTACTGTTTTTCTCTAAGAAACAGCAAAAAATAATCTTGTTGGCATGCTTCTGTGGAACTTTACCACTATGGTAGCATTAATTTATAAATACAATACAATTTTTCTGACTAGCACTGGCTGTAACCATCAATTGTTACAAGTGTAGTAAGTGTTATTATTTAAAATATTTTACAGCAGCATATGTGATTAAGGGCAACCTGGAAATAATTTTGTACAAATTACTTCAGGTTTCTACTTCCTTTCTTTCTCATTTTCAAAATGGGAGCTAAAATTTCCTTTGCTCATTAAGATGATTTTTTCCTGTTCTGCTTTGTGTGAAATGAGAAATTTTCCCACATAATCATTAGATCAAAAAGAAAGCAATTATTTTAAAATATAGTGAAAAAAATTGCTCAACAACTGATATTCTCTTATCCTGTGCAAATTTCTGCTTCTCACTTGCTGTGGCATCATAGTTTAATTAGTTCTGTAATTTTCAACTTTTAGACTATGTCAAATATAAAAATTAAGCAGGAATAACAATAAAAATGGCACATATCAGGTCAACTTCTTTCTTAACAAATAAGTCAACCGAAGTAAAAAAAGTCCTTTCTTTGTGAGAGACTTGAAAAAGTGCATAATAGTTTTTAAGCATACCACTGTTGTCATTACTTTTATGTTTGTGTCATCCAGGGTCCCAGTCACACACAAATCCAGACTGGCAGCTTCCTGAACTGTAAGATTTACATAAGACAGTCTTCTATAGAACCTATTGTTAGGGGATATACAGTGCATCAAATATGTATCACACACCTAAAAAGTAGGAGAACTGTAAATGCAATTCACATAGAGACAAAAACTCAGCTTCTTCACTATCTGATTTGGATAGGCTAAGTATGAATAATAATCTTAATAATAATCCAGGTTTAAAACAATCTACCATTTCAGAGTTGGATTCTTAATTGAATATCTTTGTTTAATAGCTTTTTTTCCTGCCAATGTATGAAAGAATCAGACCGACCATACATGAAGAAATAAGTGATGTTTTATTACTCTTCGTTTGAAACTGCAGAGCACTCCACTGTTTGCATAAGAAGCATTTCCAAAATCTGCTCTTCAAAGATTTTCAACCTTTAAAATATCTGATGTTCTGTCAAATTCTGTCATTCCTGAAATTTTCTTTTCTTGCACTGACAGATTTTACCTGCTTATCCAGAGCACTACTAAATTATAATCAGGGGATCTGGGAGAAGGAACTGTAGAAATGGTGCTTTCAAAGAAAAGATGACGCCAGGAACTTAGGTTTAATTCAATTGCTTAAAGCTTTTGCTAAACAATATTACAGTCAAAATTGTATACCACAAACTAGTGATTAATTTAGAAAATAATAAAGTTTGGAATTACAGCAGTATTCTGAAATGGATATATTTTCTTATGTAGACTCTAATTCCCAATACCTCTATTTCTTGTTTAACTTGTTCCATACAAAAAAAGTGAGTGTTCTACTGAATTCTAATACTTTTTCTTCTCTGTGGCCTCTCTTCAGTATGACTCATGTACTTTTCAGTTTTGATATTATAAAGCGTTGAGAGGCCCCTCCAAATCAATCTGTTCTAAGTACTAAGCCATGCATCTTTGTATCAAGGTTCACATATGAAAGAGTGTCAACCACATAGCAGAACTATATAGTCAGTGATAGAATATCTGAAGGTAAAGAATGAATCTCAGTTTGTTTTAAAATTCAGTTTAGGGGTAAAGAATTAAAATATTTATGCTTTCACCAATTATAGCAGGAGGTCCATTCACTGATTTACTAAGCAGAAGCAGATATGAATAGGATTGTCACAGTAAACATTAAAATTGTCATTGCGAAATTGTTTTACCTGGAGATTTATCTTCTATGTACTTCATAAATTATACATAATCCATGTGCCAAATATATTCTCACATTCTTATACTTTTTTCCTAAACAAAACATTATCAAGCACTTCCATAATCAGAATTAAGCCTTTTTAATGTTTTGAAACTCAAAATATAGTGTCCTTAATCATTACTTGGCTTCTTTGAGACCCTTCATGTCTTAAAAGAGTAACTATCTACAGTTTTCAGAAACTACTTTCTCTCACATTTACAAAATCCTGAGGCATCACTAGTCTAAGCCTAATTCATAGCAAGTCTTCTTATGTATCTCAAATGTGCCGTTGCTTCACCTCTCCCAGTGAATACATCCATGTCAGAAAAAGTAGTGATGATCTTTGATAAGGTTTGAAAAATGAGGGTCTGGGATGCTGGGGACAGTGGAGTGGGCTGTCAGTGGAACTATGCCAGCTGATGAGGAAGTATGCAGGGGAAGGGGATCAGGGAAAAACAAAGGGAATATAGAAGGGGCTGTTGACATGAAAAATGGGGATGCTTCTGTCTGTCTGACCAAAACATGCACCTGATGAAGACAGTCTTCTCATTAACTATTTTCTTAGCTGTCTTTCTTCATAATCCCGCTCTCTGTGTAAGTGCATGTGTCCTTTGGCTAGCAAGCACTATGCTGGACCAGACAGGGACTAGGAGATTCATGGGGTGAACAAGAGGGCCTGAAAACCCAGCAGTAGTATCGGAAAATGTGTGTGTGTGCCCTATCACTGGTGAGAGTGGAAGGCTTAGACAAAATTTTTTAAAGAAGCCCTGCCATTGAGTCAAAAAGTGTAGAAAGGACTCTCTTGCTTTCTCAACTCCTTCTCAGAGAGGTATCTAGGCATGGCTGAATCCAATCTTAGCCTCAGATTATTTCAACAGTTTAAATTTAAGGAATTACAGAGGTGGGATTGAACGTCTTTTGTCCCAGAAGTTTACAATTGACAAAATGAGAATATTTATATAAAATGAATCATTTATTATTACAAATGATCAGACAAATATATTAATCAGAATTGTTTACGACACAATATAAAAGATAGAATTACTGGTAGTATGGCATATGATAGGATAGTGCACTATATTGAAGCAAGTATTAAAGCAATAATATTAAAGCTAGCAAGAAAGGAAATAATTGTTAAGTAGAGATTTGATGTAACTCACCCATAACACCTGTGGGACAATTTCTTTTGCTTAGCCTTGAGGAATAACCTTGGGGGGGCGTCTGCAGCCAAAGGAGGAATCTCCACACATACGCCCAAGAAGGATTATGTCAGAAGAACCTGACTTTATGAAAGTGGACTGGATTTTTATAGTACAAAGTGATTGGTTGGTAGTCACAGATCTATAGGCTGGCAGACTAGCTTATCTGTCAAATCCTGTTTCAAAAGCAGGATGTGTATTTGAAGTCCAGTGAACCAGGATGTTTTTGTCATAATTTAACACCAAGAAAGCATCCTGGCACCAGCAATTGAACTTGCATGATAGCTTACATGATGGCTTGCATAGTATGCATTCTCTGATGGAATTCTAGATCTTATCAGGGTGGGACTATCCTGCTACCTGCCCACACCAGTGACTTCTTTCTGCCAAGACATGACTGGGCGGCCCGTGCTTGTGCTATGAGTCCTGTAAGTAGGTGCTCTTGAAAGCAGCCCTGTTGTTGCGGCAGTCTCTGCCACGAACCATGTCAGTGTCCTGGGTGTGTGTCTCTGGGTCCTGAGTTCAGCTTTGCTCCTGGCTGACCCTGCAAAGGGGAAAGTGGCAGCTCCATCCTTCATCTTAAGTCCCTGGGCACCATGCTGGGCTCCAGCACCAGGGCAGGAGGGTCCTGGGCTGAGGCTGCCAGAGAAGACAACAACTCCTAATGCCACGTAGGAGAAATTTCCCTGTCTTTTTAGACTTCTGGTCTCTAAAGTGCCTAAATTTTCCCATAGAGAAGAAGTCTGAGGAGACATAGGTTCCCTGGGCAGTTAAGCATCAAAATGTCACACATAGATCAATGCTTGTGGAATTTCTTTTCTTTGTATTCTGAAAAAAAAAGTGTTCATTTTAAATTTGATCCTCTTTCTTGTAAATTAAATTTTTCTTCAAACTCAAGAGGCTGTTGTTACATGTTCTTGGCTCTTCTCCTACAGTATGCCAATCAGTGAAAACTTATGGCATTTGCACAAAGAAGGCTTACTTGAAACTTTTCTTTATTTGACTTGAAATTAATTCTGATAACTTATTATAGGGATTGAGTTTAATGTTATACTACATTTCTCATAATGTAAAAAATGAACTAAACAAGGAAAAGGAACTAAATTTTTGCTGTTAATCTAAGAGAGAAGAAAAATTTCATATAGGCTTTTTACTCCCTTTCAACCTCTAGGCATTAAAATGTCAGTCATCATATTTCATTTCATGTATTTTTCTAATTAATATGAACTTATTAAGTTTGGATTTAAATAACATGAAGTTCAAGTTAGTTCAAAAGGGAAAACATACCTGTTATTGATATTATGCTTTCCTTAAAATTACAGATCCTGAAAAAGATTCACACATTCTTTTACATTTACATGTTACTTTGGGAATCTTGGAGACTGTTATCTTTGGGATGATAACACTATATTGTGTGAAAAATTCGTCTATACAGTTTTTAGCTCAGTTCAGTGCAGATCAACTCTATGTTTCCTCATGACATGCCACCTCTTTTATATAAAGAAAAGTAGTAGAAAAGAAATTCAACATGAAAATAAAAGAATATTAAAGGAAAGCACACTATTTGCATTTACAATAAAGAGAGGGAGTCAAGACAAAAATTATAATTTTCAGATATTAAATAGGTGGTGGACGTGAGTTTGGTAGCAAACTATTCACCATCTTAAAGGTCGACATCAATAGAAAATACTAAAAAAATACAAAAGACTTACAGAGTAAAAACTGATATGAGTATTTAGAATGTGGTACAAAATGAGCAAAGCTTAAAGGCAAGAGTTGAAGACTGACATTTGAAAACCAGTATAAAAGTCATTTGTGGGTTAAACGAAGTTCTTGGCTCTGAAGGCTATAATGCTGCTGAAGGCTTCTCCAGATACATTATGATGACAGGTAAAGCCTATGAATTTCTTGTCCAGAACATCAAGCCCATCTAAGCTCTGTGTGCATGTGTGTGTGTGTGTGTGTGTGTTGATGTAGAAGAAAGAAAAAGAGAAACAAAGAGTTTTTATTACATGTAAAGGCAAAATGTAAAATGTTAATACAATAATGTATTGAAAACTGTACATTACTGTGCATGGGAAACAAATATAAAAATTAATTTTGGAAGAGGGGAAGAATTTGAGGGTGTATAGTTTTGGCAGATTTGTACCTTCTTTAGATTTGGAGTTGAAATCATATTTTAGTTTCTGTAAGCTGCCTGTCTCACCACTTAAGTGCATTTCAGCTTTTAACTGCAAAAATTATTGGCATTCCTTTAGAAAAAATAACATATTTTTATTGATTTTAATCTGCACTCAGTTTCTGTTTATTGAAGACCACCCTTAAAAAGCTTTTACAGCCTACAAGTTGGAAGAATATATGTTTAAATTCATAGAATTAAGCAGTAATTTTAATTAGATTTTGTGATGAGTCGGCATAAAATGGACTTAAATAGAGAACAGACTGAGTTTTCAATGAAAAATGTTACAGTGCCCAACATATGTATTAGGATAGTTCTAGAAATGTAGTATGCACATTGTAATATTTCAGACGTTCACAGAGTATCATAATCATAATGAAAGCTGAATCAGAGGAGACAAATTATATATATGTGTTGCATTTCTTTAGAAAAGTTGTAAACTACAGATTTAACTGTGTAACTTGAAACTTTATTTATTATTCAGCTACAGGAATACTTCTTATCTTTCTCACAAACTCATGTGAAAAATGTTAAGAGAATAGTAAGGTTACAAAGTCAAGAACAACAGAAAAAGGAATTTAAATAATTAAGCTACTTCTTGAAATCTGATGTAATGTTGCATTATTCACATCGGTCTTGTTATTAAGACAATGATCAGCTTGAGACCACAGATTGCTGAAGGCCTCCAGCAAAGTTAGTCCAGGGATTTGTTAGTCTTACATTTTTACATCTTAAATAAAGTGACGGTGCACTGGAGGAGCGAGATCGATAAAATAAATACATAATTATACCATGTAAAGTGTATCAGTATGTAGTATGCTGATGCAGAAAGGATCAAATTAAGATTATGAATATTTTTCAGAGCAGAGAATAAAAGATGTGAAAGCATGATAGGAAAAATATAGGTTTTTTCTAGTGATTTTAGAAGCAACATAATTGCATTAATTTCTGAAATATGGAAGCTTGGGGAAAAAAAGGATAGACACAACTTACATTTTTATACTAGTCAATTTCTCAGTTTTACCTGTTTGTTTACTTTTACAATATTTTTTGAAAATAAGCACCAAAATCTCAGTTGAAGTGACTTCTAAAACAATCTCCCCACATAGTTTTAGAACTATAACTTGAAAATTATCCGAATAACCTGAAAACAATTTGTATTTAGGAGAAAAAAAGGACAAAAACAAAAAGCCACAAAAAATCAGAGAAAATGCCTTTTTTACTTTTTAAAATCTGTTAGCATGATTAACAGTTGCTATTAAAAATATGTACTTTTAACACAAAATCTTCACACAAGAAAATTATGGGAATTAACATGGTTTCACTTGATATGCAAATCAAACGATGAATGACGCTACCAACACATTTGAAGGAAGAAACTGCAAAGGAAATTGGACTGGAGGGTTAGCTTTTGTCTAGATTTCAGTTCACACTCTAATGTTGATTGTTTCCTAAATTCAAAGACATTAATTTCTATGGCAAAGCTTGTTAAAGCTCTATAAGAATGTGTCTAATGCAAGCATGGGAATAATATAAACAACTCCTGTAGTGTTCCTCGGCCTTTTTGAAGATGTTTATATTACCATTATCTCCATGTCTTACTGCAAGACTGTTGCAATTTTCTGCTCCAGATCAATAAGAAGGCTGATTGGTTCCCAAAGTAGTTCTTAAAGAACAGCAGCAATGAAGCCTCTTAACTCAGGGGTCTGACAATAACCTGTCCTTTTGCACAAATATTTATTTATTTTATGCACTTAACGTCAGTTGTGTTTTCAAACCATTTGTCCTGAAAGAACACACATGACTTTATGAAAGCAAACATGATATTCTTAAACCTCTTTTGTCTTCACAGACTACTTATACCTTCCAGACATCTATCTGAAATCATCCTAATTGTTTACTCTGGGAAGTTCTATGATGGTCCTGAAATTGACGATTCAAAGGAAAAAACTTCCATGAATAAAACTAGAACAGTGTGAATCTGAAGAGCTTGCTCCTCTGTCCCCATAGCCACATGTGATACATCATGAAAACTCCAGGATACAGTAAGAATTTAGTTAGATTACTTTATTAATTTTCAATTTCCCATAATAACTTTGGGATGGCTTCTGGTAATTAATGCAAAAGTGACTTATTTTTCTTTTAATGTAGTTCATACAGTCTCAATTTGTTTTAATTTCATTTTTCTCACTTCTAAGGACTTCTAAGAACAACCTTTGGCCCTTTTGCCATTATCTTTTTGAGGCAATTGATAAAAAATGCTTTTTGAAATTTTGAAACCTGAAGAATTTCTTGCTGGGGGAAAAAGCAGTAAAAACTTCTCTGAATCTTTAGAACTTGGAAGTAAAAGCCCTCCATAAATCTTAGTTGCAGTGGCCAGGACTTCAGGTTCCTCCTGTACCAAGAATTGTGTAACCAGTGAGCTAGGCAGCTCCAAAGACTCTTACAAAGCTATTACTATCTTGCTTGTATAGTTAAAATTTAACTAAGAGTTACTACTAAGTGAATCATGTTCAGCAGTCTGTAAACCACAACTCACTTAATTCTGTGTTTTACACAGAACAGATCAAATGGTCTAATACTCCACACTTCTCTCATTTTAGGACCCTGGCACACCTTTGTAAAATACAGCTTGAACTCTTATAACACTTCTCTGTTCTAGCTTTCCGTTAGATCTTCAGAGAAGTCTCAGAGGTTGGAAGAACAATGTGTTCTGACTGAATCTTATAACAGGGCAAGTGTCAGAAGTATGTGGAGTGCCCGGATTATACCACAGGTGGTGCTCTTATGAAGATATAGGGATTAGTAGAGAGTTGTCCTCCAGTAAAAGCAGGAAAAAGAGAATAGAGCTGGGGCAAGGACACAGATATTTTAAAATTCCTGTAGAAAAAAAAATAGATTTGTGAAATACTTCAGAAATACTCAAACTTTGATGATCAAAGCACATACTCTGACAGCAGCTTCTTGACAAACAGTGATAAACACATAACCTCTATTTACTGTGTATTGAACCTACTTACTTGAGATACTTACCTGTCACTGTACAATGTGCAAGAAAGCAGAACAGAAAGAACTTCCAAGCAGGAAAATCTTATGTTTAATTTTCTGTCAGGGAGATTCTGTAGTCCAATTCTTTTCTTGCCTTTAGCCTAGCAACAGCATCCTATACTACCAGGGGGTTACAGAAAATTTACTTTGATTAATAGAGAATCAGGGGAGAACAGAGAGAAGTGTGCATTTATCTCATTTGATAGATTATAACAAAAGTTGGTCTACTTTTTTACTTTCAGCATTGCATTTTCAAGAGTGCTTTAATTTCAACACCTTAAGCTGGGCAAAGCCTTAATAAACAACAACAATAAAAGGCCCACTTTACTATTTTGAGGTAAAAAAGAAGAGTAAAAATTGATTACATAACTTTGCGAAAGAACAGATGTAATCAATGAAAAGTCCCATTGATTAAAAATGTGTTTGCAGTAGGTCTTTATGCAGTATGACTAGTACATAAATATCTAAGTGCCTATATATATATATAATCTTGATAAAATAAAACAACAAAATATAAAACAAATGTTGCAACAGGGATGAAGAAAAGATATAGTGAGAAAGAAAAGATCTTTGGAAACATATATTTACCTCTATATTGAAAAAAAAAATAAAATACTTTTTCATGCCTCAAGTGACAGTGACCAGAGAAAAGGCAATTAAAATTCAGAGAGGAATCAGCAAATTTAATAGACACTTGGTACACAGGTTTAATCTCCAAGATTAAGTTAGATATCTAACATTTTTCACAGCAACACCTTTAAGTTATTCTAGAAGCTCAGGATGACTCACCATCTCCCCGGTAACAGCTTAAACAATTTCCAATCCATTTGCCTAAAGTAGAACTCATAGATGACCAGAAGTATAGACCTAAATTAACAATGTATTCCTATTTGCAAACTTGGAGGTCAAGGAAAAATCTGATTGGTTTTTTAATTATATATTTTTCTGTCTCAGGCAATTTGATAACATCCTATCAGTAAGGCTATGTGGAAGTTTCAAAACCAAGTCCAAAGAAGAGGGGAAAGGTGAATCTATGCTCTTATAGTGAATGCAAAGTCCACTCAGAACTGCTGAAATTAGTATTCTTGAAGAAATGGAACTCTGAAGCACCAACCATGTCATTGCCGTTAGCAGGAAAACAAAAAGTCATATCCTTGTTCTGAGCCCTCAGAAACTTATGTTTGACATGTCTCAACATTTTCAGGGGTCATTTATAAAAGAATGTTGTAATATTGAGTTTTAATTTTTTATCTCATTTATCATCACTGCCCTTTGAAAAATATTGCAATTTGACCCCAAATATTGTGATAATAAATTTGCAGCAAAAAAAGTATATTTTCCAAATGAAATATTAAAGTAAAAAAAATTAAACAATTTTCAGTAGAGAGAAAGGACTTCACACAACAAGGCTATGAGGTTTATAGTGAAGACCCTTTATTATACACAGCACACAGTTTATATAGGGTTAGAACTACATCTTATTGGGTAAAAAGTTTCACACCACCACACTAGAAACTTTTATTGGTCATAACCTATATCTCATAAGTCCAGTGTTTATATTATTCTTATCCTGGCTGTTTCCACACACCTTTAGAGTCCTGTGAGAACCTACTGTATGGATTCTTGGGGAGTAACCTCCTCCCTACCAGCTAGTGGTAGCTGAGCTCCTTGCTTCTTCTTAGCTGATAGCTAAGTCTCACAGGTTTTGTGAAGGCTGGCTTCAGTCCTGCAGGATCTTACATAAATCTGAATTGCTCACTTGTGATTTTATTGTAGCTACAAAATATGTTCAAATGATATAATTTAGACATAATGACAATAAAAAAATAGAAAAAAATCTCCATTCAGTTCTTATATCTACTATTAAAATAGTCAACTGAACTACTTGGTGTCATTTACCTGATTTTTAAAGTATTACATAAAGTGCATAACTTTCCCTACAAAATTCAAGTTTAAATGACAACTGAGCTGCAGGTCATTTTTTCCAAATGTTATGGAGTTTACATGTAATTGTAACATGTTCTGAAGTAAAAAAGGTACTTTAAAAGTTATTCTTTGATTTCAAAGAGACCTTTTAAAACCATGAAGTTAATGTCAAGTCTGTTTCCAGTACTGCAGTACAAGTTACCGCTTGAGAGCTAAATAACACAAGATGCTTTCATATTCTCAAAAGTTGAAGTTGTTTTGGTTTTTCTAAATTACATATTTGGTGATCCTGGGTAGAGCTTGTCTCCCAGTGATTAGGGCATTTATTTGTCGTGTGGGAGGCTGAGGGTCAAAACCTTGTTCCAACTAATATATGATTATTTATTGACGCAGTCTTGATCCGTGGGATGGGATCAGACCAGCGTCGGGGGTTCTTGTCTGCCTGCTGAGTGATGGTCGAG
>JAWWLZ010000082.1:136422056-136439564 GCA_035041345.1 Poliocrania exsul | reverse complement strand
TCGGGCGGGGGAACCTAACTTGAGGCTGCTGAAGCATCCACCCACCAAGGCTCAGCAAGCAGCGCAAGAACCCCCGATGCTGGTCTGGTCCTTCTCCAAAAGACCAAGACTGCGTCATTTGTTCTCATATTTAAAATCTTCGTTGGAGTAAAACTTACTATTCTATGGTTTATTAGACATAGTTACTGCAAAATGATGTGTACAATTATCTTTTTACTGTCAGAAACTGAAAGGTAGCTCTTTCAATACAACATTTCCATTATAAGATGTAATTTCCTACCAGCTACTTCCTGTAGACTTCCATCAAGAGTGTATAGGGACAATATACTCCAAACAGTAAGTCTAAAAATATGAGTTAGGAGACAATTTATTTATACAAAGACCTTAAAATAAGATGTAAAAGTTTGTCAATGTTTTTACAGTCATCAAATTATTTGGTTTTGAACCTACATTTTAAGAGGTATGTGGACAACAACAGGTAAAATTTCTGCATATTAAGAAAAGGTTTTAACAGCTCAGTCCACATATCCATGTAGGACATGCTCCTTGAATAAAATGAAAGTCTTAGATTTCCTGGCGTTTCATTTAGCATTCTCAACAATATATCTTGACTACCATTCAACCAATAGAGCTCCTTTGAATAGGAAAGTATATATTTGTGATGTAAGACCAGATTTTCACAGTATTAGATTTTGATAAGTGATATTTAGAACAGGATGCAAATTGTCATAACTCAAGCAAAGGCTGAAGTTTCTCTGATAAATATTCCTCACAAGAAATTCTAAAAAAAAGTTTAAAAATGGTCCCTCCTTTGGAGACAGTCAGGCATGCTTAAGATCTTTTCTCATGCCATTTTCTGGCAAAGTCTAGCCCTAATTTTATATTAATGATGGCCATGAGAATGAATGAGATTTTAAGACAAATGGTACTGATTCTATGTAGAACATAAGAAAACTCCTAGATCATTGACCTAGAAGCCCTGTATCCTGACATCCTGTCTAGAAATATAAATTCAACTCTATCTGATTAAAAAGAAAGATGGTCCAAACTTACCTTTGTTCATGATTTTTGCTTTGAGCAGTGGTCTGAAAAGGAAATAGTATAAAAGAAACAAACTCACTTATTTAGGAGGTATTTCATATCTATTTGAATATTTGGGCTATCATTTATTTTTATTCCACACTTGATGATAATACTTGAGATCATAAAATACCTGCAATGTGTTTTAGAAATAATCATTATATTCAGACTGACTGCGTACAGAGAGTTTTACTAACACAATAGAAAAAATAGTTAAGAAAGGGAAGAATTAATAGATCACTGATTGAGTTATGCATGCATTTGCAGAAGTAATGCAAACCCAGGTTCCCTCAATAAACTTTAAGATTCTGATTTAAATAAGCATATACTGGGCTTCTATGAGCATCAGACATTATTGACTTAATTCATAAATATATATTTAAATTCTCCTAATATATAAATTCTGTGTAGGACAATAGTTGCTACAGGAAGATGTGGTCTGTCAAATAGTTCTAAAATGGAATTAATGATGTTGAATACTATAGTTGCTATTTGAGCTATTTTTATCAGAATGTATGTGTGAGTAATTTTTAATTTCAGATCCAGACAGTTGTACAATGAGTTACTGGCAGAATCAGGACAAGAAGTTATACAGCTTATCCTTTGTGAGAGGAATTTTCAATCAATTTGAGGAAACATTGCAACCTCTAATCGCAGAGAAAGCATTTTTTGTGGAGGAATACAAGCTTAAGCATCCTTGTTAAACATTGGTTGGTTTCAAGAAGGTAAGTGCAGCAAAGTAGTTTCATGCTAATAAGTAGAAGACAAAAGTGTGAATAGCTGCAAAATCTGAATCAGCACAGGGTATTTTAAAGGCATAAAGTACCTCTTTCTTACCTTATTTCTTGAACAAGTGGGGAAAAGTAAAAAATTATATATTTTATTATCTTTATACTGGTGAAAGTAAGGAGTAATTAGTGATTAACTCTGTATAAAGTAATAGCAAGTGTATAACAGTGGATGGAACTAAAGCCAGACTGATTATATCCCAGTTTAGTGCATTAAACAGAATAATTTCTACAACTCTCCAAAACTATTTTCCTCCTGAAACTCTCTCTTATTTTATAAATAGAAATCATAATTTAGACCAATTCATACTTTCTTATACCAGTGAGTACAGCCAAGCAGAGAAAATAGCAAGGCCATTGAGGAAATAAATGTCACTGCTAAGCAAAGTACAGTTGTCAATTCCTAGTGTACTCTTCAGACAGATTCAAAACTCCAGCAATAGCAGCTGCTGCAAAAACATCAATTAATGTTTTCCAACTCAGTCATCTGTTCACAATATCATTTAAAAATGGATTTTGGTTGGAGTGGTGTGAGAATAGGTATCTTTCAGGACAGCACAGCAAGGAATAAGCAATCCAAGGGGAAGTGCAAAGTCCTTTTCCAGGGACAGAATATCCCCATTCACCAGTACATGCCAGGGGTAGACCAGCTGATAAACAGCTTTTCAGAAAATGTCCTGGGGGGTCCTGTTGGACACCAAGTTAACTGTGAACCATCACTGTGTCCTTGTAGCAAAGAAGACTAAAATTATCCTGGGATGCATTAGGAGAACTGTTGCCAGCATGATAAGTGTGTGATCCTTCCACTCTTTTCAGCATTGGTGAGGCCACACCTGGAGTACAGTGTCCAGTTCTGGGCTCCTCAGAGCAAGAGAGATGTGGGTATACCAAGAAGAACCCAGACATGAAGGGCCACAAAGATGATTAAGATATTGGAACACCTGTCATGGGAGAAAAGGCTGAGAATGCTTAACCTTGAGAAAAGAAGGCTCAGAGGGGTAACTCATCACAGTATAAAATTATCTGAAGAGAAGATTAAAAGAAGACAGTCAGACTCTTTACAGTGTTGTCCAGAAACAGGACAAGACGCAATAGGAACAAACTGAAACACAGGACATTCCATCTGAACATGAAGAAACACTTTTTTCCTGTGAGACTTACTGAGCACTATTACAAGTTGGCCTAGGAGTTTGTGGAGTCTCCATTGCTGGAGATATTTAGAAGCCATCAGGACAAGGTTGTGGGAAGCCCTGGCAGGCAGCCCTGCTGGAGCAGGGACATTGGACCAGACAACATCTAAAGGTCCCTTTAAACCTGATCTAACTTGTCATTCTGTGTTTTAAGCAAGCATAGATTTTATAAGGACTAAGATGAAAAAAGTGAAAAACATATCAGAGTCCTGGATTTTATTAACAAGGCAAAATGCAGTTTACAGCAGTGAATAGGAATATAAGCAGTAATAATCAAATCAACTCCTCAGAAATACATTAGTCAGGATCCACATCTTCACCATTTACTTTTGGGTGTGAAGGATGCTGGAACAGAAATGAATTTTTATATTTTCAAAAATGCTGCGAAACTAAAATTTTATATAAACCCAAGGGAGAAATACAGCAAGATCATGCTGACACTCCTACCAGCTGGTTTACTACTGCTATAACCAGCACTCCTTAAAGACATGCTGTGGAAGAGTCTTGCTATAGTAGAGCAGTCACCATTTTTCCAGGTCCAGGTCTGCCTTAACTGTGGAAAGTTCTATGCTTAGCTGGGATCATATTTGCTTCAGAAACTTAGGTACTAGCTAGGCTTCAGATTCCTGAGTATATACAAATTTGACTCAAAATACTCTTTAAACTAAATTCATAATTATTACTTGGTGTCCTCTACTCTTTGGCCAGATACTTCATGACAGAAATTCATGAACTGTTCCAAGGCATCATTTTTACCTTGATAAATTTATGTAAGGTAACCTGTAGTATCCTATTACACATAATGGTTTTCAAGGACTGACCTTGCTCAAGAGTGCAGTTATTTATTTTTCTATCAGGAAACCTGTTTGTCCATTTAATCTGGAAGCAGATTTTATCACAGTATCTACAGGAACATCATCTAAAATGAGCCCTTAACATTGCTCTAAATTTTATATTTTCTTATAGCTACTTCCCTGCACATGTAATTATTTTTTACACGGAAAAGGCTAGTGAAAGAAGCTATAGATGTGAATATGCTTTGAATGTATACATCAGTATAACTCACTGTAATACTGAAAAGAGTTTAAATCAATCTGAAGAAAAAGAAAGGATGTGTGCCAGATTCTGCTGGTTTGTAACACTATTTGTACAAATGCAATGGAGAAGGGAAATGACTACAGAAGGCCAGTATTTGTGGAAACAACTGAGGTCTTGCTACTCTTTTTAAAAACAATTTTGAAAGCAAATTTAGTGTGGTGAAAGGCAGAAAAAGAATGAAAAAATTATAATGAAGAAATCCTATTCTACCTCCAACCAAGGTATGTGTTGTAGGGATAGAATTTACCCTTTATGAAAGCAAAAAAATTTAAAGAAAGAAGATTCTCACAAAAGGAAGAGATTGCTTTATGGAATATCAGCTCATTTTTTAAGAGAAAGCCTCATTAGAAAAAGAACTAAAATTAAAACTTGCTAATTTTGATCCCCATATTAATGCTCATATCTGTCAAATGATGCAAACCACTTTTACTATTTTTCATTCTTCCTAGTGCTTCAGAGCATAGTTGCATATGAATAAACCATTTTGTGATCTACCATGGTCATTGAAAACACAAGTTCTAGATAATGAGTTTAATGTACTGTAAAGGAAGAATCCTGCATTCATAGAAAGTTGGAACTCCATATACCTCTTTTAGAGGGTATTTCTCAGGTTTCCGGTCACATAGAAAGGACATCTCCTTAGGTTAAATGATTTTCCATGTTTCCACTTCTGCTCTGTGGACTAACGTAGAAGTAAATCTGGCATGCAAACAAACAGGAAAGAAAAGCAGGAAATCCTCTGATGTTATTATCCCTCCATGTACAAAGCCCACTATGAAACCACAAATCTCTTAAAATTCATTGCTCACAGAGCGCCTCAGAGAGATTTGATCCTGGCCTTATAAATGCTGCCCTTACAGCTTTGTGTGCCTCATTCCTAAGATATCCATATAATGAATGTGAGAGAAAGGGATAGTGTCATACTAAACCCAGCCTTTCTTGGTTAGATGAGAGCATTTCCTCCTCACTATATCACACAGGTGATTTTCTTAACATAATCTGTAAGAAGTATTTATACTTTCAGATCAGTGTTTGCACTGCTACATTGCTGAAACCTTGGCATTCACTGTCAATTGTTTTCTAGAGTTACAGGGAGACATTTCTTCATGGACATGCAATGGTAGCATCTGCAGCATATTTTTTCCTCACTGTATATGATATATAGTAATATACATAGATTTAAAATCATTAGTAATTACTGCCAAACTTATGTACCCATTGCAAGATTCCCTATAATAGTATAAAAGATTACAAAGCAGTACAATAGGAGCAGGATCACTATCCTTTTCATAAAATGTATATGAGTTTTCAGTTCAGTTATTTTAAAATTCATGTATATTTTGACCCTGAACCATGGAGTCATTAGCAATGAAAATCTTAAAAGCACAACTCAGCTTATTCTAACAATGAACATAACTTTTTATTGGAAGCAGCAGTAAGAGAAGACTAAGCTGTATGTCTCTCTGATCCCTGCTGTTTTATGATTTTTAGAGCTTTACTAATGCAGAAAAAATTCAAACAATTGCTTTAATTGTGTGACTAGTAACCACCAAGCAGTTCCTTTTGATAAAACCCCCTAATTGCATTCTAGTCAGTATTTAACAAAAGCAAAGATCACAACTAATGGCTGCATAGTCACACATCTCTTTGATTTAAAGTGATTTTCCCTGAATACAAACAACCTTTAATTTTCACCTCTAGATAAAATTTATAATCTCTCTCTTAGACCTTTCCAAGTAGGGTATTTTGCTAGTTTACAAATCTAATCAGTATAATAATCCTCTGTATTTATGCAGCATCCTTAATGTCAGTATCT
Organism: Poliocrania exsul; assembly: GCA_035041345.1. Lineage (NCBI taxonomy): Eukaryota > Metazoa > Chordata > Aves > Passeriformes > Thamnophilidae > Poliocrania > Poliocrania exsul. Next base: position 136,433,592 of record JAWWLZ010000082.1, on the reverse strand, counting down.
CAAAGGGTTTAAAGAATAATCCTTAGTTTTTATAAAACACTTGTAAAGGAGATGATTTCTGGGTCAAATCTGCCTGTACAGCTATGCAGCTCCAGGGAGCTCATTCATCTTCACAGGCTGTGCAATCACAGAAGCTACTCTGTAATTGGAAAGGCTGTGTCTAACTCACAGAAACAGAAGCCTCTTCTAGACAATGTCTATACTTGATAATAACGAAGAAAAAATAATTAAAAAACCCAAACCCCAAAAGAAGTGTAGCATTTTAGATTCCCCTGATTCTTAGAGATAGACCTAGTCTCCCTGTATTCCTGTTGAAAAAATTTAGAAAGCATCAGCAGAGTAAAATATTCAGTTCGGAAGTGACATATGTAACTTGAACTTGAGCTGCTTTTCCCACATTAAGCTTGCTGAAATATACCAAGCACAAACAGCATAAGATGATGTGATTTTTGTATAAGGAAAACAGGAAAAACAAAAAAAAAAAAGTTAGGTTCCCCTTTTTATTTCATATTACTTTTTTGTATCATCCTTCTAGTTGTCTTTTTTTTTTCATGTGGTATTGATTTTATTTTCTTATTTGCTTGTTCAACAAGTGGGTTCAGAATGTGCAAAAATACCTGAACATATAATTATTTTTCTTACATATGAAATCAGATTTATACATGAATCTTTTCAAGACTAGGCATTAATGTTACAAGAACTGTAAAGAGAATGAAAAGCAAATGTTTTGGAAAATTTAAAGTCATCAAGTGAACAGATGAATTGGAAATACCTTACTGCTATTTCCAGGAAAAGAACTCCCTCAGTAATATTTAGTATTTTCATTCTGATAGATGTGTTCAGGCTGGCAAAGGAACTAAACTGTGCACTGTCAGTAGACATCTTTGTGCTTCTTTAGTTCCTACAGTTTGTGTTAATATCATGTGCACAGGATGGGTGTACACCATTTAGAGAAAAGGTCTATGCAGTTTGATGATGACTCATGAAAAGGAATTAAAGGGAGTGTTTTAATATATTCTATAATATGTTACATATTACATATTATTTATTTTTACATACATGATATTTCTTGTCATGTGTAAGATATTATATATGCATATTATGGAAAGATAGAATCATAAAATGATAGCATCATTTCGGTTGAAAAAGACCGTTAAGATCAAGTCCAACTGTAAACCTAGTTCTGCCAAGTCCACCACTAAACCACATCTACATGTCTTTTAAATATCTCCAGGGATGGTGACTCCACCACTTCCATTGGCAGCCTGTTCCAATGCCTGACAACCCATTCAAGAAAGAAATTTTTCCTAAAATCCAATCTAAACCTCCTCTGAGGCCATTTCCTCCTGTGCTATCACCTGTTACTCGGGAGATCAACCCCAAAGTGGATACAGCCTCCTTTCACATGGTTGTAGAGTTAAAAAAGGTCATAGCTCATCCTCCTTTCCTCCAGGCTAAAGAGCCCCAGCTCCCACAGCTGCCTCTCCTAAGCCAGCATACCATTGGCCTTCTTGGCCACCTGAGCCTACTACTGGCTCATGTTCAGCCAGCTGTTAACCAGCATCCCTAGGTTCTTTTCTATTGGGCATCTTTCCAGCCAGTCTTCCCCAAGTCTGTCAACGTATCTTGATTTCTTAAACCTGATGTTTGTTTTATCTCTGTGGAAATTGGAAATAGAGACTATACGTAACGCCATAAGCAACCTTCCAGTTCTCGAAAGCATATTCAGTCATAGAGTACTTGAAAAGCATTTCTTCTGGCAATGCAGACAAAAGAGTCTGAAAAGTGAGTGTCAAGTGCTCATGAACAAAAGTGAAAGCAGCGGTCACAACAGCCCAGAGTGGTGATTCTGCTTCTGGATGAATTCCAAGTGCCTTGCTGAGTGGAGCATCAGCAATGTAGAGAACATTTTATGTTAAGTTCCTTGAAATTTAGAGCCATTAGCTTTTCAGAAGTTTTAATACTTTCTCTACCTGCTCTGCTAATTATCAAGGTATTATTCTTCCTCACACACCTACATAATCCTTCTCCATGATCCTGCAATGAATTCATCATATTGACATTTTGACAGTTCACTTATTTCCAAGCAGTAGATTACTATGTCATAAGCATAGTGTTTTGATTTTGCTCAAGAGTAAAGAGTAAGGTTAAAGTGGAAAGAGAAAGAACTTTTTTATTCAAAAACAAATGTCAACAACAATGACTGAGGGAAAATAGGATGTTTCTGGTACAGAAAATTACTCACCGAACCACTATCTTTTATCTTCCTAACTTTATATATATCTTTCCACATATACAGAAGTACAAATGGAAGCTTTTGCATACATAAATTAGTGCAATTCTTTTATCACCATGTTCCATTATTCTTGCTATCTTGATGCTACTTAGTCAAAAGAATGCAATTTTTCAATAAGTGCTATTTTATAAAAAACTACCATCAAATTTTCTCATATGTTTCACCATTTATAATAGACTCTATCACCAAATAGCAAAAACCAATATTCCTTTAACTTCACATCATGGCATAGTCTCCAAATTGCTTCTGTGACTATGATGAACACCATGGACCTTCATCCTTCCAGCCCTGTAAATTTATTAATATTCAGAGCTATTTGGTAGATCACAAAAAACCCCAAATTCATATTTACTGTTCAAAATGTTTATGAAAAGAGTTGTTGACACAATGTTTAACCTTAAGAAGTTAGATTCGTCAGTTTACATTTTAAAGAGAAAGAAACTTACTTTGCCTCCTTGTATACTTCAAGGAATCATAGAATGGTTTGGGTTGGAAGAGATCTGAAAGATCATTTAGTGCCAAACCTTCCTGCCATGGGCAAGGACACCTTCTGCTAGATCAGGTTGTTCAGAGTCCCATTCAACCTGGCCTTGAACATTACAGGGATGGACCGAACACAACCTCTCTGGACAATCTGTTCCAGTGCCTCACCACCCTTTCTTCCTAACATCTAATCTAAACCTACCCTCTTTCAGTTTGAAGCCATTCCCTTTTGTCCTACCACTATATGCCCTTGTCAAAAGTCCCCCTCCAGGTCTCCTGTAGGCTCCCTTTAGGCACTGGAAGGCATCTATAAAATCTTCCCAGAGTCTCCCTTTCTCTAGGCCAAACAACTCCAGCTCTTTCAGACTGTCTTTGTAGGAGAGGTGTTAAGCCCTCTGTTCATCCCTACTCTGGACTTGCTCCAAAAGGTCCATGTTCTTCTTGAATTATCCTTCCCCTTTTCTAGTCAGTGGAAAAGCCTGTGAACTGTCATGACTTCTTAAAAATGATTGGTAGAGCCATAGCTACTTCCTACTACCTCAGTACACATAAATGCATCTCATTAGGTCCCATGGACTTGTACATGTTCAAGTTCCTTAGATGGTTTGAACCTGGTTCTTTTCTACATCAGGGATCCTTCTTTCTTTTCTACAGCAGGGATCCTTCTTTTTCCTCATCCCTGCCTTGCCTTCTATGACTCAGGCAGTGTGGCTGGAGCACTCAGTGGTGAAGGCCAAGGCAGAAAAATCAATGACTACCTCAGCCTTCTCTGTGTCCCATTCATACTCTACAGTAGTCCAAAGAGCAATTAATTTTATAGACTACTGTTACAGGGTGTTTTTTTTTTATTAGAAGTGAAAAAAATTTCTTATTTTTTTTTCTCTTCATGTTTAGGTTTTGGGGTTTTTCCAAATATTTTCATAATATTTTCTTAAATGTTTTGATACTCAGCCATTTCTCCTTATAGTCACTTAGTTCAATATGTATGGTATGAGAATTCATAGACGATTGTAGTGGGATAGGAAATTAACTAGATGCCAGGGTGTTCAATCCATCTGGAGTGCTGACTTCAATAGTGTGCCCTGACAACCACTAGAGCCAGCCACCTCATGGGATGCACCAAGCTCAGCACTGCTAGATAACTGAGGGAGGAGATTGTCCCACTCTGCTCCACAGTGATGTGACCTCACCTTGAGTCCTGTATGCAGTTTGGGGCATCACAATATAAGAAGGATATAAAGCTATATATAGCTTTATATATATATATCATCCAGGGGAGAGCAACAAAGATGGTGAAGAGTCTAGAGAGGAAGAGACTAATGTCACTTGGTTTGTTCAGCCTGTAGAAGAGGAAAAAGGAGAGACCTCATCAGAGTCAAGCAGTTTTCTTATGAGGGGAAATAGAGGGGCAAACACTGATCTCTTCTTTGTGGTGAGCAGTGACAGGACCTGAAATAATAGCCTAAATTTGTGTCAGAGGAGGTTTAGGTTGGATATGAGAAAAAGACTCTTCACTCAGGGGTTGGTTGGGCACTGGAACAGGCTTCCCAGGAAGTGGTCACGGCACTATGTCTAAGAGAGTTCAAGAAACATTTGGACAACACTCTGATGCACGTGATGTGACTCTTGGTGGATTCCTGTGCAGGACTAGGAGTTGGGTTTAGATGGCGCTTGTGGGTCCCATTCAGCTCAGGATATCTACCATTCTTGGACAATGAATCAGTTTCCCAGAGGGTTGATGTGTAGAACTAAGTTCTGTGTAAGTTCTAATTTTAAAGATCTGTGAATGTCTTGGATTTTCAACCACATTAAAAAACCACAAACAAACAAACAAACAAACAAACCCCAAACCACCTAAAATATCCCCCTAAAACAAACGAAAGCCAAACAAAAACAAAAAACAAACAAACAAAACCAAATAAAACACAAAACACAACTCCTTCCCCCAAAACCCCCCACAAAAATAAAAAAAACAAACCCTCCCAAACCCTCATCTTTATTCCCAGATTCATTCCAGTAGCTAAAATTAATGGTATAATGCTTCTATCATAACTAGAATCCATAAGAAATCTAAGCACATTTTTCTGTTAGACATCAACCAGAAGGTCTTCTGCTTCAAATCTCTCTTCTGCTTATTTTGAAAGGGCTCTCTTTTCTGTGTCTAACCAACACTTTTATTTCTGTGGTAGGCTGTTTATGCAAGATCTGCTGCTTCTAAATTCACGTTTATGATAAACTATTAAATGTAGACAATCTTGTTAGAAATAGCAATGAGATTCTGACAGAAGTCTAAACACTGAAAAGACAGCGGTAGAGGATTTTCATAGATCTAAAAATCTGAGATATTTGAAAAATCTTTATCCTCTCATACCTTTAAATCCACACCAGTGTTGGCATTCAAAGTACCCCATTCCGGGTATTTTAAGCATAGGTAAGTAGTTCTGCTGCCCGAGGGAGCTCAATTGATTCTGTAAAATGTATTTCATGTTGAGTGACAAGGTCTATTTTATATTTGAGATATCTGACTTGTTCCATTTAAATTGAATGTTCAATTTGGTTTGTTTGTGCCAAGTCATGATAACTTTCAAATGATATGACAATGCTTTGTTGTTATTTTTTTCTCAACTGGTAATGTTTTTAGACTCTTAATCTTTGGACTTATTATGTCATATAAATTCCTTTTTACTTTTATGCTCATTAAATATTACTAGAATGTAAAACACTACTGTCATGGTAACTGCAATGCTTAGCTGATGTGAAAAGCATGTTGTATTTTTCTGGTTTTCTAATCTGCACTTCAAGAAAATCTTACTTATTCAGAGTGCCAGATTAAATTGGTAGAATTTAGTACACTTTTAATCTATGTAAACCTGAGTAGATTACTCATGCTTGCCATTAAAAAATTGTGTTTTTTCAATAACTCAATGCATTTAAAGATCAGGTTCTTATGGGTCTTATGCATATTCTGTTTCAGTATTCACATCAACAAAAATTTTGTCCCTAGTTCAGAATGTAGCAAATACCATCAAAATATGCATAATAACCTGTATGAGAATGATCTATATCCTTACTATGAAGAGATACTATGTTTTCAACAAACTCATTTCCCAAAGCAATGACACAAGTCCAAAGTCTTATGAACTTCAACTGTACTAAAAAAAAAAAAATAAATAAAAAAGTTAAAAAAAAGACACAGCAACAACAACAGAAAACTCACAGCCTTGCTCCAGTAAAACTTAATTTAAACGCGGTTTCAGGGTATAATTAGCAGCATGACTCCAGTGTAGCATGAGGGTATCATATTTGAAGGTGTATGAGTAGGCGTATATAGTAGTTTCTTATGATAGAACAGCTTAACCTTATTACCTGACTGACAAAAATACATGTAAACTTCACAGTGAAATCAACACAGCTAGAATAATATAATCGAGATAATTTAAATTCTTAAGTCGATTTGGGTTTCACTGTTGTCACCTAGTTCTCTTTAACTTTTGGATTGAATCCCAGAATGTATCTATCTTGTAATCCTTCATAAACAAAAACAAAGTAAACCAAACCAAACAAATTGCCCACCTCCTATCCTGTCCTCCAAGGTACTCTCTCTCAGCTGCACTCCTGTCATATGATGCAGCACAGGTCAATGTTATAACTCATTCTGAAAAGATTCTTTGGAATTAATCAAAAATTCATCAAAACTTGAGTTAGCATACCCTATTTTATATATCTTCATATTCATGTCAAAAATATTCCATCAATTGAAAAACAGGACATTGGGTGAAAAGTCATAACTTTTATGATGTTCTGCTGATAATTATCTGCTGAATATTCTGCTTAGATTTTCAAACAATAGGTTTTTGAGTAACAAAGTAAGTGTCTAAGGAAAAATGATTTTTTAGAAACCTGACTCACAAAAATCAACAGCTCAATCAATGGCTTTAGAATAGTGAACATTATTTTGATGTGTCCTTCTACAATGGCCTTCACCGTGAGGTTTGATCAACAAATATTAACTATTGCAATGTCAGTAATCCTGAAAACGAACAATTAATTTCCCTTTTAAAATATTTAAGAAGGAATACATTTTTACCCAGAAACCTCAGTTGTTAATAGGTTTAATAGTTTAATGAAAAAATATAGATTCTCCAAATATCAAAATAAATTTGCAATACCTGAAAATTTTGCAGTTTCACATCAAAGCTCTTTCACTGAATAAAGACACTTATCACAGTTTAACATCTCTATAAAAACAGATAAATACATTATTCCAGTTAAACTAAATCAATACAGAGCAGCTTTAAAAAGAAGTTTAAAATTATATTAAAAAATTATTTGAAGTGTCTACCTATCACCATTAAAAATGGTTGCTGTCCTCATATTTTTCTAATAACTCTTTCCTAAGATATTGTGAAATATTCCCCAAAGTGTTTTTTTATTTCATTATGCAAAAAAAGACTGCTAATTATAGAAATAATAGAAATAGAATAGAAATAATTGAGAAACATGGTATAATGCAACCCTCTGTCTTTATTAAGCTTGCTGTGTATACAAGCCCTTGCCCCTATCATATTTGAAAATATCAAGGAACTGTTCTTGGAGGGGCATAGGACCAGGTGTAGTAACACATGAAGGAATGATTCTCCATTTAACTCAAGAATAAAAGTGCTACTGAACAAAGCCAAAAATTTCACCCATAGTTCAAATTCAAAGTGAGTTTAATTCAGCATGTTACTACTTGACTTGAATATTTTACTTGACTTGAATACTTTACTAGGAATCAATGACTTTTCCTAGCCTGAGAAGATTCACTTCAGAAAATTTTGTATCCTATAAAATGGATTTGGTGGTTGCAACACAAGCTGCTCTTTGAGGTTTAGATACTGGCTGTACCACAAGCTCTGCCTGCATGTTACCAAGTTAATCAGCAAAAAGTCTCCATCTGGCTGCAAAGCAATTCAAATTTTTACTCCACTTTGGACCTTGTGAATGTATTCCAGGGAAAGCAACACAGGCCTAAGGATTCTGGGTCATGACTGAGTTCTTCCATTAAACTGGAGACACAAGTATCTTCAACCATAATACTTTTACAACCCTGAGCTTAACATCTTAGGCTCAACCACAGCTATCAGATGTGGTGCTGATGTAGCCTTCAGATCTGGGGTGAATCAGCTTCCTTGTGTTTCAATTCCCTGCACTATGGTATGGGGTAACAACACTACTGGAGTTTAAAGGAGTGATACTAGAATCCCATAATACCAGAAGCCTTTCTGTGTTAAAATATTGTCCTAGAGAGAACCATGCATAAAAAGTACTTTAGAAGGAATGAGAGCCCTAGGAGTCATAGACACTGCTGTTAAAGTGGATATTGGAGACGAGAGATGAATAATTTCCAGTTCTCTGACTATCCTTAGGGACAGAAGTTACTTATGTAGTGGGACAAATAGCTGTCTTTGACTCAGCAAGTCTACTTCTTGAAATACAAAAAAACCCCTAACAAACAAACAAAAAAACAACAACCCCCCCAAAAAAACTGAAAAAGAGACAAGCAAAAATAGTATTTTCTGCATTCAAAATGTTTGTTTGTTTGTTTTTAATTTTGTTCACTATAATTGACATGTCTATTGCGCTGGTAAAACATATAAAAGATGTGGAACAAGTTAAAACCACAGGTACATAGTCGTTTACTAACTGGTCAGCACTGAAACAAAATTGAATAAAAATGCTTAGCAGAAAAGTATGCAGTATTCCAACAGCAGTTTTGAATATGTTGTTTCTTGTCATGATCAGTACAATTTTGTTTTCTGTTTTTCACCATCATTATCCCCAAATACTTGCCAAAAGCTTGAATTGATGTTGAGCACTTCAATATTTAGAAAATAGATTTGTACTATTGTCATTCATTTGCAACATAGGCATTATACAACTAGACTTCTTTAATGAAGTTTATGTGACTTTCTAAGCACAAATATAGAGATTTTTTTACTTCCCCTATTTTCAAATAACTACTAAAAATACTAAGCTCAAATCTTGAATTACTCCAATATTCCTGAATAAAGAATGTATCTTAAAGTGTGAACTGCTCTCAGAAAGATCAATGAATATATCATTTTGAGATTTGTTTGCTCAGGTTCACTAAAAAACTTTGTATTATATTTACCTTAGTGTAACTTGTGGGCACCTGTTCCTGATTTCTCTGATGCCCCAGGAAATTCATAGATAAATTACCAGACACATGAAAGAAACAATTAAAGGTAGAGACTTCATTCTTAAAAGCGAAGTAAATCCACTACTTGGTCACACCTCCCTAAGTCTGAAATATAATCTCAACCCTTTCAGTTTTTGATTTAAGGAACTTGCATGGGAGTTTTTACAGCTCACAATTAAATCACTGGTACTAAAAGTAAAAGTTCAAGGAAGACATGAATTAAACTTGAAAGCAAGTCATAGCTTTATCATTAAATATGATTTTAAGATCAGCTTATGTCTTATTTTTGCTTGAGATGATTTATGCATTTACTGAATGAGCTTATATCTATAAGCAAATTGTGTATACGCTGCAGTTGGAAGAAAAAAATTGTGTGACTAGAGAGACATTATCCATCAGAAACCTTATATGCAAGTATTTAGAAGAGTTCTTCCATAGAATCTAGTCTATTACCTTTCTCTAAGACAACATCTGAATTATTTCTGAGATTTATGTTATTCTCTTCCCAGAAAATCTTTAGTAACATGAGTTCTAGTCCTTTATTTCAGGTTTTCCTTTGTTTGAGTTGCTTTTTCTATATTTGCTTGTTTGTTTTGCTTTGCTTTGGTTTTTATTTGTTTTTGTTTTGCTTTGTTACGGAGGGTTTTTTTATCTAATACATAATTTAAATTTCCCTTTTTGCAACTTGATTCTTGTGCTCCTCTCAGTAGATATGGAGAAGAAAGACATTCTTAAACAAACACTGTATTTGGAATGCTAACAGTCTTCTTATATCTCTTATTCTTGTCTCCTTGTGGAAATCTTATTTTCAGAACTTTTTACCACTCATAATTCTACTGGGCATTATAACCTGAGTGTCTATTTCTTTTCGTAAACCAAGGCACCAATACCATTGATGCCAAAGACATTGAAGCAATTATTCCCAGAATCTTACAGCTGACTCTTGTCTTAATACATCCCAGGAAAAGTTTTTTTTCTGCAATAACACTTCAATGTCAAATCATATTTAATCCCTTCACCCACCATTGTATAAGCTCTTTTTCTGAACAATATCATTACACATTATTTTAATCTGCTTTTCATATTTGTTAACAACTTTTTTTCCACAAAATCTTCACTGAACTGAATAATTCTGGCAGACCATCTCCTGGTATGTTTTGCAATTTGAGAAAAATCTGTTGTCACTCATTTTTGCATAAGCTTTATGAACTGACTTGGTAATATATCTTTGAAAGTTTTATTTTACTCTGCCTTTCATAATGTTATTTATCAGAAGTCTAATAAAGTAAAGATATTTCACACTTGTTTCTTTTTTGTCCAGTGAAGTAAATTTCATTCAATTAATTTCAAATTATTAAAAACCTGTATAAAAAGTGGAACACTTGAACACATCATAGAACTCTGCTTTTGTTTGTGTATATCCCATTTATTTCAGACCTATCACCCTTTTTCAACTGACAATTTGGAATCGATACACAAGGACATTTTTATAAAACTTAAATTCATTTTAAAATATTCTCTATAGAAACTTATTACTATTGGTTGAATTTCCCAGCCAATGCTCAATCTGTGCTGTTGTGGGTATTCTTTAAAATAAAATAAAATAAATAGTGTTTATTTAGAATTTTAAGTCTTGAATATGCAGGATACTGAGCTGGACATCTCGCAGAGGTAAATGCTGAATGCAGTAATTCTGATCTCCACTGAATACTATGTCTTTGGATATTTTGTCTTTACTGCTGGTTAATTGTCTACATGCATATTGACCAGTCATATTCTGGAATATGCCAGCTTTGAACTGTGTAACAAGGTCAATAAGTAGAAATGGAAAAAGTAAAAAGGGCTATATATAAGCCTTCATAAAAAGATGATTTAAAATACTCCACAGGAGTAGAAGTCAAATTGAAAGTAAGTTGCAAAATGAACAAAATATGGAGGTCATGGGGATTAAACTACACACTTAAGAAACTAAGTATTTATCTCTACCAATATAAAACCAAAACTCAGTCCAGATTTGTTGAAAAGGTCATAAACCATTGAATTGGATTTCTGCTTGATACAAGCTAAGCTTTTGAAAAACTCTATTTTTTTCCCAGGGGAGTAGTGAATGAGGATTGCATTAGCTTTGGATATTCTTTACTTGCTATCAGCAGGGATTCAGCAGTGTCTCAGGAGTTTTGCTTTGAATGTTCTCATTTGCTTACATGCTTCCAAATGAATTAAAAATCCCATTTTTCCTTTCCACAGAGTTTTATCATGTTCTCTGGTGAAGCTTGGATAATTGATATCAAAAGGTTTAATCTTCTCTGAGAGGTTACCATAGATAGAGCACCACAAGCTCCAGCATTTGAGTATTTCTTTCTGAAACAGCACAAGGACAAAGCCAGGATAAGAAAAGAAAAACCAAACCCAGGAAAAAAAGTGTATTCTATACAAATAGAAAACACTCATCACATAAAAAAAAAAAAAAACCAAACAAACAAAAGCCCACCGATACCCCTTTGGGTCCTTGAAGTGCCCTCTTTTTAAGTAGTCCATACCAAGGATGCTGGGGG
>JAWWLZ010000082.1:136372900-136420559 GCA_035041345.1 Poliocrania exsul | reverse complement strand
ATTCTATACAAATAGAAAACACTCATCACATTAAAAAAAAAAAAAACAAACAAAAAAACCAAAAAAAACCAAACAAAAAAACCACACACATGAAAAAAAAAGAAAGCTGAACTGATATGTACCTAAGAAGAACCTTGGAAATTGAAAGTGTATCTCAAGATATCCACTTTAATCAGAATATTGAAACATCCTTATTTAGAGAAAGAGGTTTTCTGTTTGCTACCTTGGATAAAGCAGTTCTATGCATAAAAGCCAATTGTGCAAATTTCTGCAAGGCTGACACATTATAACGAAACAATATAGAAAATGGCAATTATCTTTAGCTTATACATTTACACAGAAGTTATCGTTGGAGCAACTCCTCAAAAACACTGCAAATACCAAAACTGGAAAAAGAGTTCAAAGCAAATGGAAATAGGAAGAGGCAGCTGTCCCTAATTACAGGGGAAAAACTATTGAAATTTCATCAATTATAGAGAGCTAAAAATTATATAATATTATGAATGCCTTAACATTTCAAATAAAAACTGGAAACATTTTCCAAATATGGGGAAAAAATGCAAATATAACAATAATTTAAACTTAAGATAGGTTTCAGGTGTATGTCTGTGATGAATCAACTGCCATATTACAGAAAGACCACTCGAAGAAAAGCCAAGAATACAGAAACTCACTCAGCCAAGCTGAATGTCAGCTGTTTTCCTAAGTGGAAAACATGGTAAAATTACTTCAATATTGCTAGTAGCCAATGCTGTGAGTGTGCATAATTGTAATCCTTTGTGACATTTTATAACTTGTGTTTAATCCACATTGGAGAAATTAAAATCCATTTAGTTATGGCGTTTTTACACTTAAATCTTACAGATGGCTCAGAAAGTTTTGTTCCAAGATACCCCAGACATACAATATTATTATTTGGAAAGTTTACACAGTTACATATTAATTTATTAACTTGGGGGGCTTTAAATAAGGAAATTAAATGTAAATAATTTTTGCTGCTACTAAATTCATACAGTAGTATAAACTGGGAAAAAAGTAGTGATATGATATGGGAAGAAACCCAAACTATTCACCCTAGGCAGCCAAATGATAAAAAACCTTCAATCACTAAAGCACTACAAACTGTCACTCCAGCATATCAGTAAACACCAGCCCACCTAAACCACTGCCCACCTTACACACGTGCAATTTTTTGATTGCTGTGGTTGCTGTGCTGGATACATTTACCATAGGACTCTCTATAAACTTTTCCCTGAAGGGATCCTGAGATCTGCTGAGCTCTCAGACAAGCTAGATCTGCAAATTACTTATGTGGACAAACCTCTAAATCTGTTATGGATCTCTGAAGGCTAAACCTATATTGGTCTTTAGAATGTAGGCCAGAAAATGTAGCAAAAAAACCTTCTCATAAAAAGTGTAACAGAGATACTGATTAAACCAAATCATGTAGGAATAATGTTGAAGATGATTACGCTGTAAAATTATTATTATGTCTGTAATTTTAAAGTTATTTTTGTATTATTTTCTATCCCAAAAAGTCAGTGTATTCAGAAACTGTCTTCCAGGGTCGTTGTGTCTACTTCTGCACTGGAGTGAACTGCTGGGATATAAAATAGTTTCATGAATTCAAACACTTATGATCTTCCTGGAAAATTTCATGCCAGTTCTTTATAGGTGTTCTGGAATATTCTTTGGAATGAACTTGAGATTTTTAGTTAATGGTCTTCTGCATCATGTCACGGGTTTTCAATGGTGTTTAAGCCATTTGTCCGTTCACATACTCAGTGGGCATGCACAAAGTACAGGCAGGAAACTGTATTTCCCATTTTTGCTTTAAAAAAACTCCTGAAAATGTATTAAGTGACAACTATGTTACATCATTCCTTATTCAGGAGCATATGTTTTCTCACTTTTCTTCTTCTGTGTCCAGGTCTCTGGTTCCAATCCTCAAGGTTTCCTTAACATATCGTGACTATGTATACTTTACATATTAAAATACATTACAGAAGTTTCAGTTGTCAAATTAGTCAAGTACTAGTTTAAAACTTCTGAGATTTGGAACCTTTCATTTTCTTCTTTACACACAGAAAGTGCAGAAACAATTTTGTGAGTCAATACCCAGGAATACTGCCCAATCCCAGCTTAGTTTTTAATCTATGCACTGACTGGTAGTATGATTTCAGTATTTTAACCCATTTTCAGAGCATACTTTAGTTCTACTGCCTCCTATAAGTGTAACTCTGATCTTATTGGATTTTTCTTTTTCCTCCTCTTAGAATTTTTTTTCTTTGTTCATTTTCCATTTTGTAAAAGTGAAAAAAGGCAAGACATTTAGGTTTTATATTAAGTGTGCATCACAAAATGTAATGGAGCAATTTAAGTGAAATTAACTAATTGGAACCTGGAGAATGAAACCTATCAAAATTTAGAAATTTAATTTAAACTTTAACATATATAGAATTAAACATTTTGGGTTTGGCTATGATCCTCAACAACAACAACAACAACAACAACAACAACAACAACAACAACAACAAATCAGAGGGTTTACCCTAGGAGTGAAAAAGGTATATCACTCAGCAATCAAGTTTCATAAAACCAAGTACTATTTTATGATCTTTCAGTTTTTACACTTAAATTTTGAATATAATTATGCTGAAATTTAAATATATTTTGGAAATTTATTTCCTCTGCTTCATTCTCCTTACTGTTTCTTTTCATAAATTCAACAAAAGTAATGTTATCACTATTCCTTAGTGTTCTAATTATGATTAAATGAAATATTGCCAGAGATGATGCCTAAAAATAACTGGTTTACATAACTAGTGTTAATAGGTATTTCCAATCACTTTATACAATTTTATGCAAACTTTCTTTTCATTAACTGCTTATGGAATTTAAACAAGTAGACAATAATTTGATGAACGTGAGATGGCTGTGTTGACAATGATAGTTCGTCAAATCGGTCTTGGGAGGGAAGCACTTTCTCATGTAATTTTATTGTCAGAATGCTCAAAAATAAAGTGCATCTGAAGACAACAATTTCACAGGAAAGACAAGATGAATCACAAATATGATCTGACAGGCTTGTTTTTAGCTTGCTTCCTTCACTCTCTTTAACATCTTAAATCAGCCACCAGTTTTCCCTTCTGACCAAAAGTTTCAGTTTGTTCTTCTTTGGGTTTTGTTTGTTTGTTTGTTTTGGGGGTTTGGGGTTTTTTATTTGTTATTTGTTTTTTCCCCTATGCTGGAAACCAGTTAGTCATGATATTTTTTGAGCTTTAGTTTTAATTAATAGGCAGATGCAAGCTTTCTTCTGGCAAGAACCACAATAAAGATTAAAAGGTTTACAATGAATTTAATCTCAGTTCCACCAGAAAACTAGAGCTCAATCCTACAGAGGACTTTAATACCCAAAATAGAATGTAGGTGGAATAGAGCTGCCTATATTTAAACTTGCTATTTTAAAAGCTTGGAACCCCACAACATAGCCTACTCAACAGGAAGGAATGAGGTGTACTTTTGTTTAACTCCACTGTGGGGGCTGAGCTGCTCCTCATCACTTCAGTACCTTGACAGGCTCCAAATGGAATGACAGACTATTTTAGCAAAATGATGCTGGTGTTGCCATCCTCCTTTTAAATAATTGTCTCAGGTCTAAAGCAAGATTTTGAAGATTTTGAAGGCATTAAGGATCAATAATAAGCTCTATTAAAAAGACTGGAGATTAATTCTATATTCTGAAAGACTGATCTACTTACCAGGTACTTTTAAGTATGTGAAGCACCTAACTTCTGACAAAATTGTACAGCAAAGAAAACAAATTACGCAAAATTGATCAAGCCTTTTACACTGCCGGAAATGTAAATCCTGGGATGCTTAACTCTGGAGACTGTGATCCCTGATACAGGCCTGTTTCCATGTCCCATCAAACAGATGTACATCACAGAAGAAATTCCTGAGTGAGGGTGGAAACACAGAACCTTTCCCTTCTTTGGAAGTGTACAATACACAACATTGAAGAATACTCTCTGATCTAGAGAAGAAAATATGAATTATCTAAAAATATTTAGATTCTTTATTGTATAATGAGAAAAGCTACAAAAGAGGCAATAAAGAGTTGTCCCTACTCCAGACACTTAGTCAATTAGTTTAAACATAGTAATTGATAAGAGATAAGAGTGGGTTTGGGTTTCAACGTACCTTTTACACATTTCAATTTTCGGCTTGCTTTCAGTCCAGCTCCATTCTGAGTCTAATTCTTAACTATATACCTAACTTGATGCAGAAAAGTTATGCCATTTAGTCTCAACTATGATGCCAGTTTGGGAAATAAAGCAGAACGAATTACAAACTATTAGCTGCCTGTGGGCAGACTGGTTTACTCTGAGTTTTTTTGTTTTGGTTTGGTTTTGGTTTTTTGTTTTTTGTGGTTTTTGGGTTTTCTTATGTCTTGCAAAACACAATAGAGGGGTCAAATTAGAAGTACAAATATGGTAGAATTTTCACATTCAAGTAAAAACTATGTCTTTATTAAAAAAAAATAGTCCGCTGTCTTTCAGTGTTAGGCTTAGCCATTAGAAATGAAAACTCATGCATAGTATTTTCATTGATATTAACCAGAAAATTCTACAGTGTTTTATCCTTACAGACTTTTATCTATTATCAGAATAATTTTCTTTATACATTCTAATTTTTTGTGGTTGTTGCCCTGGCTTATGAAGACACAAATTGGGAGTATTTATGCAATTGAGAGAACTTTTTAATGAATGTCTATTGAAAAAGAAATTTTCATTTTATGTACTATTTGTGATAAAGCGCATGTTTGTTTGTACTCGCCATCATCTATCCTATTTTAAATAGACATCTATATGTAGGTCAGAGAAACAAATTTTCTTTCTAACTAGTTTTAAATTAACTGTTATAGGATTTGTCTTGCAATAAATCAATTATTTCTGAAGGCATTATGGATTATTTGGAAGCAGATGTGACTTCAATTACCTTAAGACCTATCTGTTTACCTTAAAATACATCTAAGGAGCTAGAGCTGTTCTTTGTGATCTAGTGTTGAGAAGCCAGACGTATTTCTTTTTTTTTTACTTTTGGACACTTGACTACAATAATTCCATTGATTTGAAACTCAACTCTGAGCAGTTAGATGCGTTTATGTTGTTCTATCATGGCATGATTTTACATTTCATGTGAGGAAAGACTAATGTTTCTGTAATCAAAATCCATTTTGACACTCACTGAAGTGACTACATGAAAGGGCTGTTTTGCTCTGAAGCAGACTTTTTTCTGTGTAAATGGAGATAGCACTGCAAACACTGAACACAAACCAGCAAATAGAGTACTGATAGATATTACGCTGTGATTTAAGTCTGGTTTGAGTTTGTTTGTTTTTTGTTAAGGGGTTTGTTTGTTTGTTTGGTTGGTTTGTTTTTGTTTTTGTTTTTGTTTTTGTTTTTGTTTTTGTTTTTTTTCTTTCTATTGTGCTGAAGCAGAAGGGTGTTTCTCAACTACAATATTTATAATTCACTTTTAACACCTATGTTTCTCTCTGTGCTGGTTGGGAAGATAAGCTACTTTTTGACTCTTTCTTACCTCTCTGCTGATGTTCAGTAGGTTCTTCTGAGCCTGAGCTGCTCTGAAGTTTTTAGTCAAGAGTATTTAAGAGTTTATAGGTAAGATTTGAGAACATATTTAACATGAACACAAGCTTACACATACGTCTTCATCTTTATTTATGCAAATAAGTGGAATATGAATGATAAACTAGTCAAAATACATTTGTGTTTTTTAAATACACTAACTTCACTTTTAATGTGAAAAGTTTGGGGCATAAGTAAGTAAGAACTAATTTGCTTAAAAAATGCCCTCTAGCTAGAGCACTTTCTCATATCAGGTATAGTGCTATTTCATTGTCATTGAAATAAAAGTTCACTTTTCACTGCTCAGACAGTTGAAAAATCTATTGCAACCTCAAGTACCCAGAGTTATGCAAGCTGACATTTACATTTGCCATATCTTGGTTAATAAATTTCAGATTCTGACTTTCCTGACATTTTCTCATACAAAGTTACTTTCCTTACCTAGGAGTTTAGCAGGTGTGCATTCAACTCTAAGAAATTGTATGTGTCAAGTTTTGGGGGTGAGGTGTAGAAAAGAGAGAGTGGAAGACAAGAGAGAGAGAAAAAATTCTTGTATGAAAATAATTAATAAAATGAGAAATGGATTTTCAGGGAGTTTATCTTCTAAAGAACATAGTTACACTTCAAGCTTATTTAAAAAAAAAGTCAGAAAAAATTTGGGATTTCATTTGTTTTGCTAAAAATCATAAATCTTCTGATGAGATTTAAAACCCTTGTGTTGTTTGCACTGGTGTAATCAAGAGCAGCCTAAGTCAAATGATGTGCTATACAGTCTAACAAACAAAGTTCAAAGACACTTCTGAAGTTATTGTTAGCACAGGGTCTAACTTGAGTTGTCATATTGATTACGCCTCGACTATGAAATATACCCATAAGCAATTGTTTGTGTTCTAGCTGATGATTCACTTTTTAAACATGTGTTTTGTTGCATAAATATTCACTTTACTGCTTTGATCTCACTTGACTCATTTTATGTCTTGAAAAAAGCATGCATTTCAAATTCTGAAAACCATTTTCTAGGGTCTCAGAGCAATAAGAAACTGTTGACCACATTTAGTTTGCCAGTGTTCATTGCAAGATGCATAAACTGTAGATGGAATATTTCCAAATTCATTTGAGTTCCCATATGAAGTTACTGTTTGCCAAACTTTTAATTCCAAAATGTGTTTTTGCCTCTACATGCAACAGCTTTTTCAATTCCTGTCACAATTTCACAATTCCTTTGTGTCTGAATGCTAAAAATATAGAATCTGATTGTGATCTCACATCTCTATGGTTCTTTAACTTAAACATACCTAAGTATTTATGTCTAAGGGTAGTTATGACAATAAAATCAAGTCTGATGTACTGGACTATTTTCCTGACAACACTAGTTACTGTTAAACCAAAGATTTCAGTTTTAACACAGTCTGTTCTCTCTCATTGAAAGCATTTTCTCTCTGGGTACAATTCTGCAGGCATGCCAGTGTTAACAGGCACTTATAAATCTCATGGTTTCGACATATAATATTACAGAAATGTATGGTTCACAAAATGTGCCACAGACTTTAATTGCTCTTTACAAGTCCACTGAGCGGCTTTGGAAATGTCTGTGCAATGCCTGTTTCTTCTGAAGAAACTTTCTACCACTCATAACAGATTCCCTGCCACCATTATCACCAGTTTCCTTCAACTACCTGAGCTTTTTGACATTTCTATTGCGGCTTGCAATCAATTTTCAAGGTTGTGTCGGTCTGTAGCGGAATATTAACACCCTGAGAGTAGGTTTACCAGCAGGAGGTGTGTCAGAGCAATTTGAGAAACAGTGCTTTGAAGGACTATGACCTTCGAAGCCTCTAGCAGGACAATCTATGAATTTGGAGTAGCTGTCAGATTGAATTATAAAAGGATGTATAATAACACACAGGATTATAATGAGGACTCATTCATAAACACTGACATCCTGCCAAAGAATGAATCACACAAAAGTTTAATAGAGTATCTATTCTCTTATTATGAACGCATGAACCCCCTCAAATTTTCTATCTGAATTCTTGGAACACCACAAGTTGTATCATACTTTTCAAGTCCTTATTTTTGACGATTAAGTATTTTCTTCATAACACCTCAAATCATTCCCCAACCGGACACTGGCACAGGTCCTACTGATTTTAGCAGAAGTAAACATGCCTTCAAAATACAGTTATAATAATGGTAATGTTAAAATTGGGAACCATAACACAACCTTTTAGAACACAGATAAGCACCCAAAATTAGATTTATAAATCCATATTGTTAGTTCTACATAAATTTGGCCTGCTTTTCAAAGACAGTTAGTGGCTATGAATCCTTTGAAAAGAGCTAGAGGAATGAAAGTTAGATCTTATTTATCTATGACTATTAGTAAGATTTTAAAGGCTTAACTGCAGACATCCAGGTTTTGGAAATCTTGGCCTGTGGTTGCAGTTGAAACATCTCCAGTGTTTCCTGGGAATGATTGGACAATTATGCAGTAAAAGCCATGTGCAGCGCTGTTGACTAGGGCATAATTAAAGAGAGGCAATAAAGCACTGAGTGCTCAACTTTAAAAATATTGTAAAATTACATGTAACCTCTGAACAGATTGTTTTTAGGTTGTGTTGAGAAAAACCTTCTCCAAGAACTAAAACTACTGAAATAAAATATAAATTATAATTACTCAACCTAAGTATACAATTGTGAGGAACTATTGTTAGTAATTTTGCATTTATGAGCATCATTTAAAAGGCAAATTCACACAGCATTGAATTCTCAATTACAAAAAGAAGCTTCCTTTTTGCAAATAAAAAAAGTACTGCAGACAGAAGCACTTATGTTCTTCATGCTCAACATTACAATTTATCTCCTTATTAAGTGTTCAGAAAATTTGAAAATGCTAATCCTACCAGCTTGCACTGCTACTCAGTGCAGCAGAGTAGGACCTTGAGCAGCTATTGTCTGCAAAAAACAACTGAGAACCATCTAGCGTAAAGAGAGATCTCCTTTTAGCTGTTATCCCAGTTCAGAGCAATAAGGCCTGACAGCACAAGCAGGTCTCGCAATTCTGAAGCCCTGCCAGTATCCAGACTGAAGCAATGACCATCCTAAACCTGATCTAAGGCCAAATGAAGTGAAAAGGCACCATCTTATTGTTTTCAGTGGCTTTTGGATCATGCAATTCTTGATGAATATACTCTCTACTACACCCTGGCATGATCCTCATATCACACAAAGCAGTTGGACACAAAAAGTACAAAGATATCAGCAGGCATAACATTTATTTCTTCAAGAAGGTTGTTGAATGATATACTTTGCATTTCAAGGTTGATCCCCAGCCAATTGTGGATACTTTGCTTGTTTTTTGTCATATATCCACTTATAGTAGGAAAAGATAATTCCTACTGAAGTAGAATGTTGACCCCACTAATAATTTGGTTTTTAAAAATATTTTTTCACTCCAGAGTTCATTTCATATAATTCTGTAAACGCTGGTGTAAAACCACATAAGAGCAGAGGCAGACAGTGCCAGACCGCTTGATCTTCATGATTCTCCACTGGCAATATAAAATTGTTTTCCTTTACTGTATTTTTTCAACTCTATCTCTCTCTTTAAACTCATATGTTTTAAACTGAACATATATAATTTATGATGAACTTTTTTGTGGAATCGTGGTTCTATTTATTGACATGAAGGCTCTGCTATTGGCCTCAGCTTTTCAACACTAATGATGAGCAATGAAGAGAGTTCTGGGCTAGCATTGCCCTTAACTTAAAAAAGCAGAGCAAAGATACTTTTCCCTACCACTGTACCAGTTTGTATCTTATAAACTATACAGAGTAGGAGCTGTTTTTATTACATTATAATTCAATAGGTGACACACTACAGTCAGTGAAGAACAATCTTCTAAAATAATTTCTAATAATGATATATAAAACAAAAAAGTTTACCTCTTCTGTTTGCAAGCTCATAGTCCTTCGATAAACCACACCACCCTGAGATAGGGTGGAACAAGTGAAACAAAAATGTTGCATCTTTCAATGGCCTTGAGTAGTGTTTTGCAACAGATTTAGGCTTCACTGCACCTCTACTCCTTATACTGTAGTTTAAACATAAAGCCAAAGATAATCCAAATAAGAATTGGAAGCAGAATTATAGTGAGAGTAGCCATTGAAATAGAGTGAACAGAAGGTTGCAGAGGATAAAGGACAGTGAGGCAATGGAGACAAGTGTGGAGGAGGCTGCTTATTTTCCATCACAGTAGTTGAATATGCAGGTAGTTAGCACCAATCACTGTGAACTGTTGGAAATGCAGTACCTGACTGTTTTTTTGCGATAGAACTGGGAATTCTACTCCCTGACTGTAATTACTGTTTCAAGTTATATTATTTAAAAGAAACCCAAACAAAAAAACCAACAATAACCAAAAAACATGACATAAAAAAAGAACCACAACAAAAAAAGTAAAAGCAAACAAAAACAGAGAGAGAGAAAAAAAGGAGAAAATATAAGAATTTGGAGGTTTTTTCCCTTTATAATGGGCAGCTTCAGTAGAGTTTCTGTTGACACAAAAACCTCTTCCAATGCCTAGTTTAAACGTCTTTCTTGTAATAGCATTGTACTTTGCATTATGTACCTTTTCTCCCTTACTGTTTATTAGTTCTCATTTTGGTCACCTTGGTGTGGAGAATAACTTGATAACTACAAGGAAATGACTGGTTTACTGAATGAATGTGCAGCAGTTGATATTGTCTACCTATACTTTGGTAAAGATTTCATCACTGTTTCCCATAAGATCCTCAGAGAAGCTAATGAGCTGATACAGAGAAGCTGAATGGGCAGGCAGTAACGTGAACTGAAAATCAGCTGAATGGCTGAGCCCAGAGTGGGGTGATCTTTGGTACAAAATCTAGTTGGAAGTCAGTTGCCAGTGTACACTGATGGTTGATACTGGCTCTGATCTTCTTTATTAACTTCATTATTGATCTGGATAATGGGGAAGAGTGCATCCTTAGCAAGTTTGCTCGTGGCTCAAATGGGTTACACGAGAGGGTCATGCTGCAGTTCCAGAGGGACTTCAACAGGTTGGTGGAATGAGTCAACAGCAACCTCATTAAATTCAATGAGGTGAGGTATAAAGTCCTGCACCTAGGGAAGAACAATCCTATTTGCCAGGATATGCTGGGGACCATCCAGCTGGAAAGCAGCTTTGCAGAAAAGGACCTCAGTGTCCCAGTGAACATTTAATTAACTTTCTTATGTTTGGGACACCAGAGCTGGATGCAGTACTCCAGACTAAATATCACAAGAGCAGAGTAGAAGGTGAAAATCACTTCCCTTAACCTGCTGGTCATGTTTCTTTTGGTGATAGCCAGGATACAGTTGGCTTTCTGTATCACAAGGGAATGTTGCCAGGTCATGATCTTCTCATCTAAAAAATTCAAGTCCTTCTTATCAGGGATGCTTTCAATCCATTCTGCACCTAGCCTCTGTTTGTTCTTGGGATAGCCCCATTGCAGGTGTAGGACCATGCACTTGGCCTTGTTGAACTTTAGGAGGTTTCAAAAGGCCCACCTCTCAAGCCTGTCAAGGACTCTCTGGATGGCATCCCTTCACTCGTGTGCGTTGACTACACAACACAGCTTGATGTCATCAACAAACTTGCTAAGGAAACACTTGATCCTATTGTTCATGTTACTAACAAAAATTTAAACAGTGCCAGTCCCAATCCTGATCCCTAAGGAATGCCACATGCCACTGCTCTCCACTTGGATGTAGAGGTGTTGACTGCAACTCGAGTGCAGCCATTTAGGAAATTCTTTATCCACTAAGTGATCCATCTGTCAAATCCCTGTGTCTGCAGTTTAGAGACAAGGACGTTATGTGAGACAGTGTCAAATGCTTTGCAAAAGTCCAAGTTGATTACAAAAGTTGCTCTTCCTTTACCCATAAGCCCCATAACCCCATCATAGAAGACCATCA
This sequence comes from Poliocrania exsul, assembly GCA_035041345.1. Classification (NCBI taxonomy): domain Eukaryota; kingdom Metazoa; phylum Chordata; class Aves; order Passeriformes; family Thamnophilidae; genus Poliocrania; species Poliocrania exsul. The sequence goes on along the minus strand of JAWWLZ010000082.1, from coordinate 136,408,931 downwards.
AATTTTTCAGGCACGATTTGCCCTTAGTGAAGCTATATTGGCTTTCAGTAATTATTTCTAAGTGATGTAAAATAGACACACATTCTTTTTTGATCATGAGTCCATTTGTACATCTACAGGGGACAGATTAACCTTATGACATACATTTACTTATAACACCTTTCGGGCAACAACACATATGACATTGTTTCAGTCTGCAGCCAAAAATATCCTCAAATGCACTAAGATTTCTTTTTGCTCTCACTTCTGTCTTTTCTTGAGTATATTTTTGCTATCAGTCACATGCTCCTTAAACAAATCAGGATGAAGACTTTCCATTTAAACATATCTCCTGTGATTGTGTCAAGGTCAGCCTCACTTATGTTCAGAACAGCTCATTAAGTGTACTGGAGAAATTCAAGTCCTAAGAATACAAATCTCCTGAAGGTAAATTACCTTTCAGTTATCTAAAACTTAATGATTAATTTGTTTCAAAATCTAAATGCCAAATGCTTACCTGAAGAAACATTCACTTACGTTATTTAGTACTGTGCTGCACATATAATATAATGCCTTAAGTAACTCACTGTAACAATTTCCAAGTCATATCCAAGGCTGTCTCATGGTAGTTCTCATCGATAGCCTGTATAAAACATCAAGGTCATGCAGACAGCCTGCTCTGTCACTTTAGCATAACTTTTCTATCACAGCAAATACGCACAAAGCATGAGGATCATGAAAATCTCAGATGGAGTCTGCTTATTTGTATATTGCAAAAGCACAAAACAATTATTTATTTTTAAGTAATAACATTAGGTTTCTAAGTGAAGCTTGCTCTAAGAAATCTGTTAGGGAGAAGAAGAGAATCCCTTTGTGTATAATTAGAGGGTATTACCTGTCTAATTATTTGAATTCCTGAAGCATATTCTATTTCAAATGCAATTGTGACAGACCAGTTGTGATAGCAGACATTAGAAATTTCCTATGACCAATATAGTAACTTTTTTTTAGCATTTATAAAAGCACATATTACCACAAAAGTATTTACTAGAATTACAGTACTATGAGTTTCCAAAATAATTGTATTTTTCAAATATGAAGCTTCAATTTACTTTCATGTAAGATAAACACAACTAAAGGCTTCTTTTTTCTCTTCTCCCTGGCATGCATACAGACACTTTGTGGCAACTAAGCTGAAGTGGTGTGGAGCCTTCAGAAAACATGCCTAAGTGAGAATCTGCTTCCTGGTCCTGAATTTTAGCTTATTTCTTTTTCTTCTTAAGTATTTTCATTTCTTTAGTAAAGTACTCAGCAATATCACAGGTTTGGGTATATTAGGGGCTTTTTTATTTCATTTGCTATTTGGGACCACCTTGTTCAATGAAATTTGTAGTGGCTAAATGTAAGAGTTTATGTTTAAGCAACAATTCTTTTGCCTCCCAGTACATACACGCTTAGATTTCTAATGCACAGATTGGTGTTTATAAGTAGATTGGATAGTCAGTCTGTTAGCTTTATCCCTTCCTCCTCATCTCTTCACTCATGAATGCCTTCAAATGCTTTCCTGATAATGCACCTTAGACTTTTCCTGTCTTGCAGTTCAGTGTGTACACATCTTGGTGTCAGTTCACACAACAAATTAGGTATGATCCTTATGAAGCCAATAATCATTATTCAATGAATTCACTGAAGTCAGCATGTCAGTTAATGTCTTGAAGCTGTTAAAAAAACCCAAATGAAAACCCCTTCAGTTTTCTCTGTTCAGTTTCAGTGGGACAGCCCAGCACATAAGGGCATAAGAGACACTAACACTGCTGTTTTCCTCACCATCCTTGTAAACTGCATGGAAGTATTCCTCGTCCACTGCAGTTTAGGAAATACACTCTCATAAATGTATATAAGAAATAGAATTTTTAGAGGAAGACTTTGTGAGATCCTGTAAGATAGCATTCTCCCATCAGTTTCAATGCCAAGGCTTCACATTCAATCTTTGGGCTCAGCATATAAAGAGTCACTAAATTTGCCATTAACCATCTGTTCTTCAAGAGCATTCAAAAGACATTCAAGAGCATGTCAAAAGGCTGCAGCATCAAGGTATAATACATGTATTCTCTTTCTTCATCCTCACATGACCATTGAATTTGAATACAAGAAAAGTCTTGGGGAGCCAGCTCGTGTGGTCTCACAGCACGATGTTGAACTCTCACTGCTACAAAAAGTAGTGATCCATTTAAAAATAATCTACTCTCTTTTCAGTAAACATCTGGTTATCAATTTCAAAGTAAAAAGCAGTACAAGGTCTATAAGAATCAATGTTGCTTTCTAGTCTTCCAAATTTTCTGAAGTTTAATATCCAACAGGCCATATAAAAGCAAGTTTTAGTCACAGCTCAAGAAAATGTCATGACAATGGGAATGACACAGCATACCACAGGCCTCATCATCACCATTAAGTAATGGTGATAAAGTAATGCAAGTCTGACATGAATTTTTCAGCTTTATGGTGGTTACGGCTGCCTTAGATCTGACTATGTTGCCATTGTGTAGATTGGATATGGATAATGGGCCTGTCTTTATACAGAGGAATTTAGAATCTGGGACAAATCTGATGCTTCAGCTAAATTTCCTTAGTGTAAAATTCAAAAGGTTTGATTAGCATCTGTCTTTTGCTACTAGAAGAGCTACCAAAAAAGACAAGGGTGTCTGCACAGTTTGATAAACTCTGTGTTAAGCAAGGTGAAAACTTCATCTTAATTTTCATGTAAGGCAAATGCAAGTTCACTGCTGTCAGGAATATTTTGGCAGGTGCGAGTAGAGACAATACAGCCCAACTCACACACTGAAATATTACTGAATAGAAGCTAATGAGTAGAAAGTATAATTTTAAGTACTATTTACAAAATAATTTAAAAATGTGATTTTATATTTTTGTTATCCCTTTCATGAACAGAATGGCTTTTATCCAAGTCAGTTATGAGTGAACTTATGTCAATTTGTTATTAATCAATACCTCTTTCTTCTTCCGGTTAGATTAATTATTCTAAATCTGTTTTGTAGACAGCATGAGGGAGAGACAGTGGAGTGAAATCAAGATTTAGTTAACTTTAGTTTTGTTTCTGGCATTGACATCACCATTACAAGTGAGAGAAGAAAGATGTATGAGATTATAGAAATAAAATGTGTCAACAGAGTGTTTTGTCATATAAATATCTTAAAGGAGAGTTTTAGTTTGGGCCATTTTCAGTTGTTGTTACTCATGGTCTTACCATCCTAAAGTATAAGAAATACTTATTTCTAAAAACAAAGTAAAAAATCAGAGAATGGCTCATCTTGTCTCTAGTAGACTCTTAAGTTTCTTATCCCTCTCATCTTTATTAAACTTCCCTACTTTTATATTTTCCTACAGTTGTGTATAAAAGCTTGAAATAAAGTCCATTTAAAACTCTGATTTTTTACAAGTTGATAGCTCATATGTTTCTGGGAAATAAACAACAGAAGAAATAAACAGCAGAAATGTAAGTGTTTTGTGGTGAGGTTTTTTTTGTTTGTATGGGGTTTTTTGGGTTTTTTTTGGGGGGAGGGGTGTTGGGTTTTTTTTAGTTGGTTTTGTGTTGTTTTATTTTTTCCCCGAGAACTAACAAAATGGATTTTAGGACATGGAGGGCAGAGGGAAGAAATAATCTAATTTTTTTCCTTTAATTTCTCAAGCTTGCCTTCTTCTCTACAACAAACTTAAGAACTTCAAAATGGACTTTTAACAAAACTAATTGGAGTGCCTATATAAAGACATATATATATATATATATGGAATAAGGGTACTTTTTCACCTTGTTTTAACAAACTTTACAGGTCACAAAACACTGAATAATATCTACCACAGATTAATGTTAAGTATAAATTTTTCATTTTGTTTCTAACTTGATTTCAAAGAAGACCTGCATAGATATATATACAATTATATTACATATACATTGAAGGAGTTATTAGGTTGATAACACCACTAACCTGTAGTATAATTACATCCATTCTATAGATTGATGGTAGCATAACAGCTGCTGGAGAGCTGTTACAATGTCAGTGCAATTAAATTGGGATTTTGTTGGCTCATCATTTTAATGTGAAATATTCTTTCTGGGCAAAACCCTGTCAAGGAAAACAAATAGCCATTCTTGCATAATTCTCTTTGGAGAGGAATAAGGAAAAAAATAATATTACTAAGTGCTTCAAGGAAGAAAAATGGTCATTATTGAGAAATATGTCTGAACAAACTACAAAACAGGTTCCTTGGAAACAGGTAATATCACTTCTGAAAAACTCAGCATGGCTCAGAAGTTTCCACAGAAGGTTTAAATTAGTTTATGATTTTTGGTGACCACAAAGTTTTGCTTATGCTCTCATTTGCAACATTGTCTCCAATGTCTGCAATGCAATTTTTAGTCACAATGCATAATCATGTATGCAATACATATACCTTACATATGTATGCATATATGTACATAGAGACAGTTTCTTTTGTTACTGTTACTTTATATTGAAATTTTAACATCAAGATAAGGTAGTAAAAATTCTGATAATATGAACCATACTTTTTCTTCCATACAATCTGTAGGCAAATTCATACATATTTTTAGCCTTTTGTAGTATCTGTGACATTCTTGTCCTCTGGTAATCTGTTGTTCATTCAGAAACAATTGAAGCTCTTTTTTATTTATAACCTTTTCAAAGCATAAGCACAATCTTATTTTCAACCTCTGTTTTACTTCCAAGGCCCCCTGCTTGCAGGTATAACACTTTTTCAGTCCGCTGCTTCTCGCTTTGATTTAAGGTATTCCTTCTAACACCTTTTTCCAAACAGAAGTTTTGAATCCAAAATGTTTGGGTTTTTTTGTTCTTCTTTGAATGAATAATAATTATAATGAATAAATACAGCACAAAGAATACATGTAAGGTTAGATCTGAATGAGAGTTTGTGTTTGGAAATTCCAGTAGACTATTGTTCCAATAGATATTAAAGACTACTTTTCTCCCAAGACCATACAGAAAGTTTAACATAATTTGCTATAATTACCTTGGTGGATAAATCATAGCATCTGTTTTTTAAATAAGAGCTTTCCATAGAAGTCATTGGAAAAATGAGAAGAAACTAATGTCTGAAACACATTGAATTAATTAATGGTCTTGGGTTTTTTCTACCAGATGTAGTCACTGTGATTAAATGGTGCTATCCGTGTCAACTCAAAATACAGAATAACAATGAAACATTTTAGAGAAGAAAAACTTAACTCAATTAAAGGTAGTGAATCTTTTCCAAAAGATTTGGACTTCTTTTTCTAAGACTGTATAAATCATTATTTTTTAAAAATTATATGAACAGAAATATTCAGCAAACCCACTGACTGGATTTTTATATCCTTTAATTCTGTGAAAATTTAAAGCAGCTTTATGTGGAGTGTCATTGATCTTTGATTTTAGACCTCATTCTTGTTACTAAATTTTCAGAGCATTTATTCTGTAGAATCCTCAGTGTCTTTGTTATTACTATATAAGGAGAGATTACTCTTACAAATTACAGTCTCAACATTATAAATAACCCTGCTATGTTATGGTTTTCCCCTGAGTATCCTCACTATTGAGTAAATTGACCTTAGACAGGACAATAAGTCATTCATGACTGGGAATCTTAAACTACAGAATTAAATTTGGAATCACTCAGTTCCTAACTAGGCACTCTGTCTAGCTTCACCATAACCATAAATATGCTGTATAAAGTATCCAGCTGAGATCCTAATTCAATTAGTCCCCTAGTCAAATCTGCATTTCATATATTTCTCTAAACTGTACTTCCATAAATGCACTCTCAGTGTGGGAAAAAACTACTGGTAGAAGACATGCTCTGAAGTCTTTATATGTAGAATGAAGTGGTATTTATAAGCTTCTTCACAATTTTAGTAAGGGACCTCAAGTTCATGGAAATATCTTGTTCTAGTAACAGTTTAGTTAACAAATAGCTAAGAAATAAACACAGCTTACTTCATCTGTATTTTAAGAGAACAACAAAAATTAGGAAAACAGTTCACTTTCCAAATTCCTTCAGTCTTGTGAGACTTCTAGCATGAACACTAGTTACACAGCAGCTTTGTGATATGTTCTTGGCTTGAAAGTCCTGATCTTGATAAGACTTAAGTTGCTTACATACTGGGTCAGTACCATCCTGAGAAAGGATGGCTGTAGTGATGGAAAAGGGTCATTGAACTGTTCCCAGACTTCAGAACACAAAAAGCATCTTGCTGAGTGTGACCTTCTGACTATTCAAATGTGGAATTGATGTTGCTAAATGAGAAAGATTAAAAGATGTGTGATTATCTTCAGTATTACCTTATGTACACCAACTCACCATCTACTCCTTTCCCCTCAACATAACACAACTAAATCACTAGTAAATAAGGCCACTGCATATAATCATCTACAAATAATTAATCCTTTAAACTCTGCTAAGGAAGATACTGACAAATGTTGGTGTAACTGCTCAGTGCCTCAGGCCTTTTCTACTTTCTTTGATCAAGAACCAAAAATGAAAAGCACAAAGCACTGTCCAGAATAAAATGCAGCCACTTGATAGATAGCTGGGAATGCTTTACACACATCTCAGGGATGGTTTAATGCCCTTCAGTGACATAGGCAGAATTTTATTTTTCTATGCCAGGTATTAAGAATGAAACAAAAGAGGATAGATTAAAGTCAAGAATCAAGCACAAGTAAAGAGCTGGGGGAGAGAGTATAATCCTGGAGTTTCTTCTACTGGGAAGACGAATGTAGGGAAAGGACTTTCCCATGAAGCAGGAATTACCCCTCTGAAATGGCTAACCTCCTCCAAACAGATCTCTAGAACTGGTTCATCTATGTCATTCCAGGCCTGGCTGAGATGCTGAATGCAGTATCATCCTTTCTGTAGCTTTAGGCTGAAATAACCATCAGAATAGTACTTTTATAAGCATCCTCACTTTCAGTCATTCTGCTCTATCAAGCACAGACTTGTCAAAGAGGATATTTAACCCATGCCATCCAAACATATTTGCTTCTTCTCTATCTCAAAACAATCCATGTAAACCAGATGGAAGAGCACTAATGTCTGCAACAGCATTCCCAACTGGACTTTACCTAAACTGCCGGAACTATCTGAGTCCGATACCTAGTCCCCTCTAAACAAATTTTATTCAGTTTGTGGTGTGATAGGCAATGAGGTCTTCTCGAGAAAGGTTAAAAGGTGAACAAATGGCTGGCTGGCTGGCTGGCTGTCTAGACTGATGCATAGAAAAAACAGATATAAATATTCCAAGTCAATAAATGAGCTGGCAAATTTCAGGTGCGCAAGAATTATGGCAGTTCCGCTTGCAGGAAAAATTGGTCTGAATACAGAACACAGTGGACATTGTAAGAATGTTATTTTCTTTTTTTCTCCTATATTTAAACCCTTTTCTTAATGTAATGAGCGGTGCAGTCACTGCAGCAAAGTAATTGTAGTCTTTCCTATAATCTAACTTCTCTAATCCCAGGTCTTGTCATGGCTATAGTCATAGACAGTTCCAATTTCTCTTGCTAACCACCCGAAATCTCACTCTTCAATTAAATTTGGACTACTATTTCTTTTTGTATCTGCTATGGAGCATCAACTTCAGTGAAGACAAGGAAAAATCATGAGAGGATTTAGAAATATACTGGCCAGCACAGAGACCTGACACTGTTGCAGGGGTCTGGATTCGTGAGCGGCTGTGCTACGTCCAGATCTAACAATTTTTCCTCATTTCATTTGGAAAAAAATTATGAGATGGAAGCTTCTCCAAACCTGGCTTGTGCAACACTTTCAGTTGAAATCTAAGCTTCAGTTCAAGTACATCTTCTCTTCTGTACAGGCTGTTAAAATGTATAAAGCAAGTCCCATTCTCTCCTTCTGGAATAAGGGACTGAGAAGAGTAGAGTGACTAATTATCACAAGGAAACTCTGTCTTGGGGCTTTAGGAACAAGTAACCTTCTCCTGGAGCAAAGTCTTGAAAGAATAGAGAAACAATCAGAAGCAATTCCGACAATCATCATCCGCTGATGCTGCTTAGAGTTTGAATGTCTGCAGTGTGTCATTGCCTGTTCACAGTTTCCATCTCTTCACTCAAAGGGATGCACCTTACATTGACCACTATAATAATCTAGATAATTCACCACTAATCCTGATATTGTGCTCCTGGCAATGCCTAAAACGTGAGTGGGCTCTAAGTTTTTTCCATGCCATAAAAGGACTCCTTCCCTGTATACAAGATTTATTGGCCTAAAAAAATGGAAAAGAGAGCCAGGATTGCCTCTATGCTTATCATCCCTGAGTCTTCCATTGCAAAAGTGACCAGAATTTTGACCATAATATTTGAAATTAACAACAGTCTAATGGTTCCAGAGAGAGTATAATATGACCTCCACCAGATGAAGTACAGAGTTACTCTGTGGAAAGAAATTTAAATCAATACAAAACACCTCAGAATTCTCAGGGAGATTTTGCTTTCCTACCTGCTCTCTATTTTATTGATGTACTACTAAATGAAACTTAGTAGTACATCAATACACAGTTTTAATTAGGATACTAGGGCCTGAGGAGATGTCTGACATTTTTTTAGTGGGAGGAGAAACCATCAAGTCTAGCAAAGAAAAAAACAGAGTTAAAGGAAAAATCAGTGTCAAGGGAATAACAAAAAAAGTTAACAAAATCACCAGAGCTTGAACAAAGAAATAGAAGACAGTACAGTTGAAGATCAATGTCTCAAAACAAACAAGGGAGAAAATAGACTGGTGCTATTCAGAGCAATAAAACTTTGTGCCTCTAGTTATTGTCTAGGTTTGTTGTCATTTTTTATAATACAAATGCATATATAGGTTTAAAAATAAAAAGAAATAAATATTGGTTGGAAGAAGAGTTTTTTCCATAAGTCTGTGTGATAAATTTTCCTCAGAGAATTGTATTTGAAATCATTATGTACTTTTGAATAGCAAATTTTCCTGCCGTGGTAAAGATGACTGGGGCAAAATGTGAGAGAAAGAATAGAAATCTCAAACTAAGCAATTAGCAGGTAGTGTTATATAACCCATGCTAGTTCCTAAATTATCATTAAGACTTACAAATTACATTTACTGAAAATAAAAGTGTTCAAGATTTATTTGTATGTGACCACAAGCATCCTATGGATGTTAGCACTGCTATGTTTTTTGTTCAAATGTAGTTCCAAGAGATATAAGATATTGAATTTTTATGAATACATACAAGGGACAGTTTTAACACACTACTAACAACTGTAAAATGTGTGCATGTATATGTTTTAACAGAGAGTTCGTTTTCAAGAAGAATATATTATTTAAATAGTTTCTGAAATAGTTTCTTTTTAGATTAGCAGAAACTGTTATAGAATGGTAACACATTAAATCAAGAGATACAAGGATAAAAATCCATGACCAATGCAGTTTCAGTGACTTAAAAGCAATTTTACCTCAATCAGCCTGAAAGCTATGAGTAAGAGAATCAGAAAAAGGTTTTCAGTTTTAAGAAATTAAAAAAATGGGGGAAAGTATAGGAGATTTTTTTTTTTGTTTCTTACAACAATTCTGTAACAAAAAGATTAATTTACTTGTGTTCTTTCTTGAGACTGTTAAAATTCTGGTGACTACTGCCCTGTTACTCTTGGCTTACACACATGAACAAACTCAAAGGCATTTTATTCCTTAAAGTAGTATAGAATGAAGCCAATAGTTATTCAATATTCTAATGAAATGAAATTTCTAAGTCTTTTAGTTGAGGAAAATAATAATAATAGCAATAAGAAACAACAAAAACTAATCAAAATCTAAATGAATTCTGTATTGTAAAGGAATGAAGTATTTTTTAAAAAAAATAAATAGCTTCAGAAAGCCATAATTTTATGTTACATTTCTGATATTTAAATGAAAATTTCAGAATATTTCTGAGAAGATATGAAATTATTAGACATTTGAAATTCCTGAGAAAAATATATTTTGAGAGTCCATAATGGAACAGGACAGCAAGCATGAAGAACTTTAACTGTGCATTATGTTGAGAAAATACAGATTAAAATATCAAGACTATGTTTTGTGACAGATTGTTAGGCATGAAAGAATTCTACAGCAGGACAAATAATATCACTGAATGGTCATCTTGGAATAACGGCTGTTCATTCCACGTTGGCAATTAAAACAAGATACCTTTCAAAGACCATTTCAGTTGGAATCTTTCCAACTGAATCACTGTGAATTTTCCAAACACTGACAATTTCCTTTTATACAGTGTAAAAGCTCTGTGAAATGATGTTTTAACTCTGATATGTGAATTTCTGTTATGAAGATCTTGAGATGATGCTTTTTTTTTTTTTTGGCTGCTGTGTGATTATTTTTTCTTTTTTGGCTGTGGTTGTTGTTTTGTGTGTTTTGTTTTGTTTTTTTTAATGTCTTAGTATTTTTCTCATCAAGATCACTGTACAGGTAATGAAAGATGTAAGTTAAATTTAAAAAAAAAATTAACTACTTGCCTAATTCTATTCCTATTAAAGTATTTAATAAAATTTCTTTGGCTTCAGAAGGAGCATCAGGATAAGGATTTACGTATTCATTTAAAAGTGTCCCTCTTGGTTTCAGCCTTTTCTTTGGCAGTAGAAGAATAAAACCAGTAGAAAATATAGTAGGAGCAGAAAAAGCAGAATCAGAAACATAATTAAGATTGAGGTGTGTGTTGTTTTTTCGTAAGTCTTGCTCTCATTCATTAATAATTCTACAGTAATTGCAAAGGTGAATAGATTTGTTAAAAGACAAATGAATGACATTATATGAAGAGATATATCTTATCAAGCCTGGATAGGTTTCCTATATAACTTTGGAGAGTTTTTTAAACATTCTTTCTCCAAACTCTCTTAAGAAAAAAAATAAATAACAAACAAATAAAATAACCCCAAAGCAAAATGAAAAAATCAAAATCTCCCAAGAATTATTGCAATCTCTAATAAAAAAGTGCAGTCCTAATGAAGTGCGTTAGTATCTTTGATATGCTTAGATTCTATTACCATAAACAAAACATAACCACAGTAAATAGGATGCAGTCTCCAAATCAACCACAGCAAATACTGAGTTCCTTTTATTTCCAAAATTATGTTCAGCAATTACTCACTCACATAGTTAATGATTTGAAGACCAGTTGCTCTTAGGTGTTGTCACAATTCATCGCATCAACTGGTTATTGGTTAAACTGGAGATTGATCCAATGGTCTTCAAACATTCAGTTTAACAGGGTAACAAGATCCAAGAACAGAGTTCAATTCATTTTGAACACAATCAAACAGTTTTAAGTTGTCATTAAAGACCCATCCAGTGCAGGTCTCCAACTGCAGTCGGTCTGTGTTTAATAAGTGATGAGATCTGCATGTAACACTTAATCAGTGTGAGAAACTTAGAAAGAAATACTACCTATAATAGGAGGATGGGGATATTATTCTGGAGGCTAATTTAAAATCTGATTTCTTTGAATTAGTCTCTGTCACTATCTAAATGTCTCTTTAGAGTCTTGTTTATAAATTGCACTTACTTTCTAAACATATTAATATGTATAAATTTGAAGTAAGGCAAAAACTTTTTTGGTTTTCTTGTTCAGTTTCCTTTCATATTTTTTCTTGCCCCCCCCCCCCAAGTTAACATACTTACCTTACAGACAAGACTGTATCCTGTATTGCTATTAGACTTCTGCTCAGAATAAGACAGAGTAAATGTACAGGTTTAGAGGGTGAAGAATGCAGCATGAAAGCCAGAATAGTTCCTAATGAAGAGAAAATCTATAGAAAAACATTTGCTATAGATATGGTTCTGTTTTAAGCAATACTTAATAAATATATTAACTTAGTTTCAATGGTGACTAAGTGTCCTAGTTAGAGCAGATGGGACCAGCTTATCACTCTGTGGATGTAACCAAAACTGTGTATTCTACACTCTTTGAATAATTGATGATGAACTGTTAACAATGGATCATTCGAGGCAGCTGCCCAGGGTACACCTGTCACCTCAGGCTGCAGGCTGGGTGTTAGAGAACCCTGTGAGATAGGGAAGTGTTCCTGTCTTCACACCAATGACTCAGGTGTGACAACTCCCCTCCAGGGAGGCATTAGCACCTTCACATACAGATTGAGGGGTCAAGTCTGTTAATGGGCCATTAAGGATTCCAGGACTATCCCATGACTCAAAGAGTAAATCACCTGTTATGAAACCCTTAACCCTGGAGGAGGTACTGGGCATTCTCACCTGAACCTGAGCATATATAATCTTGGGGTTTAGGGACTTCTGGTACTGCTTGTCAGCTCCAGAGGAGGACCAGAACCTTGACAGGACCGCGACTGCCACTCTCAACCAGACTGTGACCATCATCCTCAACAACAGGTTTTTCCTTTCTTTTTACTTTGGACTCTGGGGGACTATGAGGGTCTCAGCACAGAGGCTAAGGAACACCATTATATTTGTGCCACAGAGTGCTGGGTTATACTTCTGGTTTTTGTGGGTTAAAACTAACTTTAATTTGTATCATTGAGTTTATTGTAATATTTTTATAAAATTGTAACTCTGACTTAAAATCTCTTTTGAGTTGGGTTCATTTCTCCTGCCAGTTTATCTTTAAACCAGCACACCAAGTAAAGAATAACACCATGTCTTTAAAGTTTCTGCCATTGAGTAAAATCTAAAAACCACTAAACCCCTACCCCACTATCCGCCCTCAGGACTCTGAAGGAATTCATATACTGAAATAGCAAGCAAAACATCAGACATTTCCATTTTCTTTTTCATTCACATTTACAGAAATGCTGGAAACTGTTTCATATCCATTCAACAAATGAAAGCCTAACTGGGATGTAATCAGATTTTACACATGTCTACAGATGTTTTCCTACAACAGGTTTTATATATTTGATGGTTACTCCAGGTTTTGGATGAAGAAGCAGAAAATCCTTAGCTTAGTGAAAGAGCTATTTTTGCTTTTCTTCCTGGTCCTTCATCTTCTGTCCTGCTTTACTGAGTGTTCTGTAAAGCTGCTTTGTGGATCTTACTTATCTTCTGTTTAATTGCCATCAAGGCCCTCCTTCAAAACAGTTAATGATTTTCTCTGAACTGTTTCACAGGCTGACCATCCAAGAAACAATTAGTTGCAGGTAACCTCAAATTCTTTTCACATAATCACAGAATCTGCTGAGTTGGATGGGACCCACAAGGATCATGAAATCCAATTCCTGGTCCTGCACAGCACCATCCCCAAGAGTCACACCAGGTACCTGAGAATATTGTCCAAACACTTCCTGAGCTCTGTCAGGCTTGGTGCTGTGACCACTACCCTGGGGAGCCTGTTCCAGTGCCCAACCACTCTGCAGGTGAAAAACATTTTCCAACCTAAACTTCCCCTGTTTTCCTGATAGTGTTTTATTTCTTAGAATAGGATGCATCAATTGTAAATTAATGGGCTGCCATACACAAGGTCTTCTTAGCTTTGATTGATCAGGAAACTGGGACACACCTCCACCCAATAACTGATATTTCTATGAGAAACAAGGTTTACCAATGTGAATTCTGTTAATGTGAATGCTGGGTAAAAACTGAAACCCGAGCTGTAATTGCCTTTCACCATAATAACATAACATAGTTAAATTGCCAATGCTGTTTTGCCTGCTTTTCCTTTCAGAAAGTGTCAGAATCATTATGAGTAAATGTTTTTAATTAAAAAAATGACTTTTGTGCCAAAATTAATCAATGTCATTGTTTGAAAGATTCAAAGGAGTATTCATTTGTGATGTGGAGAAGTGTGTCCCCATATCTCAGATATGCCTCAATAATGAGGGTGATGGAGAACTGAAGGAGAAGCTGCCCCATGAGGGAGTCAAACAAGGCTCTGAGGGTGAACCCACACAGACTGTGCTCTCACCAGTGATCACAGTTCTGCAGGGGTTGAACATGGGGTGGCAAAGACTTGGACTGGTAACAGGGTCCATTGGCAGCCACTGACATAGCAAGTGATGAACCAGGTCTGTGATCCCTCCAGGAGCCAAGCTGAGGTGAAAAAGAGAGGACCCTACAGTGTAGGTTCAAGAGGTCCTTCCAGGGGACAGGAACAGTCAGGTGGGGCTGCACAGGGCCAGAGGGGGTTGTTAGTATCCTCAGGACACAGAGAAATCTGACCATTGTAGTCACATTGTAGAATCAGCCTCATCAGTCTTTTAGGTATAAATGCAACAAAGATGACAGTAATGTGGCAGGTGTCTATTCCTTACACCCACAGAGTTTTTCCACTGGAACACAATAAAACAATCCCTAACAGATGTTTAAAGTCAGGACACATTTTATGTTCTTAATTCCTCTTGTTTGCTAATGGATTTGTATTCAATTAAACTAACAGGGGAAAAATAATAATAAAAAAAGAAAGGCCAAAGAGCACCACAGTATTTCAGTTTTCATCAAACTCTTTAAAAATACTGTAATAAAAATCTCAGGTACTTAAGATCATTTGCTTGTTAAAAGAATTAATAAGGAGAATGGCTTAGTGCAATGGCTGGGCTGTTATTCCTCTGAAAAAAAACCAGAGCTTCTATCAGTTGCCTTATTGTTCCATAGACATAAAAGTCTGGCTCCAGTTTGCTGCTCCATGGACACTAAAGAACCAGTTTTGGGGCTTGACTGCATAAGATGCCAGTAAGCAAATCCTGAAATTAGTGCTTAAAATGGTATTTAGGTAACTAAATAAGGATTTAAGTCCAAAAATTTTATACTTGACTAGCTAAAATTAGGAAGGGTAAATAAATCCCTAGTTAAGAGACTCAAGCAGAAGTGGATTGATCTTCAAAGCTGGGAAAAAACCCAGTGAATGTCCCTGGAAGGGTTCAGATATGCATGCACTTTGCAGGATTAGACCTTCAGAAAATCAAGAATTTTGTTATGCTGCCTGTATTTGGCTCCTAATATTATCTTCTCTCAGACAGCTTTTGACAACAGTAGCAAGAAAGATATAAACGCTGAAATAGTGAAGCAATATGAAGTTTCTATAATGCAATATTTTAATTACTTTCTCCTGACATAGAAAGATATATTCTTCTGAATTCAGATTCACCTATGGGAGGGATTCATTTCACTCAAACCTAGGTATCATAACGTAGTTTCCTCCACTTGGATTTAGTTTCCATTATAGATAACAGAGGTCTAATCAACATATTCACTGAAGTTTAGTCTAAAGTCCATTGCCCAGATGTAGTGATTTAATTTAGAAAGAGGTGAATTATACCTCAGCTTTCACACTGATCAGCTCTTTGCCAACAGTGAGCGGTCTCAGGTGATTTTAACATTGCAGTCACCAACATTTAACCAGATTAACCCAGTCAAATCATAATACTTATAACTTAATGAATTTATTCCTCAGTGACAATGGAATGAGAAAAGAAATTATAGTTCTTTGTGCCTGTATCATATAATATTGGATCTTTTTATTTTATAACAGCTTCTTCAAAATTAGCTGAAATGAAGTCCTAAAAGAAATCAAATTATGAATTTCACTTTTTCATGTTTTTACCCAAGTGTACTCTCAACAAATGCTGAGCATATTTGATTTTAAGAGGAACATGAAAAAATCAATATTAATTTGTTCAGATGTTTTTTCTGATATTTAACAGCTTTGTGATGTGGTCAGCATACGAGACAAAGATAATTTTTTATTCACCTCTGCATAATTGTTTGCATATTTGATGTTGCCAGAGCAGGAATTAACTATGAGATTCAGACTTGAAAATTGCATTTATTTGTCCTGTATCCAATAGTATAATAGAAAAATGGTATGATGTAGGGCAGTGATGAGTGATATCTATGAGAGTAAAAAAGCTTGCATTCATTTTTGCTTTGGTATTTGACTTGCAGAGAGAAGAACAGGTGATCTCTGGAGAGCATTTATGCCATCTGGCATTAGTTTACAGGTTAAATAACTTCATCTTGTGCAAATTAATGATTTTCTATGGTCCAGTCTTCATTTGAGAATTATCAGCTTTGTCTTCTGTGCATGTTAGCAGGCTGATATGCTGCATACAAATTTTATTATTAGGGTTTTTTTAATCACAAGACATGGAGTAGAGACATAAATCCAGTCCCCATTCTCCATTACAAGCTCAGAGTTTCCTTTTCTGCTGGCTGCAGTGGCAATATTCCAACAGGGCAAATACTGGTGATTAAGATTTTCTGCTTCAAGAAACATGTTTTATTCACTAGTTGTCAAAGAACTTTCTGGAGGCAAAATACAGAAGAAAGGCAATGTGAGGAGCCTTGTTAAGAAATCCACGTCTTTTAAAATCTAGAAAAATATTTATGATGTCCTATGTTAACAACATAGATGCTGGAAGGATATGTTTTCTCACACTGAGGTTTACAGCCTGTTTATAACAATACATGGAATATTTAGTTGCGAGAGAAAGCACTCCCAAGGTTACCAGCCCATGCCATAAGTTGCTAAACACTGAGAGAGAAAAATGTACTGAATAATACTATCTGCCAACAGCAGAGGGTAGTTGGCAAGACCTTATAACCTGAGCACAAGATTAAGCAGTCAATGCTCATATGCTATTCTAATTTCAGATAAGGACAAGTTGAAGATGACGTATGAAAGAAGCTCCTTAGATCCATAGGTGTAAATACTGTACAAATTTCACCTCATTGCTTGTCTACAAGCTGTCCAAAGGAGATACCTTATTTTCAGCAAGGGGATTAAATTGCATTAGAACTAAGACACTGCAAAAACTTTTGCATGGAATATACCAATACACTTTTGTACATCTGTGAGACAAAACAGATGACTGGGGTCATACTCATCTGCAATGATCTTATCATTCCAGGATGATTCAAATTAAAGTTGCTTATGAGAAACAGTGGGTTTTGCAGTGCAATTCTTCTGCCTTAATTTAGGCATCAGCAGCAAAATGAGAAGAATCTAACTGTTAATGGGACTATTGATCTTCTTGGGCTAAGAAAGGAGTCTTGAAGACTGGTTCAGCTCTAGATACCTACAATGTAGAAGTGAATTATAAAAAACTTCCTAGCAGAAGGTAGACCACACATTATCTGACATGATGTACCACAAATCCATTTCCCTCAGACATCCATGTGTGACTGTTTCACTAGATCCTTTCATGATAATTTTGTTTGCTAGTGAATATCTTGAATGCAAAAATATTATTACTATTACTACTACTACTACTACTACTACTACTACTACTACTACTACAATAATAATAATAATAATAATAATAATAATAATAATAATAATAATAATAATAATAATAATAATAATAATAATAATAATATCATCAAAGAAGTAGGAATAAAAGCAAAAAGACATTTGAAGCAGAGATCTAGGTTCATTGCTACAATATTTGTGTGATTAACCTGTGGAAATGGTACTCCACTGATGTTTATGCTATGTAAATCAGATTTTCCCAATTCAGAAATGCATTAAGAAATAATGCATCAGAGTTTTTACTCTTTCATTACTATATATAAGTTTCTTCCTTCTGACCAAGAACTTCCTTGTTAAAGGCATAAAATTTTAAAAAACCCTCTTCTTACTTATAGTTAGTTACTATAAGTTACTATTTTTAATCCCTTATTTTTAGTTCAATGCCTAAAAGCTGAGGGTTTTCAGCAATAATAAACTAGATGAATCTGGACATGTGGATCTGAAGTCCAGACCCCACAAGAGATGGGCCCAGTGACTGCTGTTTGTATTTATAGACATTTACAAAGAACTACAGTATCCTCTAGGTTTCAAAGTTACACACTGAATTTACTTACATTTTTAACTGAAGTCTGGCAGAGGTTTGAAGGGAACATGGGAAGTGTCTCTGTTCCAGTTTTGTAAACCACAATGGTTACAGCAGATTTCTGAAGTAAATGCTTTAGCTCTGTGGCTAAAGGGGGCCAAGAACTCAGACAATGCTTTTTGTGACCATCTGTGCTGTCCTCTAAGCTGCTGTTGAAGATAGGCAGCAACTCTCCCTTCAGGGGCGGTTTTTATTAAAAATAGTTTTGCCTATTGTTAATGCTGCCAGAGAGTACTAAATGTGAAAAGAATGTACATATCAATTTAGCTTCTTTGGGGTCTGAAGCCAGTGACACCGGTTCGGTGAATCATGAACAACTGGAGCCTGGATGGGGTCCTGACCTGCTTGATTCAGCCAGGATGGCAGATATTCTAAATAAGTACATTGCTAAACTTTGGGCATTAACATTTTTTTCTGGCACAACTTTGGTTACCTGCAGGCTGTTAGAGGCCTAAGTAGCAAGGTGGGAATTACTGGTCGTCTTTGTGGACTTTCACAGGCAGATAACAATCAGTTTATATTTTTGTCATATAAATGAGTTTATTTGATCTCTCCCTCAGCTCTTCAGAACATAAGAAAACTGTTTTGGTATCACCATTCAATAAAGTGATCTACTGCAAAATAAAAAAGGGGGGGAACAGTAAATTTTATACATAGTAGTTTCTCCTTTTAGTTTATTGATGGTTTAGAACAAAAAGAACACTTTGCGGGAGATTGAGTTCAGTTCTCTACCTATTGTAGTCATCTGCTTGACATAATTTTATTTGCAAGTGCATTAAATATTATTATCAAATTAAAATACTTGATCTTTTTCTTTTATACTGCATAAAATTATTTATATGACCAATATGGACATCTGTGATTTCCAATTTGTGAAACCAGGTTATAAGCTATGCACTGGAAACTATTAACAAAGACAAAAGCAATTAAAAACAAATGAGCAGGCAAACTTATTTTTAAAGTTTTTATCCCAAGGGAAATCAGATACCTCTTGAATTTCAAAATCTTGACAGGGCTAGTGATGTTTAGATAGTTTCAAAGTATCTGACACTCTAAGCCAATTCAATTATTCTATTTCTTTTGGATTAGGCATTAAGAATTGCAGTAGGTGTTATTGGAAGAAAATCTCTTAGGATTTAATAAGATTTAATTCAGTGATTCATATCCATTTCTGTTTTGTGTTGATGATTAACAGAAGAACTTATCTTGGTGGAACTGCGTGTCTGAAAGGAAATTATTTGATCCTACAATGTTTTCATGGTACAGGGGAAAAAAAAGTCTGATAGAACTATCCAGATTTTTCAAGAACAGGCACTCTTGTTTTTGAATTTATGTACTTAAGCATGAGTAATTTTGTCCATTAGTACAAGATTTCCCAAATAAGGTAAATCATTCCAATACAAAAAAGAAAAGTAACTAAACTGAGATGTTGCAAGAGGATTTTCTCTTTGAACATGTCAGACAAATACACCAAATTGTAGCATGGGCATTAAATATGTGCAAACCTACATGCATCAATTTTTTCCCACAACAGAGAAGGTTGGAGTTTAAAACAAATTCATGGGCAGAGAAGCTCCCATAAAACTTTTGAGCTGGATGTCTTTTTATACAGTATCTGAACAACTTGCCAATAAACAGTGATTGATTAAGGCAAAGAGAAAAAGCAAGGTGACAACTTACAGAAATTATGTCTGTCGATGAGTTTTTAACATCAGCATCAATTTGCCAATAAAGCTAGAATCTTAAAAATCATGCCATTGCAGATTCTAATCTCTGATGATGAAAATGTGAGAAAAATTATGAAGAATCATTGTTTTAATATAGCATTGCAAAGTTTTCTAGAGCTTTTAAAGTTGAGAGCCTTTTCATGTGCTATTTACTCACTTTCCTGCAATCAGTACAAGAATATCTACCAATCTGATAGATATTGGTGCAAATTAACCAATTGTTAAAATCAAAATATTCTTGCTAAATATTTATTTACTGACAGGGATTTTTTTGCTTTTCTAGACTCAAACTTGAGAAGGTTAAATGCTTTCTTTAATTATTCTCTCCCCCTACCCCGAAATAAATGTTTGGTTTCATACACTTTTTGTGTCTTTATAGATTTCTATAATGGTTATATGAATTATCATATCATATATTCTGATTTCAGAAACTATAAGTTCATGAATTTATGTGATAAACCCACAACAGTAGATCTTTTTGTGTTGAAATGAGAAAAAATTGAAACTATTCTGAGTCTAATGGATATTTGTTAAGCTTGATAAAAAATTATTTTGTCTTTACATAGCAAACTTCTAAACTTTTCATTTAGTTACATTTTTAAGTGGGACACAAAATAAACCAAAAAATCTCTTTCATAAGCAAAAAAAGAAGAAAGAAACAAATGTATTTCAATCTGAATAATACATAAGACTTTGTTTACGACATTGCTCTCTAATTTTATTAACAATTTTAAAGGTAAATTAGTTCTTATAACAGTCAATAAAATTTTAAATGCTTAATTAATTTCCTCCCCCTTTTTAATATATTCAGATATTGGTAAAGGTATTTCTATGGAAAAGTTAGATGAAATTCAAGCAATTATAATCAAAGGTGTTATTATGATACAAATAAAGATATAGGTACATTTAGAATTAGGTAAAGAAACCGCAGTTTTTCCACTGGATACCAAGGCTAATAGAAACTTGAATTCCCATTTTATCTTTGATATAGATAGTTGCTTTTCACATAGCATTATGTATGCTATGTAATCTCTTAGACTTACTGCAAGAAATGCAGTGAAGATTAATGAGCTGCTATTTGATAAGGCTAGGATGCTGAGAGCCTTTTAAGAGTAGGACCACATTTGGGTTTGGATAAAGTCTTAATCTGTCTCAATTTATCTACAACAGCAACTGACCTAAAGATGTCTTTTGGTTTTTGTTTTCAAAGAATACATTTTGGAGTCAATCTGGAAGAGAGTAAATTACTCAGGTTTATGAGAAGTTGTTGAGAACTAGAGCTGATTTCTTCTCACATTTCCCCTGTGGACTATATGACTCTAAATCCTCTGACAAAACATCACAAATTTAAATCTGTGCAGTTTGTTTGTTTGTTTGTTTTTAGTTCAAGACCTGCTAGGTTTCCCTCCCTCCCTCCCTCCCTCTCTCCTCCCCTGCTTGCCTCCCTCCATCACTCCATTTCTCCCTTCTTTTTTTTTCCCCCCTTTCTTTCTCATGTTCTCTGAATGTTACCAGGCCATGCACACCTTATATGTTAATAATGAGCAAAGGTTGAAAAGCTTATTCTGTGTATGAGCAATAAATGAAGAATAAAAGGGCAGAGGATTTAAGGAACCATATTTCTTTTTGTAGTTCCTTTCCATATAGACAAAAGATTTAGCTCCAAGGATTTAGGCTTCATATAAAATGAAAGCCCACCACATGTTATACTTTCATGAGTCTTTCAATCAGGATCAGCATGACTTTCAAGGCATTTGGATTTTTGTTGGTGTAAATAAAAGAACTTTCATTGGTTTTCTTTCTTCAGATCTTTGGATCCCCAATTTTTAATACATGTTGCTTTGGTGGCATACTGACAAACTTGGTGAAGGGTGAGCTCTCCACTTGACAAACTAGATTCAGAGCTGGAATCCCATCTGTTTAATTTTAGACTGTATATATTTTGTTTAAAGGATATTTTATGTCAGAAGGTTAAACCTTTATTCATGGCCTGACATAGCAGTACACAAAAAAAATTCTACCCATTAAAAGTAAATCAAGCACAATTCATATCATAAACATCTTCTGCAGCAAGCCATTTGGAGGGAGGGTTGGAGTCACTTTGCACAACATACAATTTCAAATAGCCATAGGAACCCAGTCCTAGTTAAATTTTTACAATTGTTAGAGGATTACCATATTGATCGATTATTTTTAAAACTATATAATTACATTAAATTTAACAATGGAGAGAAAGATGGCAAAGGACAGTAAGTTGGATTTAATCTCTGAGGTATTTATTAACATTTCAGCACTATTTCTTAATATACAATGTCATTTACAGACAAATACAGGACTAATACAGAGAAAAAAATGTGAAACAGAAGCATTATATACAGTAATTTTAAGTGATAGTCAGTTTGAAAATTCTTCATCTCTAATGAAAAATAAGTTTCTGAGCAAGAATTCTTGAAGTTAGCATGAGTGGTTTTATTGACTGCAGAAGTATTTTTAACATACCCATATCATTATTTAGTTCTTGTTTCCTGGTAGTTCCTCAGGGAGCAGTTAGAATAACTGATCTCCATTGTGTCAATTATTTTATGGATGAGACAGGAAACATGGTTCCTGTCTTAAGAACCTGACAATTGGCTTTTATATTCAGCTAAAATTCCACATAATTTGGGATGGCATTGAATAGAAAAAGAAAAAAAATATGCCTAGGCTTGAATATTCTATCCTCCTCTGCTGAAATTAATGGAGCTTCTGCAAATTTGTCCAGGGTGAAGTATAATGAAAAATGGTTATGTAAAGAAGAAGCCACATCTGTTTCTGAGAAAAATGAGACAGGAATAAAAACTCACTACAACAAAAATCCAAAATGCTGCATAGAATTACCCAGATTTAAGCAAAGTTAAACAAAGTCCATTGTACTCTGGTTTTTCTAGGAGTATGATTCATTCTAAAAGGAAGTTAATTTAGGAAGTGTCCCAGAGGGAGTAAGGAAAGAGAATCTTTGCAACTGTACTGTTTCATGTACTGGTGGACATATTTTTCTCCTGGGCACATAAATATAGGGAAAATGTATTGTGGGACTTCAACTGGAGAAAAACAAATACTTTCTGTCTGTGGCACATTGCAACATGTTTTCTGCTCTGAAAATTTCCATGCCTCTGTAGCTCATCAGCTGCTTGATCTCCTGCATCTCACACTACATGCTACAAAGCTCAAGAAAAACAGCAGCATTGTAATGGGAATGTAAGAGCTGACAGAAACGTAGCAAAGAGACAAGAAGGTAATGCCTGCAGGAAACCTTGGAATAGCATGGCAGCCAAGAACAGTTGCAAATGTCTTTCTGTCCTCACTGCTATCACTCTTCTAGCCATAGAAGTCAGAAATCTTGAAGCCACCAACCTCTTGGATCACAATTATGGTGCATGACACTTTCATCATCACAGAACATCCTGGCAACAAAGGCTGCTTTAAAAGCAATTCATAATTTTTTGTGCTTGTTGCACAAAAATTTTGCATGGAAACAAGCATGCTGCAGAGACGTTCCTCAGTTCACCAAGAACATCTACCTTTCTCCTCTTCCTTAAACACTGTCTACTTGGCAAGCTTGTTTTTGTAAATAAGGAGCAAATTGGAAAAATACATATAGAGCCCATGACAAGTGCTATATTTTTCCCCTTTTTCAGTCATTTCCAACTTGAATTTAGTTAGTTTTGCAGTTTTAATCTCTTATTACTAGGTAAATTTATGTACATATTTTTTTCCCTGTTACAAAAGATGTAGATCAAAATGCCCAATAGTACGAAGACACATTGAGCTAAAACACCTAAAACATTTGACTTAAGTCCAGGAATCAGGCTTAGCACTACTGTAGATTAGAAATACATTTTTGATGCTGGCATGCCAAAGGACATATGACTGGATTTTAGTGATGTTTAAGAATTCTATTGCGTATTTCACTCCCTAAAAATATAGCTGTTAATACTGCAGCAGGCTTTCCCAGGACAAATCCATACTCACACACGTGTTTCACTATTGTTCAGAAAATCAGCTTAAAGTCATTCTTTAAATCAAGAAAACAGGACAGAATAGAAAAAGAACTTCTGTATCTTGGGCTAAGAAGCATATTTTTTTTTTATTTCACTAGGTTTTATTCTTAAGACTTTGAGTAATACAATCAGTGTGAATTCTCATTTATAATGTATATAGCTGTAGTCTCTTTTCCCTATTTGACACAAGCTGTCCTTGATTTTCCATTTCCTGAGAAGTAGCACTGTGAGTTTTTCCATCTCTTTTTGGAAGAATTTACAGTTCATGTAAGCAAATATCAAAAGAACTGTTACACTGTTCCTGATTAAATCTCTTTGCAAGACACTTGTGATACAGCCAAAAAGCAACTGTCCATTTCTATTGGTGCAGTAAAACTGAGCATAAAGCTTATTTTGAAGATCTGATTGTATGATACTTGTTATCTGTCTTAGCCACCCATTTCTTGTTGTCTAAAGAGTAGGGAATTAGGAGTTCTCTGCAAAGGATATTTTTCTTACAGTTTTAAGTAGTGTTTGTTACCAAAAAAACACCAAAACCAACCAAACTTTCTAGTACAACAGCATTATGCAGTCAGACTCATGTTATTGTTCCATTCCTAATGATACCCATTATGTCAGTGACAATAAGTATTTATTTTTATCAAAAAGCTCCATCCCTAAAGACAAAAATACATTTGAAACAATATATTTTGGTTCCAGTAATTCATACCAGCTTAGCTACAGATTTCTCAGAAAGACTGGCAAATGAAATCCTGCCATAGCAAAGATCAGAAGGGGGAAAAAAAAAAAAAAAAAAAAAAAAAAGAGAAGCTTAGGGATGGATAGTTCTTACTCTTGCCACTTCTGCTGCTATTCATTCTTCTCTTTCCCCCAGCTGGTCCTAGCTTTCCCTCCACAATCTATATTCAGTACACTCCTTCAGCACAGGACTTCCTTTGATGTAATTGGAAAGTAGTTGGAAAGAACAAATATGTAGCCCTGTCTTGGAGAATCAACATCTAAGACTTCTTTATGCAGGGTGGTGCTGAGACCTTCCGTTAATGAGAAAGAAACAAACTACAGAGCACTAAATTTTATGTGAATTACAAAGACATCATCCTACATAAGTAGGGATTGTACCTCTGTATCATCTGAAGTTTTATCCATTAGGTTTAAACTATAATTAAATAATTAATATGTGCATAAATTTACACATATATGCATATATATGGATCTACACAAATATGTATATGTTCATTTATAGTTATATAGATAAAGAACTGTGAAAAATGCTTTATGTCCAGTGTTCCAAGTAAGGGTGAGATTCAACATTTTTTGCCTGTTATTGAGATTAAAAATTATGTTCCTGGAAAAATAATTGTTCCTAGGTTTGTAGCAAGATGAAATTTTCAGTGATGGTATAATATGGAAATTCTATACACAAAGTAGGCATACATACATATAAACATCCAGTGCCTTAGGAAGGCTGATTTTACCAAATAATTCTGGAAAAGAAAGATATTTTTTTGAAGTGTTTGGTCTTATAGTTAGAAAAATATATCAAACATTGCTTTTAACAATACCACGATCTTATAATAATTGCAGTTAATGTTCAGCAACAGATAGCATCAGAGACATATTTCCACTTATGTCTACAGTATTAGGTTATCAGCTACTTCATCCATAAGTAAATTATTCATGTTTCCCTATTTATAGGACACCATTGTACCAAGGTGGATGATCTCAGCAAATGCCTTTATCTCAGCATCAGTACTGCACTAGGCTTCTATACCAATGTGCCCTTGAAGCACAAAACCTTCATGGTTGAGCTCAGTTTTCCAAGTGAGAAGTTTTGGTTTTATACTGACACAACCTTGGAGTATTTTAGCAGGTGAAAAGTGTAGAAAAAAGAATAATTTTCACAGTTTATAAATAATAATAGTGATTATTTATAAAATTATCTCGACAAGAAAATTGTGTTCAATGCATTACTTTTTCCTTTTTATTAGCAAAAATGTAATAATGAAATTTATTCCAATTTCAGCATCTGGATTATTGGCACAGTTAATTGAAGGATTTTACACTTTCCACAGGTTATTCATATATTTCTAACCATTCCCATTTCCATTTGAATTTTATGTGCCAGATCCTCTTTCAGCAATGAATGCTCTATCTAAAGCCTGTTAGTTCAGTCAAAAGTTGACTTCTGTGTTGTAATCAAGTCCCATATACCATACAAATAATTTTTGCAGGCACAAGGGCAATTTTCTAATTGAGCTTAGCCATCAACTGGTGAAACCATTTACTGATTGAATCCACCAGCTGCATCTCACTATAAAGAGCAAGCCGGCATGACAGGACAGTTTAAAAAAATTAAGATGGCTGTAGACAGATCTTTACATATGGTATCTATCATCCAAATCTGGTTCAGCAATTCTTTGTTCTGTATGAGAATATAGCAATGTAGAAATGTTTCATAAATTCAACAACATGTTTACAGTTGATTTTACTGCATGAGGTATTATTTTTTGGATTTGAAAATTTGTGAAGTGCTCTCTGTCTGTATGTCTTCCATATTAATTACAGCTGGCTAGATAACAGGAATTCTACATCACAGAAAAATAATAAAATAAAATATACCCCAAACCAAACTTCATGTGTCACAGAAAATTATTTAGGATTTTTTTTTCAATGACTTCCCCAAAAACAATCAAGCAAATGCTACTGCCTCTGCCACTCCTCTTTCTTCTCTTCTTCTCAGTCAATAGCTGTGAGGTTAAGCCATTTTTCTGGCATATAACAGACCAAGTTTAAAGCCTCTCCAAAAGGAATACTTCCACCAGAGATGTC
Organism: Poliocrania exsul; assembly: GCA_035041345.1. NCBI lineage: Eukaryota > Metazoa > Chordata > Aves > Passeriformes > Thamnophilidae > Poliocrania > Poliocrania exsul. The sequence continues at coordinate 136,382,441 of JAWWLZ010000082.1, read as the reverse complement.
CACATCTGCAGTGTGGAGGGTTACACAGCTGTATGCTCCAGAGTCAGTCCTTAGATGTAAGGAGTAAATTATCCTTTTATCCTCATCTGTGTAATGTGAGAGGGGTGGAAATGTCGTGGTGCAGCCGGAGGGCTTCTTTCCTGCTTCATGTCCAGTCTGCCATGAAAAATGCTGGGCTGCTGTGAGCTGCCAGTGATAAACAGGACAGAAGTCTAATGCCCACAGCCACACAAATGTATTCATGTTAGTTGTGATCATTAGGGTGCTTCTTCCAGAATAATGAATCTCATCTCCTCTGTTTCTGCCTCCAGACCTGGGAAGTATTCTAGTGAAACTTTTGTAAAAACAGACATGTTGCCGCTAAAAGCTGCACTTGACATACCATTGATATTTAATAGGGGGTTTTTTTAAATTCCTTTCTGTTTTCACATCATATTTTTTAACTGTTAGAGGAAGTAGTGGGTGTAGAGGGACAGCAACCTCAGCAAATGCTCAGAAGAAAGTCAGTGACATTAACTGTAAGCCTATGAAAAATCATGAGCAAGTAAAGGAGGTTTTTCAAAAATAAGAAATAGAAAATCAGTGTGACTTCTGCTCCTAATTATTTTAGTCTGCTTGATATTGCTATCTTAAATCTTTCTTCAGATCACCTCTCTGTCATCTGAATGTTTACATTATTGATGATGATTTCACTTCACTAGGAAATATTGTTCTGTCGCTAGGAATTAAATGTGCTAATCAGGATGCTATAAAACAACAATAAGTTTTTAATAATTTTCTTAAAGCATGATATTCATATAAGTTAATATTGTCTGCTCACATGGCAAGTCTGTGATCATTTGGTACCAGAATAGCCTGAGAAATTTCTCTTCAGAAAGGAGAAACTGCAACATTTTCTTGTAAAGTGATTACAGAAGAAACATCTGAGACATTGGCAGGAACACTAATATGCTGGCTTGTACACTAGGTGATTCTGGGAATGAAGTGGGTGATATACAGCATAAACCTTTGGAGATCAAAGAAAAAAAACTGTGGAAATAAGCTGTGTTATAGATATATGAATTTTAATTCAGGTACTGCAGTTTGTTAAAAATCTCAGAAAATGGCACCGATTTACTCTACACATAGGAAAGAAATGCATGGCAGATACATATGGTGGTTTGACACTTCTTTTTTTCTTCTTTGTCTAGTAATCATCTAAATCAACAATAAAATATCCTTGAGTTGGAATGGAAATGTCAGTAACTTCACAGGTACAAGGCAAGCGAAACATCACATGCAACTTCTGAATCTTCTGTGGGAAAATTGCAATTATTTCTGGCTAGAATCTTGCATAGTCCTAAGGGAGTGCAAAGATTATTTATGCTTTAAGCTTTATTAGTATAAGATTTAGGATTATTATTTTCCTGGAAGAAGCTTGGGATAGGACTTTGTGGTTGTTTGCTCTTAAGTGGAATGTCTAAATAAAAGTATAGTCCTTAGACAGAAATAATGGAATATGTGATTTGCCATATAAGGATTTCATTTTTCTCTCTCCTTTTCAATAGTATTGTGGCTAAATTTCCACTTCAGTGTTTGTATTTTCAAATCTGTAATTAATTGAGGGCTAATTTGATTGTACATTTGGGTCTAATTACTTCTTTTGTGGGCCCAATCTGGTGTTTAGACATCTAAATGTTAGAGAACAATCACAATTATTTGCAAGCATAATTAATTTTAATATCAAAAAGACAAGTGAAAAGGTGACAGTTTCTTTCTAAATTAGCCCATTATCTACTTATTTATATAAGGCACACAAGAGGCCAGTTCACAAAGTGTAATTTTTGGAAAATCCCAAATCACTCTTTCTCTTTCCCCACTGATGTTGTAAGAATCAGTCAAAAGGGAATGTTTAGAGTAGGCAACACTGCAATGCATTTATGTATTACATAAAGTCATTGTACACAGCAGCATTGAAGAGGATATTCAAGTTCTAGACTATTTTTTTTGAATGTTTGGCATATATCAAATTTTCAGAGAGAAAATAAATAGAAAAATCTTACTAAGTGTTTTTGTAGAATGGAGTGTGAGGAAAAAAATTTGTAGACATATTTCTTTAACTATCCCAAGAAAATGTAGCAGAACTTTATTTAAGTAGAGCTTTTTATTTCAGAGTTCAGCAATTGCCTCTGAAATTGCTTTATCATATATTGAATTTTATCTATTTCTTATTGCATTATAGAGCAGCTTTCCTATTTTACATGTAATGACTTCCATTTAATCCACTTATTGGTAAGTGCATCTGCTGCCCAAATATCTGGAACAGAAATATGAGAAAATAAATAACTATTTTTTATCTGTGTTTACTTTAAGCAAATATTTCTGGAACATTTAAGAATCCCCCAGATTTTAATTTGTTGTTAAGGAAAAAAAATACTATGACAGAAAACAAGAAATATAGTTAATGCAAAATAAATGATTATTCAAAACAAATTATTATGGAGAACATGATGGTCCTTTGGATAACAAGATCGGCCATTTATTTCACTTTAAGGAGCAAGAACAGACAATGTAAATAAGAGAGAGGTCATCCTACAGATCCATTATTGTACTAATTCTGTAGAAATTACTGCTTATCACACTTAGACAAATATTACCACGTATTATTCCTTGTTTTTAGTAGAGAAATTTGGTATCCTGGCATCTAACTGGGTCATACATACTAGAGACAACAGCAAATGAATAATGTCTCAGAAATATTTCTGAGGAATTAACAGGGGATTAAAGATAGGAAAAGCTACTTGAGAGTTTTCATGGTGCAGAAAAATGTCAGAGAATTAGACCCATTTTGTACATCTCGAACATGCAGATGACAACTATGAGTCCTGCATTTCCTCTAGAGTAAAACTCAGGTTCACTTTTCTATTGTAGATTCTGAATATCTGGAGAAGTGGACATCTGCACCATTTGCACTTGCATCAGTTTCTTTTATTATACACATACAATTCCCTGTGAAGAAATTGGAAATTACCCAAGAGCATTTCAGAGAATGACCATCCAGTGTTTTCTATCATGATTACATTTCAAACTCATATCAGTCTGATATTTCAGTCCGTCTATCTGTAGCCAAGAAAAAAAAATAATTTATGCTGCCAATGCTATCTTCACAAGATGGAAAGATGGCATAATCAAACATAAATTTGTATAATTATAAGCATTTTACAAGCTTTTACTAGTTAGTTGACCACCTAAACTATGAAAGAACATTCAGAATTTAGCCCCTATTCCCTACCTATTCCTTACTGGAAAACAATTTAAGAAAAGAAAGACATTAAAATTTCCACCTATACTGGTCTGACAATCTCAGTCCTCCACTGAAAAAGAAAAAAAATAAACAAAACCAAGACATGATATTAGATGGGACACCTTTTAACTATAGAGGGAGAAAACACCTTAAAATTCTTAAATTCTCTCACCAAATATCTCCCTATAAGGCATACTGAATAATCACTGCTTGAGGGATGCCAAGGTGACATTATCTTTCTGGCAGAGCGTACTGGGTCATTTTGAATTGTATTAAATGGTCACTCAACAGAAATTAATGAAAACCCTTCTAAAGCTGGGGTGCTAGGGCCCAATACGAAATGTGGGGAGAACCTATTCTGAAGCCATGTTTTAAGCTGAAGAGAAAACGGTCTTAAATCATGCCATTCTTCCACTTCTGAGAGTATCTTAATTTTTGAGTTATGTTATTGCTGTCTACTTTAGTTGAACAAGGATACTAATCAAAGCTGGTTTAAAGATGAATTTAGAAAGACTTTGGACCACTGCTCTGTCAGAGAAAAGAAAGAAAAGTAGGAACTGGGTTAGACAAGGCTATATTCTGATTTTATGTACTGAAATCATCTTTGAAACCCTTAAAGCTTCCTAAAGAAATTTCATGTCATATTCAGTTTTCTCTCCTATGTGATCCTAAAGTGACAGCATGATGTTAGAGGTTTTGCACTATTTCTTTGAGACACTTAAGGCTTTTCTCAGGAGAAGAAATGTCTTCTTACTGCACCTGGTTAAGAAGTGAGCATACTGGAGGAGACAAAAATCAACATTAAATAACCAAGAATTACCTCTTAGTATGTTAAAAGAAATTCTTTTGACAAGAACAGCAATTCTTTAGTCACACATATCTCAAAGATATCTCATGGAAGAAGTAAGACTAGTAACATCAAACAATAGTAGCATAAATTTGTGATTGCCACAGCTTGCTTGGGTATGAAAATTCCTTTTCCCAAACCATTACTGGCCCAAGAGATGTTGTCAGCTAATAATTGTTTGCTCCCTAGAGCTGTATTAACTAGTGCTGTCTGACTTTAAAGGAGCATGGATAACCAAAACCGTCATTAAACATTCATTTTAAGTAAAAAAATGGGTACTTGTTTTATAATAGGAACTCTGGGAATAATTCTGCTTGACTGAAAAATAGGACCAAAGGAACTGATAGATATGAGAATAAATCCTCTTTGTGGTTGACTCACGTAATATTCAGGTTTGATTTAAGATTCACTTTGAGAATGCAAAGAGTTTCAATTTCATCTTCTCTGCCTCCAGACTACACATTATACCATGATATGAGACATCAGCTTCTGATTTACATATTTTAAAGTATGGGTGGGAATCTTTTAGTATGTGATAACACGTAATTTTAAATTTAATCTGGATAGCAGCAGAAATGGTAAGATTAGGCACAGCTGTTGTATAAGTTTATTTGCTAGGTTTCCTAGGTTTCATTGCCTAGCAGACAACAATACATACTTCCCAATTTCACTTACACTGACTTTTTTTCTTCTTTCTTTTCTTCTTAGCTTGTTTGTTCCCTCTCTGCTTCTTTGAGTAGCTCATAATTTAAAAGGTCTGAAATGAAAGAAGAAGGTATGGTTGCTTGTCTTGCACAGCTGCTGAAACTGATTGTCTTTTCCAGCCCAAGCTTTCTCCTTCTGGTGGCCTGACTGTTTTAGCAGGGACTTCCTTGAATAATTAGCTAAAGATTGCATACTTCACAGGAGTGCACTAGACAAACCGGATGTCATTTGATCAAGTTCAATCAAATCAGGTATTAGAATAACTGCTTCCAAAAATGCTTGATACTCTACTGAGCTCAGCTATGCTGTGTGCCTCCAAGACTTATATTCTTTGTTGTCACATAGGAAAGATGTCTAAGTAACAGCTTTATAAGACAGGGAATGGAGGAAGAAAGGAATTCTATAAGTTCCTTTGCCTCCAGGAACTCTGCAGCTGGTCCTTTCTCTTCTCCCCCTGACTAATTATGTGGAAAACTACTATCAAGTCAAATCTTGCTTCTCATGTGTTAAAACTATACATTGCAATTAGACATCAGTGAGTAAAACACTGATCTAAATGGAATGAAGTCAGTTTGAAATCTTATGTAGTTTGCAGTGATGTTGGGATGATTTGACATCCTTGTCTAGTGTATCTATTTAGATTGGTATAAACAACTTTGGATATGGCAATATCTTTACCATATCTTTTTAGGACTTAAATCGCATGAGAGCACACAATACCTGAAAGACCTTTGTTGCTTTTGAGCCAAGGAAGACAACAAGTGAGGCAGTTAAGACACTTGCATACATGATGAATGTGTTACTATTTTCATCTAAAGGGGACTGCCCCACAGGTGGCTGTTAACAAGTGGCTATTAATCTATTCAGTGTTTACTGGTGTCTGTTGTGATTTCTTCCCATGTGCAGAACTCTGCATTTTCCCTTGCTGAACTTTATGCGATTCATCTCTGTCTGTCAAAACTATTGAGCAGGTTGTGGCTCTATATGGCAGCACAACAACCTGGTGTACCAGCCACTTTCCTCAGTTCTGTATTATTTTTGAAACTGCTGAGAGTGCACTCCAGCTTGTCCACCAGGTCTCAATGAAAAGTTTCAACAACTGATAACAGTATAGACCCCTGGGGTATACCACCAGTGGCAGGCCTCCAACTGAACTCTTCACTGCTGATTATAACTCCAAACCTGGCTATTCAGTGAGTTTTCAATTCACCTCAGTGTCCTTATCTTTGCCAGCTTGTCTATGAGGATTTTATTAGAAATTGTAACAGAAGTTTTTTCTAAGTTGAGGTAAATAGAATGAGATGCTCTTCCCTTGTTTATCAAACCAATCACCTCACTGAGGAAGTGAAGCATGCTGACTACTCTTGACCCCCTTCTTGCCCTTGAGGTGTTTGGAATCAGGTCCCAAGTGGACTTTCTCCATCACATTCCCAAGGAACATGTTTAAGCTATTGTCTCTTAAGATGTTGAACACTATCTTCTGGTTACTGTAGCCAGGGCTACCCTGACTTTCACATCCTTAAATAATTCTTTCTTGTAATATATGCCAAACCCAGCACAGCTTTTTTCTTTGCTGATTCTTTGGTTACCTGAACCAGGCAATTGTCTTCAATGAATCATAAAGATCTTCCAAATTACCTTAGTCCTGCTGTATTGTCCATCTAGCAGATGTTAGGGTGGTTGAAGTGCCCCATGGGAAACAGGGCCTGTGAATGTAAGGAGATATATATTTCTTCCTTTTCAGGAGGTCTATATTGGATACTGACTACAATAGCACCTTTGTTGATTGGCTCATTAGTCTTTATACATAAGCTCTTGACTGGTTCCTGGATGCATCACAGAATCAGACCTTCATGCACTCCAGCCGTTCCACATAAAGGGCAACTCCTGTTTCTCACCTTCCCAGCCTTTCCTCCTAAAAGACCTATATCCCTTCATTGAAGCACTAAGCCATGTTCACCTTTCTACATGTTCGTGTATCTCAATGTATTATAATAACAGAGCTGTAAAGAAGAGGAAAATTGGAGGGAAATGGTTTCTTTAATGACAAGAAAGAAAACCAACCTGGCTTAAGGCAATCTTTCGCTTTACTTATTTATGTGATCAAAATAAGATTTCAAAAATGGAAACAGCTAGTGCCTGTTTTGTATTAGTGTGACAGGTTTAAGATGTAGGGAGTGCAAGACTTTGGCTCAAAACTGAGTAGCTGATTAAATTTGATAGCCTTGTAATAGAATTTTATAAGACTTTGCAGAGGTGCATGGTATAGAAATGTGACTGCATGCTGAATAAGCTTTTAGTCCTCATTTTTTTTAATACCAACATTTTGCAAGCCAGGCTCTGAATTATATTCCTTAACTAAAAGATTTATTATATTTAATTTATTCAGAGGGGCAAGCACATGGGAAATATCAGACTTCTCAGTTATTTGAACCAAATTAACTAATAAAGTATGCACTTTGCAGACTGCACAGATGCTTGTGTCTTATCTTTTGAAAATTCCTTAGAAGAGATTTAGCTGAACTGCTTCCTGCTTTCTCCTTTTTATCAGCAGTACTGTCTTACTCCAGTATTACTAACACAAAAATCAAGTTAACTTTTATCAATCAAAGTTCATTTAAAGGATATTTCGGCTACAGAGATAAAAGACCAAACTAAGGTTAATCTAATTACTTCTGAAAGTGATACATGACATATATAAAATTCTTTTCAGAAAGTATAAAAAAGCAATTTTTTTTTCTATTTTAAATCTAATATTTCTCTTCCATTTCAAACATATTTTGCTATAGAGGACCATTTTAATAAAAATAAAACTTGGGTTTTGATAACACTATGGGTTTTATAACAACATATTAGTGTGATAATTAGGAATAATGAAAGACATATTTTGAGTGACTTTGGAATATATTCAAATGAAATAAAAAATACAAATATTGTAATACAGAAACTCTATTCCTGATCAATATATGCTGCTATGTGTTTTGCAATACCAGAAAATTTAAGATGAAAATAGAGTAATAGTAATAAAAAGCAAAACTGAAATACTTTCTATTTAGATAGATATTCTCACAAACAAAGTATTTTTGAAAAAAATACTTGCATATGAAATTAATTTCTATCAAAACTACTGATATAGGAGCACTGTATTCCACAAAGAACTGAACAGGTCATATTGAAAGATCTAGTAGACAGAACTGTGACTGATCTGGACATATTTCTTTGCACACACTTGTAGAAATGCAGTATATGAATGCACACAGGTGCCAACATCTTTCTTACTGGAATAGTTAATTCTAAACAGGATACAGTAACCTTGACTTGAGCACTTTAAAAACTTCCATTGTGCTATATATAGATATATATTTAACCAGATTTGTTCACAAGGACAAAATCTCATTTACAACAATGGAGAAATGAAGTGGGACAAACCCAGATTTTGAGAATATTCAGAGAATATAGGGTTGGTATGTAGTACCATGAAGAACCAAAACATTGTTCTACGGCACATGTTCTTCTCATGTACAAAATCATTTGTAGCTCTACATGAACAACTGTTTTCTATTGTCTGGTTTCAGATTCATGGCATAAGAAAAAAAGACAGGGACTGAAAATGGGAGCTGTTGCTAACAAGGAGCACATTGGTAGAAGCTCAGGGATGTTACTAAAGCAATGAATTTCCCTACTGTGCAATAAAAAAAACAGAGAGAAAGGCATTATGGTGTCGGGGTGACAGTGTGTGTGTGTGTATCTCTCAAGGTCTGAAGTAACTGATGGATGCACCCTCAAGGAGCAGAGAGTCTCCTGTAGACTGTGTGATACCTTATAACCAGTAAAATGTTTCCACGTATGTTAGGTGAACTGACTAACCAACAGTGTCATGACATGTTGGATACAAGAGTATATAAAGAGTAGCGGTAACTAAAAATAAACTCTTAGTTGTGAGCCTTCTGATCAAGCCTTCTGATGCTGCTGTGCCTGATCTCTTCTGACCATCATTAACTCACCCCCCTTAACCCTACGAAGAGTGACCCCAATATTATGGGATCAGTTGAATAAACTCAGATGACAATGAAAACAATTTCTGAGTTTTGATTTCTCATTGCTTAGACCCTTGTACTGCTATTTCTTACTAATGTAGAGGGATATGAGTTTTACAATGACTAGCCAATTTTAAAGATATTGCATGTTTCTTGGTCTTCAGTAATGTGATACAGACCATATCTATAGAAGAGTTTATCAAAAATTAAGGACAAAGATCTTCAAGGTACCCAATCACTAATCCGAAAAGAAGTCAAAGTCACAGTTAGAGACAATAATAACACTTATAAAAAATCTGAATCCCTATCAGAATAAAGGATCATGATGTCTCTTCTTGACCACCTGCAAATTAATAACTTTGAACTGCAACAGACTACTGATCATTTCTTGCGAAAATGTGTTTCCACTCCTCAGAAGTTTTGATAATGTGGAAAATTTAATATGAATGCTGAAAATTTTCCTATGATTATTTAGCTTTCCATGATCTATAGAGGTCATATTTGCCAGAACTTTATTAAGCCTTTTGTTATGGGTTTAGCTAAGTAGGCCTAAATTTAGGCTTTAGATTTCAGACTAGGCCTGGGACTGTCGGCTGACTTGAGCTGGGCTGAGCTAGCTGACAGCTGACTACTGGCCATTGGTATTCCATACCATATTCCGACATCATC
>JAWWLZ010000082.1:136354190-136372800 GCA_035041345.1 Poliocrania exsul | reverse complement strand
CACCAGCTTACCACTATGTTATCTTAGGGAAGTAAAATGTTTGTTCTTAGTCTTTCTCTCTGCTTAAGTCTGTCTGTGGGGAATTGAGTTCTCTAGAGTGATTTGTAGTTAGAATGGTGGGATTTGTGTTCACTGGGGAGTGAGAAGTTATTTCTTGTTATTTCTAACTTGTGTAAGTGTGTATTATATTGTAGTTTGTTTTTAATTTTTTCTCTTTTCTGGATAAATATATATGTAGTTAGTTTTAAGTTTAATGTGTTTTGAAGGGGTTTTTTTTCCCTTTCTCCCTTTCTCAAGGGGGGAGGGGGGTGGGATGGGGTGGGGGGCAGAGGAAGAAGCTGACTCTGTATTGGGCAGTTGGCATTTTGCCAGCTCAACCCAAGACACCTTGCTTAAAAGGTGCACCAGCTACCAAATGCCTACTCAGCCATTCTCTCACTCATCCTTCTCAAGAGCAAAAGGGTATAAAATAAGATTAAAAAGATCATAAGTTTCAAGATAAAGACAGGGAGATTAGTAACCAATTACGATCCCTGGCAAAACAGACTTATTTTAATCTATAGTCAAATAAAATATAGATGCATGGTGAAAAATAAAGAAAGTTAAAGCAATACCTTAACCCTGCCCCCCATGTTTTTATTAAGCTTCACATCACTCCTTCACTCTCAACTCATCTGTATCCTCTCCACAGCTCAACCAATGGGGAATGGGTATACAGTCAGTTCATAACTGTTCCTCTCTGCTGCGCATTTTTCTTCACACCTTTTCGTGTTCCACTGTGTGTCATTCCTGTGTACTTCAGAATAAAGCTGTCCCAGAGTGGGCTCTCCACCAGAGGCAGTTTCTGTAATATCCACCTGCTTCCACATAGGGTCCTTCACAGGCTGCAGGTTGGATACCTGGTCACCATGGACTGGTCCACAGTCTTCAGGGAAACACTTCTTCCACCATGGTCTCTCTTTCAGCCTGCAGGGCCACCCCGGCTCCTTTGCCAGGAGCACCTCCTCCCCCTTCTTCACTGACCTTAGTGTTTTTCCCGTTCTGTCTAAGACTTCCTTTCCTCCCTACTTTCTAGTGTTTTGGCCCTTTCTTAAATGAGTTATCATTAGACATAGAACCAGCTGTGTCTGGCATGGGGCAGCTCCTGCCCTCTGAGAGAGACCACTGCAGCATCTCCATTGTCAAAACCTGGGCATGAACATCCCATACACACAAACAAAAAGGTTTGTTAAAAAGTCTTTACAATTCCACTATAATTTTGCACTTGCACTTGAATGACTTCAATAATATCTCAAACACTGAACAGTTGGCAGTAAGACTGAAGGCTTCTGAGTTTGCTAACAGCATGTTATTGAGGAGACTGTAATGGCAGAACATTGGGTTGAGCCAGAGCCTCCTGCTGTGTTTAGTGGAAAGACTGCCCCAAGCCTGTGACTGCTGAACTGTTGGGGTAAGGAAACAGACCCCAAGGTCCCCAAGTATACTGTTCCCTTCTGTAACCTTGACTTCAGACCCTGCCGTGTTTCAACTATGTTACATAATGATCTGTGCAGGTTCAAGAAAGCATGGCTATTACATACTAGGAACCTAACAACAAATAAGTTTTTCATGTCATCTGGAAACATCTGCCAATCTCTTTTAAAAATGTAGCTCTCATCTCTCTACAAATATATTTTACAAGGGGTTGTGTGCAGGGGAGAAGCTATTTCAGCAGTGGCCTTGATTATTACTTGTTTATATGTTTTTGTATATCCTCCCAGGCGTAACTGTTTCCCTGAAAGCTTAAGCTAAATTTCAAGGACTTCATCAAATCAAATCAAATAATAAAACAAAATAAAATAAATAATTCACTACCCTAACCTGTACCCAATTATTTCTTCTCTATATATTATTCACAGACGACAGCATTCACAATCACAGCATTAGGTCCCACTAGAAGGGTACAGCTCTTGCTTTTCCAGAACATGAAGGTCATGGCTAAATATTATGAGCTCAAACCTTCAGCCTGTCACTAGTGTATTGCTACTGCTGTCCTGAGTTTGCAGATAAAAGGGCAGCAATACGTAATTCCTTATCAGAGGGGAAATGGAAGGGTAAAGCCAAAAATAGTACACATATGAAAGAAATTAAAGGTAGAAGTAGTTAGGCATATTTAATTTCCTCCTGGTACATTTGATTAATTTCTAAGTAATTTTCTCAATGTAACTTTTCACAGAGATTTGATTAAGAGGGGTTGGGGAGTTTCTGAATGTGACTGACTAAAAGGAGGATAAAAATATATAAAAAAAGTGAAAAATATTTTCAAGGAAAATTACTATGTTAACATATTTTTGGAGGGGTTGTTTGGGGGTTTTTTTGTTTTCAACAAAACAAGCAAAGACACAAGAAATAGCTCCAGAAGCAATTGAAATATTTTGTGTTCCAGCATCAATCTTAAAACCTCAGAACATGACCAGAAACCAAACTGCCAGCCTTCTGATCAAAGTCAGATAAGGTAAAGTTCTTCAGAAATTAAATTTACAGTAGAACATAAAATTTAGCATGGCTTTATAACATATAACATACACAACAATTGTTTTCACAGTGAATGCCATAGATATACCCACAGACAGCTGCACCATTCTTTCTGTCTTTCTGTTCCTTTTCCATAATTTCTCTTCTTTCTTCATTTGTTTCTTCTTCCTTCTTTTAAAAGTTTTGGATGGAAATCCTAAAAAATGTATCCTGAGTTTTTCACATCAATCAAGAACAATTTCTACATAATCCCCAAATAAACATAGACAAAAATAAGGAAAACATGGAATTACTGCTGTGCAAAATTAATCTTGGAACCTTCAAGTAAAATTGCTTTGTTTTGATTCATCTCTGATTGCTGGGCTCCTTTTTCCTTGGGAAAGTGAAATCCATGCCCAGCATGACATTATAAACCTCTATGAAATCTTTCTTAATCTCATTTCTGTCCTGCACTAAGCAGAGAAAACTCAAATGCCAGCACCAATCTTGGCAACACACACACACAGAGTACACACTGAACCAGGAAGCATATTGCCAGTTGAGATTTCCACCAGCTGGAAAGCACTGGAGCTGCCACAGCACAGTCAGTACTGGAAGGATAAACAAGTTTATTGATTATTAGAGTAATTTTATCGCTACATCTCTCATAAATTATAGGCAAAGCATTACATGAGAATCTACAAGCCAAAAAAATGGTTGTTTGGATATACATGAACATGTTATGTGAATATATGGTAATAAATATTATTGAAAGATAATATAACAGTAATATATGCAATTTATTGTCTATGAAATTTATCATATATCAATATACTTAATACAAAATTCAATATAAACATGTTATAAATTAATATGTATAATTTGTTATGAATATTACATACTTACCATAATAGAAGCATCTTCTCAAAGATAGGAACTTGGTTAGAATTCATTAGATGTTGGAATGAGTTGGATTTTTAGCAGCTGTAGGTCAATTCTATTTAACTGAATCAGTTTAGTCTCTTTAATCTATATATCCTTAGTTCAGTATTTAGTTTTTTCTGTACGGTGCTATTCTCTTTTACTATGGACCCCACAGAGAAGCTTCTTCAATCAGTTCCTGTGGGGTTTACTGCATGCATTCAGTTTAGGGACTGTTAACATTGTTTATTATATAGATTTTGCTTGTGAGTAAAAAGACCAGGCTGGTTTTTATATTTCCCATTAACTTTCTGCCCTCGGCTCTATTTCACAAGAAATTCTGGTTTTAAAACCCAAAAATATTAAAACTAGGTAAGAATTGACTGTTAGAGTTATCATGTATTTAATATTCTTTATTTTATTCTGACATAAAGAGATAATCTTGTGAAGATTAGTCCACTATGCAACACACTATGTACACTGAAAAAAAAACACCAAAACAGCCTTTCTTTCCCTATATAGGCCCCTAATGTATCAACACGTTGAATAGAAAATGCAATTCTGATTATTCCATCTCTCAAGGTTACCCAAGGACAGAGAGACAATGAAAAGACGGTAAGGTAGATAACTGGAAGTGTAGGATAAGTAAAGATTACGTTAAGATTAAATGGGGCAGCCTGAAAATAAAATAGATGAGTGAAAACTGAGATGTGATGCTGGTCTGCAAAATCAAGAAGGTTATCAAGAATTTGAATCAGCAACAATCAGTATTTTGTCAAATGCAAGAATCAGCATACACACAATGAAATTAAGAGGAGAAGAAATACAGTAAAAAGTATTTTTTCCTATTGTATGTTTTCACAAGCTTAAATCTAAAAAATTTAATTAAATTAAAAGGGAATTAATGAGAAAGAGGTGAATCCAGATTATTAAACATGGTGATTGTTTACTGCAAGTAGTTAAAGGATACGGTGGGGCATGTCTCCCTTTATATTTACCCTCTTACACTTTTTAAGAAATACATCTGCTGGTGCTGTTGGAAAAAGGAAACAAGGTTAAATCTTTGGCCTGACTTGGTGGTTTCATCCTTTCAAATTCTTATACGGAGCCTTCACAGCTTATTTACATTAACTCTAAAGGTGTTGATCAACGATGAATTTAATTAGAAGGCCTGAAAGATTCTATGAGCATTTCTTTTATAATGTGGGAACTTCAGCCTGAACTTGTATAAGCCTGATATTTTTTTTTATGGGTGCATGTTATTCTGTAGTATAAGTATGAACATGTTTTAAAAGTCAATGATATTCATGAAAATGAAAGGAAACAGAGAGAAAATGAAAAAAACAACAATTTTTGATGGGTTACTGTTGTCTTGAGCTTGCTTTTCTAGTAAAAATAACCATTAACTACTAGTGAATCTCTGGGAGAGCAGAACTTTCTTAACAGTGGCTGTCTAGTCATGTCTTACTGGTTTTCTGAACTTTCCTGGATCGTGTACTAGTCCTTTCTTTGATGCTCAAGTGTCCAAGATTCACATGCTAATGCTTTTAAAAAGCTGTTACCATTTTCCTGAGGCATGAAAACAAGAGCAGGTGAAATATGTGTTTTAATGGTTTACATCTGAGCAAAACCCATACAGGTGGGTAACAGTACAAGTTTTTATTTTACATGCATTCTAACATATCAGTAACTAAAAGCTGTAATATTATATGCAGTGTTTTATCATCCTTCCACTCTGAGGGTTTTAAAATAGGACTGGAATCAGGACTCTCGTGATTGTGGCAGCTCACCCTTTGTTTTACCTACTACACATTTTTTCTGATCAACGGCAGAGTCAAGATAATTGGTCTGGTAGACATTAGATCTGATACCATAGCTACTATGTCTTCATTTGTGTTAGGTGGAACACATGGGAATTCCAGGCAGTAATAGTCGTGTTATTTGTCACTGTCAGTTAAGAAAGTTGCAGGCAGAATGTTTCAACTTGATGAGGATTTTCCCACATTCTCAGAGGAAAGACTGAGAGAAGAGTGAACTGAGACAGACCCTGGTCTAAGATAAATTCTTTATGTTTCCCACTAGACCTACTTGTGCAAACACGTATCTGTTTCCCTTCTAATTAAAATATAAAATAGATTAACTAAAATGACCTGTGATTAAAGTTTGATGTTAGACTGCAGGAGGGGAACAATGAACCTTAACTTGACTAGTGGCAATTTGTGGCTTCCTAATGGGAGGTTAGTCCAGTTCCAGCCAACATTTTTCTAAGATCAGTGCCTGAGTCCTAATTCAAACACTGTCCTGGTCAAGGCCTAAACTCATTCAGGTATGACTGTGAATCTACACAAGCTTCTTTTCCTTTGGAGTATCTAATCCTACCAGATCTATCACTCCTTGTTCTGAGTCCTAAATGGCAGGCCAGGTTTTTTTCACATCGAGGGATGCCTGCTCCTTGGTGAAGGAATTTTTCCTCCATAACTCAGCATATTGAGCAATTAAAGACTATATCTCATCATCCAGAAGAGATATGTAGCTCTTCCTTAGGGGAAATGGCAAAGTCTCTGGAGAACTCTTTTTGAACTTAAATCAGAACAATATAAGGTTTTGATGGAGTTGTATTTCTAAAGAGCTTAAAATATAGAGTCAGATAATTGCATGTGAAACTGTTAAATGTTTAAGGCTGACCTCGACAGGATGTCTGCTTAAATAAAATCTGGACACCTCATGGAACAAAAACTGTTGTAAGGATTATACCTATGAACATTACATATTTTTATGCTCAGAAGTCTTACCACAACTGTCACTGAATACTTTGAACAAGGAGTTTTGGAAAAATTCTGGCCCTAAAAGACTGTTTGCAATGTTTCAAGTATCAGCTCATTTTTCTGTAGATCTACTAAAATAAAATATGACAATTAGGCTGGCATTTGCTATTACCCCATCCCTCATATTGTCTTATGCCTATTGAGAGAAAGGTCCTGACCTCAAGAAAGTACATTTAAGTTTTGCCACTGAATCAAATTGGTACAGGGATCTACTCAGTCAGTGTTCTGAAAAAATTACACTTGCAGAAGACAAGCAAGATATTCTTCAGAAAGAGGGTGATACTTGAAAACACTAGTAGCAGTTTAAAAGAGAAGATGAGGTCAGCTACTCTCACCAGAGTTAAGCAGAGGAACCAATGTGTTGCTTTGTACCATAGTCGTATTTTGAAAGAAAAAACTGTCATCTTAAAAAACGAAGCATCATTTGAAAGTTAAAGCCAGAGAGAAAGAAAATTTTCCCTAACTGGAATTACCAACACAAGAATACTCATTACAGTTATTTGCTTTGAAAAAAATAGAGGGTGAAAGAAAGAGGTAGGAGTTCTTCAGGGTAATAGGAAGGTTGCTAAGCAGATAGGAAGTTGTGAACCCCGAAACTGTTTTTGGTACTATACCATTGCCTCTGACAATTATCTCCTTTTACCAGGAAAGGCAGTGAAAGTCCTAGGTACTGATTACATAAACCCTCATGTTTATATTTAGTTTTTATACCTAGAATAACTTTCAGGTACCTCCACCAAACATTTTATTTCTCCTATAATGTTTTCTGTTAGTGTGTTCTTGCTACTTTCTATTTTAGATAATGACTGTCAAATAATGAGAAGTAAACCTTATTGACACTCAAGGTATGGCCTTTGCCACCATTGCTAGGCCACAAATTGTTAGGCCACAAATTCTTTAAAGAAATGATTGATTCTTTAGTAGTTTGTTCATCTCATGATCTTTTACTAAGTATTTGTTTTACTATTACTAATAATGTGCTTGTATTCATCTTGTATTTCCTGTTTTATTGATCTGAGTTAATCCTCTATTTTCATGTATATATGTTTATATATGTTTCTCACTGTCTGTATCAGAGCAGTCACTTAGTGGCACACTTTCTAAGGCCAGATTTTGTTCACGGTTTAATTCAACTGCCTCTCTAGTGTCTTTGAGATCTTGATTCTGGAATACCTTTATACAACTTGTGTTCTACATGGATTAAACTTTCCCCATATGCATAGTTAAACCAAATCTTTAAACTACTTTCTCCCCACCGTCTCTTCTTCTTAAGCTCAAGTCCATTCCTGACTTCTCTACCTCCTTGCAGCCAGGTGGTACACAGAATGGTGGGTGTGGTGAGTTCCTTGGATGTCTTTGCTGTTCCCTTCTCCTCACTCTTCTTCAGCTCCAATGTGGGGTTACATCCCACAGGAGACAGTTTTCCATGAACTTGTCCAATGAGAGTATCTCCCATGGGCTGCAGTTCTTTATGAACTGCTTCAGTGTGGGTCCCTTCCACAGGGATCAGTCCTTCAGGAACAGGCTGCTCCAGGACAGACACCCCACAGGATCACAAGTCCCGCTGGCAAAACTGCTCCAGTGTGAGATTCAGTGTGAACTCCACAGGTCTGCAGGTCCTTGCCAGGAACCTGATTCTGCACGGGCTCTCCAAGGGGTCACAACCTTCTTACGGGCACATCCACCTGTTTTGTTGTTGGGTCCTCCAAGGGCTGCAGGTAGATCTCTTCTCCACTGTGGACTTCCATGGGCTGCAAGGGCACAGCTGCCTCACCACAGTCTTCAAGATGGGCTGCAGTGGAATCTCTGCCTCCTCCCCATCCATCTTAGTTGTCTGCATGGCTGTTTCTGTCATGTATTCTCACTCCTCTCTCCCAGCTGCCATTGTGCAGTGCTTTTTCCCCCCTCCTTAAATATGTTGTCCTAGAGGTGCTACCACTGTCACTGATGGGCTTGTCCTGGGCCAGGGGCTGGTCTGTACTGTAGCCAGCTGGCATTGGCTCTGTCAGACACTGGGGAAGCTTCTAACATTTTCTCACAAAGACAACCCTGTAGGCAACCCTCTACCAAAACCTTTCCATGAAAACACAATACAGGTACAGAGAGCTACTTGTCATTCCAATTATTTTCTATACCTCTATTGTGGCACTGTTTGCTCTACACCAATCATAAGTATTATTATGCCACATGTTCAGTATGACAACATACACGGTAGATTAAAAAAAAAAGGGAATTCTCAACCTGCAGGAAAGGAATGTTATATTCCCTATCATAGGTAATGGAGAGCTGAACTACAATTTCCTTTCAATTTTGCCTTCAGTGCTTTTAGCTTTAGTAGATGCCCCATAATAACCTTTGCAGAAATTCCTTCAGAATTAATACATATCTGTGTTTTAGTAGCTTTATAGAATACAAGAAGGGTTTCCTTTCCAATTTTTTTTCTTTATGTCTTTTTTTTTCCCTATAGTATGCATGCCATGTGTAGTTCTCCTTTTATTATGCTGGAATGTTGTGCAGGTCCAGAGTGACTACTTTCTCTCTTTCCAAGAGTTCCGGTCTCTAACCTGCTCTTGTGTATACCTAACCTTTATTTTGTTCTTAAAAAACGCCAACCAACCAACCAACCAATGAACAACAACAACAAAAAACCAAAACAAAACCCCAAAACCAAACCAAAACACCACAACCAAACAAGCAAAATAAATACATAAGTATGGGCACCCTAAATTAAACTTTTGAACTACTGTATAAACACTCCATTCTACCAGTAGTTCTGTTCCAGATTTTTTCTGCTGCAGGATGGATACCAGAGAGTCTGGCACACATGCAGTGCTTGGCATTAGTTATTCATTCAACTTCTGAATGTTTATTAATGTCTCTGACTGAATGATTAATGACACTGAGTCTGTTCCAGTATGAAGCTTAAACTGTTTATGATTTATTTCCTTTGTACCCACTAAGCCTTAAGCCTGTCTACTTTTACATCATATTCTCAACAGCCTGGAGTGTACATTTAAAAGTACAGCTTGACCTGAGAAAGCTAACTCCTTCACTTTCTCGCTATGAGGGTTTCATGGGCAAGAAGAAACTTTAGGAGGCAGAATTATCAGTATATGAGGGGCAGTCCTCAATAGTAGCCTTGATATAACTCAATGAATAAATACTGGCTATTCCTCAATGTATCAAGATGAAAAAGTGATTTCCTCTTTAAAAACTGTAAAAATGCGTAAGTTTCTAGGTAACAGGAAGAGCTATACATCAATCTTGTGATAGAGCTGGAAAAGACTGGACTCATTTGTGAAATTTACATCTATATTCCAATCTGCAAAGTACTCTTACTCCAAATCTATGTTTTGGAAACACACTGTTCTTATCCACTGTAATTACTCGATCTGAATGAGCATAACAGATGATAAAGTACAGACATCTAAGACATAACATACATGCAGTCACAAAAAAAAAGTAATTAAAATGTAAGCTTCATTTCTTGATGATGCAAAAAGTGTTCAGATACTCAAAGTATGTTTTTGTGTGGTTCAATTCTACACTTCAAATTGTGTAAAATTTGATAGGATAAAAAGTCTTTTGTGTGAAACAAAGAGCTTGCTAGGACTAATTTACATTACTGTGTTCAATAACACCTATCCCTCATACATCTAGCAAAATTAATTCTCTGCCTCCTATTTCAGAAGAACAAAAGAAAAAAGTTTGAAGTAATTGAGTGTAGTGTCAGGTAGAAAAGAGGAGGAAAGGAGGAGGAGAAGGAAAGTAAGAGAAAAGTGGAGTAGGATAAAAGGCTAGGTAGGATGTAATAGCAAAAATAAGGTTCTTTGGGGGAAGAGAAGAAGCTTACAGGGATTCTGTCTTTTGATTTATTGCCATACATGACAGAAGAACATGTAGGGTTAACTAAGGTTATATAGCATTTGAAACTGCAATACAACAGACTATACTATTGTGGGCATATTTTTCAAATATTAAAAAGCCAGAAATCTAAAACACATTGTGTGTGTGAAGCTGCAACAGCTTTACAGTTTGCAGTACAAGAAAAGTGCATTTGGACTAGATGTTACCTAGAAAGCTCCCCATATCAGTTACAGTATACCGGATCATCCTTTTTTGCCTGCAGCCAGGATGATAAGATGTTATAGGTAGTAGCACTTAGAATATGCTACTGTATTTCCTGATCAATTTGATGTCAGATAATATCTTGAAGGAGATGACTAGAATTTACTAGCTTGTATCATGAAAATTTGTTCAGAATTTGGTAGTTGCTGCCAAATCTGTGCATATATGTAATACAGCCATATCAGCTGCTTTAACTTGCTTAAGCTTCCTTGAAGAAAAGAAGAATCTCATACTATTTTTATCAGCACCACTTTCTATTTAGTCAC
Organism: Poliocrania exsul; assembly: GCA_035041345.1. Taxonomy (NCBI): domain Eukaryota; kingdom Metazoa; phylum Chordata; class Aves; order Passeriformes; family Thamnophilidae; genus Poliocrania; species Poliocrania exsul. Next base: position 136,362,167 of record JAWWLZ010000082.1, on the reverse strand, counting down.
TACAAGTTAAAAATAACACCAGGACAAAGAGAAAAAAAATAAACTTGTATACCAGTAATACCATAAGCACTGAAATATAGTCTTTAATATATCACAGAAATATCCTTATATAAAACTGATAGTTATAATGAGATTTGTATAATTGTAAATGAACAGTTCTGCAATCATAGAACTTTACACAGAAATCTCAGGACAAGGTCACAGTTTACAGGAATTTAACTTGATAACATTTGTTGGTCTGAATTCTGGAAGACCAAAAAGATTTTATCTGAAAGGTGTATCAGATATGGTTTTGAAGAGACCATTCCAAAATTCTACATGTAGAAATCTAAGTTACATAGCTTAATAATTGGTTTTCTTGAATTAAATGCATTCTATCATCATCAAAATTTAAGAGATATTTTTACAAATATTTGGAATAAAATGCTGTTTTCTATTTGTTTTCTGATTTTTTTCAGATGTCTCTGCAATACTCAGGACCTCAAACAGGACCTGAAGTGGCTTTATGTATATTTTTTTTTTTAGTATTTTCTGTTCTCTGTGCCTACTAATGCCTATTCATTAACTTATTTTATTCAGTTTGGAGTCTAATTCTTAGATTACAAGCTCTATAAAGGAAACGTATTTCCATTCTGACTGTTACTTCTTTGTAACATAGATTTACCTACTAATGTATGTATGCAATAGCAAAGGTTCTGTATCTGATTACTCAACCCAATTCTACTCCAAATACTATCCCCTTTTATAAGATAGCTGGCTATTATTGTAGTCATACTGCAATTGTATGTGCCATATAATTTATTAGCATATTTTTACAACTTGTTTGAGTGAGTGAAGGTTACTTGAAAACAGATATAAGGAGAAAAAGTAAGAAGTACACTCCTATGTGATTGGTAGCTCTTATTCAGCTGCTTAGAGATTCTCTGAGTGTGACCTCATGGCTATCCTAAAATATTGTTGGAAGTGGTGCATGTCAGACAGAATAAATGTTTTATGTGTCTGCCTGATGAACATCTCTATACCAATAATTTTCTACAGAATTGAAAAGCTTTTATTACTTTCAGAAAAATCAATCAATAAAACAAAAACTTTTGATCCTCTTTTCTTTATCCACTCTCAAACAGTATAAATATTTATATTATGAAGGATTTAGTGTTTATTTAATACAATCATATTGTATGATAATAAACTCAAAATGTTGTTTGTTGGGGGTTTTTTTGGTGTTTTGTTTTGAGGTTTTGGGTTTGGTTTTTTTTGATTATTAGATTGAGTATCTGAACTTTTGAGAAAATTTGGATTTAGAATAAAGTTCATGAAGTTTCTTCGAATTGGATGTTACTACAACACACCTAAGGACTAACATCAAGGCTAAAGAAGTGTTCAGAAAATTTGATGTTGGTGATAGGTTCATGGACTGTGTCTGAAAGATTGGTATGGGAAGAAGCGACGTGGATCTCCTTGTCATTCCTTTCCCTTCAACTCAGATCAGTGTTTAAGCAAAATCCTACTGAGGGAGATTTTTTGGATTTGATCTTCAATAATAAGAGAATACTTGTGGCATTTTTTCATATGTCTTGGACTAGTTGGTTAAATACTAAAAGAAATCTCTAGTTGATTTTGAATATAACTGAATCTTTAAAGTTTCAGTCTTTTCTCCATGCAAGGTAGATTGAAGTAATTTCTTACATGTAATGCCAGATACTACTCTGTGATACTTCCACTGCCCACCCTTGGCCTGGCTAATAGGAGTTGTTAAGACAAGGATGTGAATAGTTGTTGTGAAAGGGACATCCTAAACTTCTTGAGAGTACCTTTTCTTAAACTGATAAATTTAATGATTAAGATGACTATTAGATGTTTTAGAGTAGTCTGGGTACTATAATGAGACTTTAGAAATGGAGAGTGATTGAGCTGGAAAGGAAATATAAAAGAGGCATGGGGATTTGCAAAATTTTATGATGTAAAATTTGTGAGGGAGAGACATAGAAATGCAAACAGCTATCAAAATCTTTTAATGCACTGCTTGAAATCTCTCAATGACATCAGCACCTCTGTAATGGCCAGCCAGGGACATCGGATGCCATGGCAACTTGAATCCTGGGATCCATGGGTGAATATGGTCTCATTGGGGGACAGTACAGGTACACATAAAGCTGGAACAACCCTATCTCCTACAGAAGGTGTATGAAAGTGGGAGAACCCATACAGGCAGGAAAGGAAGGGGGGAGGGGGAGGCTGGAGGGAGTGTCATTGTAGCCCACACTGCCTGCAAGACAATATGTATGCAATTCCTTGTGTACATGTGCAGGGATGTGAGGTTCTACATTTTAGAATTGGTTATAAGGTGTGGGTCTTTACAATATGGAGATTTATATATTGTATTGCTGATGTCAATCCTGAATGAGTCACTGATTGACGGCTAATTTTGTATCATTAATAAATAAATAAATCCTTTTGATCTCACTTTGTTTTAAAATACATGAACTGAACAGTTTTTACTTATGAAAATTTTCATTATGCTTGTTGCATCAATTCTTCAATAACTTCATGGACTCATTATGAAAATGCATACGTATTTATAAATATGTAACATAGTTCATCCATTATATGGATGATCCTTTGTAGAAGAATCAAAAGTTGTGCAACACTCTCCTCTTTGCTTTACATTTGATTTGTCTTAAAACAAACAAACAAAAAAAAAAAAGAGAGAAAAAAATATGCATGGTGACTCTTAATTGTGTCATAATTTAGCTGTTTGTTTTACCATAGCAGCTGCTGGAAATACATTTCCTTGTTAAATCTACAAACTCTTTCAACAAGGGTGTTTCCTTTTTGCTTGATTGTGAGTTTTGCTTCATTTGGATATTTTGTTTTATTTTTAGGACACTGCTTAGTATTCTAAGGGAAATATATTGCAATTTTAGGCATTCTTACATTAAAATAAAAAAATAGTATTATTCCTAGAAATATATATAAAGTGTGATAAGGTTTAATTCCAAATTTGGTAACTTTCAAATCAAAAGGTTAATTGAAGTCCCAATTTAATCAACCTTAGCAGCATTGACTTTCATGACCCAGGTGAAAATTCTATGTAGATAAGAGAATTCAATTTTCCAATGGCTGTAAGTGCTGATAAAGTTCACTGAGATCTTCAAATATTTCTGAAGATAGCTCAAAATATAAGACAAAGCACCTAACATTTTCCCTCAGATCATCGAGAATTGGAGTAACTTGTTCAGTAGGTCCCCTCAGAGTGTCTGGTTTATATTCATGCCAGGAGGAGTAAAATGTATCCCGTTCTTATCAGGAGAAATCACAGAATCATAAAATCTCTGTAACTAAAAGAGACTCACAAGGCTCATCTATGTACAACTGACCCTGAACAGGACCATCCCACTTTATCTGTAAAGTTACCCAAACCAAGAATGTAATCCTATCAGTTAAGTGCCTTGGCAAAGTATGTCATTTATACTACCATGAAAATGTTTCTGTTTTACTTTTCAAATCAGAAGATTTAATCTTATAAAATCTTTCATCACTTTGAAGCATCCTTTTTCACTGGTTCATTCAAATGTGCTCATTCTTCTCACCTCTCAACTATTACTAAAAGTTTGTTGAACTCAATCTACTGAAGTCAAGAGATTCTGTGATTCTAAAATAATTATCTTTTGATGTTTAGTGTAATACAGTAAAAAGAAATATATTTTAGATTTTTGTGAAAAAAATGTGCAACTATAAACACATACTTAACTTTCTTAAATGCACAAGGGTTTGATTCATAGTTTGGTTGCTTCTTTACTTGCCACTGTTTTCTGTGTCACCGTTTATTTGCCTAAATTGTTTTATATGCAGCAAACATATAGTATATGGGGATAAAGGAGAAAAGTAATCATTAGTATTTCTTTCTCAAAGTTCTCAAGGAATAAGAGTTTCACATGTACAATGTATCTTTATATTTCTTTACTTTTTTAGATAAACTGATATGGCTTAATACTGGTCACCAGGTATTTTACTATCTCTAAAATATGATTATAGGTTTGAAAACACATGATTTTTGAAAACATCTTGTCATATGATACAGCATACTGTAAAACTTAGTGTTACTTTCCTTGCTATAGCATGTTCACTGTACAAATATGTGTGAGAAACTGTTGTGATTATCAGAGCTGATACTGAATAGTGGTAGCTTGTATTTTGCTGGGAGAGTCTAGCAACATTTTTGCAAAGGTATTTATGAGAAGATGTTAGGAACTTAAACCAGGTTTCAGACTGACAACAGTAAAAGTAGTCATGGAAGAGCCTACCATATTAAGGACTTGATGAACATTAGTGTTAATTGTGATTTAGAGATTCCCTGTCTTGGAGACAGGACCAAGAAAACATCACTTTCATTCTTCTTGTTAATCATCTTTCTTTGTATATTTTCAGAAGCTTTATAATTGCATGCAATATGGCAAAGCTCTGGGGAACTTGGCCTTTACTGAAAGTTTTAGCAGTTCCTTCCTTCCCTGAAGATGAGAAGTAACAGATGATTCATTTGTTGATTCACTCTAATAGCATTTTGAAGGTGTCTTTTTTGATAGCATAATTTAAAAAACCATTGTACTTTACAGATCCCTTTTGTTTCATTCTTATGCAAACCAGATAATTGTTTTTATGTTAATCACTTAATTTCTAGTGGAGAATAAAGGCAGAGAAAGAGAAGGTAAAAGGAAGAAAGGCAACAAATAATTCTGCCAGATGCTGGCATTGAATATGTTATGTTATATGCACATATTGACATGATATATGAATATTCAGTAGTTCATTTAATATATTGAGCAAAATATTCAATGTTGTGGTAGAAAAGTTGAATCAGACTAGGGGCACAATTTTCTTAGAAGTAAAAGTATCACCTACTTAGAAGTGAGAAACTAGCTCACCTGAGAAAAGAGCTTCCAACATTGGAAGATCCAGACTAAACAGCACTAAACTCTTTGGACCTTAGAGTAATGGAATTTCTGACTGATTGCCCAAATATAAAGTAACTGTATTTATTCACAAGAAGAAACAGCTATTAAACACATGTGCACTTCTGTCTACAGTCAAAGTGAACACAGGGTCTTAGCATTTTCTTGCACATGTTAAAAATATTCCTACCCACATAATGGAAAGGCCACAAAGCACAGTGTAGATAAATTCTCATGATTTCTTAAATGTAGCTGGGTTTTTTCATATAAACCTTATAACTATCTTATTCCTGTATAGTCATATCCCTTATTCATCTCTTACTCATTCATTTAATATAAATCACATATATTTACCATTTGTTTTCTTCAGGACAAAGGGGTTTAGGCTCTTCTGTTTTTTTCTTTTCTTTAGGGAATTTTAGTTCCACTGCAATACTTTGTCACAGTACACTTGTTTTCTGCATGTTGGATGGCATACTGGATGATTCCTCTAGGTCAGTACATGAATTCAGAATATACCAGCATCTAAATCTAAGTTTCCTGACAATTACAGGGTAGAAAAAACTTTGTGAGAAAAAATGAACCCCAGAAAGAATGTGTGGGAGGACAGATACACAGTAAAAAGACCATAAGATCACAGCTGGTAGGGAGAGGGAAGTGCTACATTAGCATTAAGTGATTAACTTGCAGATTAAAATGACTAATATGACATTAGGAAAGAAAACATTGTTCTGTCATTTATATTGAATCAAAATGTACTTGATGCCTTATAGATTGGTCTTAAAAAGGAGGCTTAGTGACCTATGCCAGATATTATGCTCTTATATATCATTAGGATACAAAATCAGCATAAGTCTCTCACTAATTGTTTTTGATTGAGAAACTGTGGAAAAGAAGAAAGTGGTGTCTTTCTCAAAAGTTAGCTAAATTAAACTAGTAGAGTTGTAATAAGAGCAGTTATAATATTGAGAGATTTTGTAAAATCACTTGATATTTAAGAAAGGTTAATTTTGAGAACATTAACTCATTGAGAACCTGTGGTGTAATCCATTGAGACAGTGAGGATGACAATAGGGTAAAGCCAAAGAGATTACCATTTTTTTTTTAAAGTAATGACGTACATTGTCCTTATATTCATTTTGAATCCCTGCTCCGAATAGGAAACAAATCAAATTTCTTGAAGTAAAGCAGAATCCATTTCTTTTGTTGATAAAACATACCAAATATAGTTTTATTTTTATTTCTTATGGTGAGTTTCAGACCACCTTCTGGTCTCAGGTTGGCAATCAATACAAAAGTGTTCTGTGAATAAAATAGTAATGCTTTTGAGGGAGAAGATACTACTAAATATTTACTCAGATTACTGTTACTTCTTTTTCTACTTCTATCATTTGCATTTAACTTAGCAGTTTCTCATTCATTGTGGTGGGTTGACATCAGTTGGCTGTTAGATACCCACTCGGCTTCTCTCTGACTCCTCTTGCTAACATGATAGGAGGAGAAAATAAGATGAAAAAGCTTGTGGGTCTAGATAAAGACATGGAGATCACTTAACAATCACTGTTGTTGCCAAAAGAGATTTATTTTAGGAAAAATTAATGTATTTTATTGTAAAGTAAAATAGTGTGGTGAGAAAGGAGGACAAAAACTAAACTACCTTTCCCTCATTCCCCTCCTTCCCAGGCTCAACCTCTCTGCTTCATTCTGACTCCCATGCTGAATGGCACTGGGAAGATCTGATACATGAGAATTAAGGTTAGAGGAAGTTGGAAGGCTCTGGTACCCTGTCTGTCTATGATTTTCTTGTATGATGATTTGTTGTATGATTTTTGTTGTTAGATAGTGTAGTTACATTCTGTATTCCATCATGATGTTAGTGAAGTAGGATTTTTGAGTTGAAAAGCAGGTTCAGTAAACATATTCCTATGTATTCGTGTATCTGCCAGTTACCTTCAGAGAAGATTTTGCAGGCTACAGTCAGGCTTGCATGGATATGCTGTGACATTGTATAATGAGTATAAAAAGATTCACATAGTAGCAGGCTAAAAAAACTTTTGGAATTTTTTCCTGTGTTCCAATATATAACTACTAAATATTTTTTTTTTATTGTTAGCATTGCAGGGATGTTTAATTACTGATATTTTCATTGTTCTTGAAACACACTTGTGCACACATGCGAGTTCACTGTGTTTCATGCTGTGATCCCCCCAGTTAAACAGCTTGAGAGGTACCACCAGAAGCACTTGAGAATTCTTTTTATCTGCTGAGGAAACAAATTTGCATGATACTTAAAGTTTAGATGATTCATAAATTCTGTGGTTCACATCAAATGATGACTCTATACTAAAACTAACAAAGCTTTGTCAGAAACATCTATAATCAAAGGAGAAGAAATATAAGTTATCACACTTCAGCCTACTGTTATGTAATTCTGCCAAAAGATAAGTAATGTTTTGTAAGCAGCAGCAGAAATATTAAACATATGTGATAGTCATTAAGAGGATAACTGAGCAACCTGAATCTTCTGAATACCATTCCACCCTAGTGCTGAGATGTATTTGAAAAAGCCTAGGATCAGTGATTAATATTATGAGAAAGAATTTATTTTAATTCCCTGCTTATTACAGGCTCTATGATTTTGAAAACTGATTCTAAAAACAATTGTATGATTCTGGTAGAAAAATACTCAGTCATTAAATCTGGATTCAGTAAATGAATAATATAAAAAATCCAGGGTATCCCTAGCAAAACTGTTTCATTAGTTAACAGCACTGATGTGGAAAATCTAAATCTCATTGTTCCACTTCTCATGGTCTGTGTCATTTTAGTTTGGTTTGGTTTGGGTTGGATTTTTGGTTGTTGGGGTTTTTTTTCACCCTAACTTTACCTTCCAGCTACTTTTTATATCTTTTTTGTTTCATCAGAACATTAAAGACCAAGTTTTCTTTGTCATTGTGGGGTGATGAGCTGATAAGGCCTGATGGGTTGAGGGAAATGCCTCAGCCTCCCTCCTGGAGAGGTGCTCCAG
>JAWWLZ010000082.1:136312440-136354090 GCA_035041345.1 Poliocrania exsul | reverse complement strand
TTCTCCCTGGCTGAAGTGTGGCTTCATGTCAGAAATCAGAACCCCTTCCAACCTGTGGGCTGCCCGGTAGTTGGCAGGCAGTGTTGGGGTACATAAGGATCTGATTTGTCTGGGAACGCTTACAGCAATAACTTTTAATTAATACAGTTAAGACTAGAAATCTTTGTATTTCTGTCTCACTCCTCCCTTTCACGTGACAGTCATCCATGGTGTATTGACTCCAGTTGGTAGCTAAGCCCCCATCCAGTCTCCTGCTCACTCTACAGCAGTTGAGATTAAACTGAGATAGGGATACTTTAATAACCAAAGGGAAAGAAAAATTGAAAAAAACCCACACAAATAATGGAAAGACAATCACTCACCACTTTTCAGCAGCAAACCAATGTCCAGTCAGTCCCCTCAGCCACTTTGGAAAAAAGACCATCAGTCTAAACTTGATACAATTTTGCTCTTCATCATTGTTTTACATGTCATGGAATATCCCTTTGGGTAGTTTGGGTCATGTCCCCTCACAGTGTCTTGCACACCCCAAGCCTATTGACTGTGGGGACAGAGAGAGAAATAGATCAAAAGTCTAAACCACACAGCCCTATATCTGCTGCTATGAAGAATATTAACTCAATCTGAGCCAGAAATAATACACACCTCCTAACTGATTGAACTGACCGTGTAGGAGTTAATCATAGATGGCAAGTTGGGCTGCTGAAGAAGACAAGGAGTATTGTAGTCCATTCTCCTATTCCAATCCCATTGCATTTTTATTGAATAACCCCACTGGATCAACGCTACAAAGCAATATTTGACAATCTCTGTAATCTCACTGGGAAGAATAATACAGTGAATTGCCCCTTCCCCTTCAAGTTTTCCTGCAGGATGCTACACTACTTTTACTGAGTATGATGATGTCCCTGTATGACTCATTGATTTGGTTTGTTGCTAGAGAAAGAACAAAACCCCCATACTTCTCCTTTTTCTGTGCTGCTCTGACTTCACACTGAAGTTGCTCTTTAACTTGCTTAAATGTAACTTATGAATATTAAATTTAATAAATTATACTTTTATTTGTACATATTCTACCTAAAAGATGAGTCCTTAAATGAGCATGTCTTATATGTGCATGTGTGTGTAAATTTATATGTACATGAATATATATATACATAAATATATATATATAGTATCATTACAGGACCCATGTTCACAGCTATGATTAGGCTTTCTACATCATTTAATTGAAAAATATTTGAAAATTAATACAAGAAAAATCAAAACAAGAAAAAAAGACATTTTAAAATCAATTTACTAATCAGATCATAAAAGTTAAAATATTTTATCAGTACTTGGGAACAGAAAAATACCCATTCAAATACTTTTCCATTAGAATTGAATGTTTGCAGTGTATTACTAAGCCTTTAATATTTTTTCTGACTATTCTCAAATTTATTTCACTTATTTTCTGCCTAAGCTGTTCCAGGGTTGATAGACGGTCCTCTGATGAACAATTTGAGAGTCTGCCAAATAAAGACTTGACTTAGCCAATGTTATTTTTCATAAAATTATTTACAATATCATGGCTTTATTAATTTTAAGAAATTCAATTTGCATATCCATGTTCAGGTTTTATTTTTTTGAGAATGGTGTTTCAGAGCGAAGGAACAGATAAGAGAGAGAAGAGAAAATGGAGACTTATCAGTCTGACATTTACCATAGAAACTGGAGAGTCTTTTCAAAAATTAACATTAATAATCATATCTGCATGCCATTTTAGAAAATGGTTTATGCAAGTAAATTAAAAGTAATTATGCCTTTAATTATGTGAAAAAATACAAACTCCAGTAAACATAAAATGTAACTGAGGCTCCCCAGTATTAAATAGATTTTTTAAAAAATACTAAGAAAGAATAAAATTGAACAAGTGATAATTTATGCTTTATGAGTTTCTTAAAAGCAAAGAAAAACTAAAAATTGTGAACTTAACTTACTTCACATTGATGAGGAAGGCTGCTGGCAAATTAAAGTGGCTGATATCAACAATAAAATCAGAATACTTTCAGCAGTTTTGAAATTTTTTAGTCATCAATTTGGAGAAGGTTTTATCTAGATAGATATTACTGAATTTTTGTTTGCATGAACAGCTTAAAATAGTGCTTTTCCTGAGCGCAAACAAGATCTTAGAAACAGTTCTGTACTGAAGGTAGACAACATTTTTTGTGTAGCCATTAAAAAAAAAAGACATTCATGAGGTTGAATAGCATAGTAATACGTCAACACCTTTGGGAATTCACAAAGTTGTTATGATTGAGGGATCACACAGAGGTGCAGAAATGAGTTTAGCTATAATCTCTGCCATAGGCTTGTTTACAATCTTGAATGAGTCACTCAAGGTACCTGTGCATTAAGCAGTACCAAGTCGTATTTCATATTTCATTTGTTTGAAAAGCAAAATTGACATGGTTGTTAGGGTCAAGGTAGTAATTAGCTGTAACAAGTGTTGCACTGTAATGGCTGTATTAGCCAACATCTCTGCACAGAAATATTTCTTGTGTTGTGAATGCATCCAGCAATGAATTTACCATGACTAAAGTCATTCTGCATATGCATGCTTCTGCACCTCTCTTAGAGCACACCACTATATATCTTTCTCCTCTACTCCTCATTTAAGTTTAAATAGCATCCTTTCTCATCAGCTAATTTACTGCTAACTTTTACTAGTGCATCACTAACAGGGGACTGTGCTGCAAGATGTAGAGAGAATTAGTCACTCTATTTCTTAACTGTAACAGTGGGAACACACAAGCTTTCTTATTCTCTCTGTCCTTTCTATACTAATTGTAAGTTGATTGAACTGTAATTTCTACAAATTGGTTTTTATTATACACATATCTTCAAATCTAATCTGCAGTGTAGCTGGTCTACTGTGAGTGTGACAATGCATACTAGAGAAGATACGAAGTGGGTATAAAACCTGTAGCTGGAAAAAAGGTGAGAAAATCTTTCTAGATGTGAAATAGCACTGGCATATTATTGCTTCAAAGATTTAGTATTGCATGTATACCCCCAAATTTTTTTTCCCCAGAAGGTTTTCATATTCTGCATAAATTAATTACATCACTTCAATATTACAGGTGGGAGAACACAAATTTACGTGTTGTCTAAGAATGAGAAATAATTACTTTTTGTCTTGGGTTGAGCTGGCAAAATGCCAACTGTCCAAGACAGAGTGTCAGAGCCTCCCTCCCACTGCCGAGAAGGGGGAGGAAAAAAAAAACCCTAGAAACTCAAACTAGGTTTATACTTAAAACTAATTATATATATTTATACATAAAAGGGAAAATTAAAAGAAAACTACAATATAACACATACTTTTTTACCCCCCACCGAAAACAGATTTTATTACTCTAGGTTCATAAAACACTTCAAAAGACACCCAGAAAGGCAAAAGAAAGAGAATAACAAAAAAATGTTTCTACTTCCCTGAACTAAAACAAAATGCAAAGTAGCGGCGGCAGCAGCAAGGCCCAGCACAGCAGGACAGCGGCAGCGTGTCCAGCCTCTACTGCAACCATGATGCCAACTGAGAGAACACTCCTACTCTACTGTATTTATATCTCAGGTTTGCGTCATCTGATATGAAATATTTCTTTGGTTACTTAAGTCAGCTGATACCTGTCTCTCCTAATCTATGTGTATTCTCTGAGTCTGCTAAATTGAGGCCTAGCTAAAACTAAAGCCAAAACTACCAGAATCTCCAATAAGGGGTGGAGTGTTATGGGTTTAACTAGGTGTAGGCCTAAATTTAGGCTTTAGATTTGAGAGTATGCCTAAGACTATCAGCTGACTTGAGCTGGGCTGAGCTAGCTGACAGCTGACTACTGGCCATTGGTATTCCATACCATATTCCGACATCATCTCAAAATATAAAAGCCAGAGTAGGAGGGACTTAGTTAGTTCCTTCAAGCTGTGGTCCCAGGAGGATGCACTGTGCCATCCCAGGGAGGACAGGAGGACCAGGCCCAGCACCAGCTTACCACTATATTATCTTAGGGAAGTAAAATGTTTGTTCTTAGGCTTTCTCTCTGCTTAAGTCTGTCTGTGGGGAATTGAGTTCTCCAGAGTGATTGGTAGTTAGAATGGTGGGATTTGTGTTCAATGGGGAGTGGGGAGTTATTTTTCGTTATTTCTAACTTGTGTAAGTATGTGTGTTATATACTTTGACTTTCCTTTCCAGGTTTTTTCCTTTCTCCCTTTTCTCAGCAGGAGAGGGAGGGAGGCTTTGATTCTGTTTTGGGCAGTTGGCATTTTGCCAGCTCAAACCAAGACAATCACATATATGCTAAGAATTGTGAGGTGTGTCTGAAATCTCTGCATAGGGAATAAGAATAATCTTATAAAAGATTAGCTGAACAAACCCAGGAGAGATGACTCTCTGGAGTTTCCCACACCAGCATGTAAATAGTACTTGCTTAAAGTAGTTGTCTACATTTTAGATGGATTAGATTGGATGAGATTAATCTCATCCTGTTGTACTCAATTTCAGACTGAGAATTAGTAGTATAAAGATTTTTAAAAAAATCTGATATTAGTTAAACAGGATGATATAAATATCCTTCACATTTCATGCAGAGAAAACCCATTTCTGTATGGGCAATTTCTAATAGTCTCTTTACCTCCTACTCATTCTGTCTTACAAGAACTTTCAGACATTTTTTCCTGTAATCCTTTTTCCATATTTTTTTCTTTTTAAAAGAGGACCTTTCCTCTAGATCATGCTACATTTACTCCAATTTTGAGTGTACTGCTGACTGATTTTTTTCTCTTTATTCTCATTGCAGTAAATTCTGGAGGGTCCCTTGGACCACTTTTTTTTTCCCACATCCCCTCATCCTTTTTCTTGTATATGATTCTAGCTTTTCTACAGAGAAAATTCATATCCCTGAGCTTTCAGAGCTAGGATGGAATTCAGCTATTTACTTAAGCTGTAAGAGTAGTTTAAGTTAATAGATTGTCTAAATAGTCAATAAAGATAAATAAAAAAAAATCTTCAGAAGGGGATTTTTCCAATATTAATTTTCTCAATCTATAGTAAATGGATATATTCTACTCAGATGCATGTATCTGTTATTAACAGGCATCTAGAGCCTTAATTTTAAATAGGTACCTTGTTTTCAGATAGCTTTTTTCATGACTGTCAGGTCAACAGATGGGCCCCTTAGTGCCCCTTAACAGAGAGTCACCCAACACCAGCATTCATAATTTCCACTGTGTGCTGCTGTTCTCCTTGGAGGCCCTGATCATGCATGCCTCTATCTGTTAAAGCTTCATACCTGATTTTGGTTCTGGTGCTGGGGGATGGAGACTGCAGTGTAGTCCATGTGATTCAGCAAGGTGCCTCATTTTCTGGGGCATCCCCTACAGATGTGTAATTCTGAAACTATCCATATATTTCTATCTCAGCTCCCCTAATACTGCTCACCCTTTTAACTGTTTCCTACAACTCAGGCCCCTGACATAACAGGTCATCAACCTGTGCATACCTTATGCAAGTACTTACCTTTTCTCCCAGAAATGGGTCTGCATACTCTCTGCAGTTTACTGGCTGTACTGAGAGCCTTCCTTACCAGTTGCATCTGGGTGGAAGCATCACACATCTCAGGGCTTTCTCTGTTGAAACACTGGTAGCTCTGAGAGGAGTTTCAATCTGATGCTGTTGTTCCTGGCAATCACCAGGCTGTCTCAACCTCCCACAAGACCTGCTGGTTCCTGGCAGGGGTCTCAGCTCTTGTTCAGGTATCCCTGGCTCTGAGAATCCCCCTGTCTGTCTCGATCTAACGTTCAGCCACAGAATTTACCACTGTCACTACTGTCTGTTTCACTGACTGAGTGCTACTTTTGTGCTTTAAAGTGCTGTTTCATGTGTGCATTTGTATATACCTACATTGAAATTATATGCCAATAGTATTTGAATACATATTTACATTTCCAAGTACATTTATAGATGTGGATATGGGTATAAATATTTGAATTAACTGAAATCAAACTAGTCTAAATTTCAGTTTTTTATAACCTGATATTTCAAATTCCTTGAGCATAGCAAAAATTAATCTTAATAATAATTACTGATAGGAGCATCAACTTGGTAATTCAGAACATCCATACTAATTATTACTATATTATTATATTATTTTATTGTATTGTCAATTACTGCAATTTTATTACTGAGCAGAGCTGATGTTGCTCAGAGGAATTTTAAAGAATTTAACATAGAAACATTTATCATTAGCACCTGATTAAGAATTTTTATGTCAGAATTAAAACACACAGCTTTATACATAAAAGCCTCAAGAAAATAAGTATTTAAGCTTTTTCATATGTATGACATTGTTTTCAGATATGATAGGGTAGATTGTTACTGTAGGATTTATTGCAGGATTTGTTAATTACTCCAAAGAGTTTCTAATGCTTATGGCTCCTAGCTACTAGTTATTGATGAAATTTATAGTTTTTTGAGGGTTGGCTTGTGGAATTCCTTGGCACCCACACTCCCCATTTAGCTAGCAGTAAAAGTGGGTGCTTTTTGTCAGTTACTGAGCTCAGAGTGGATATTTTCCTCTGTATTTAGCGTTTCCTCTTGTGTTTGTTTTTTTTTTTCAGGCTTCCACTTTGTAGTGGTTTTGGTCACTGTAACTAAAGCAGTTAAGAGAGATGGATGTGTCCTCATTCTTTTGCACCAATCAAAGATTAATTCAGGCTGGAGCATAATGAAAGGATGTTTACTAGAATGATCAGTTAAATAGTCAACTTGGTTTTTTGGTTTTTTGGGTTGGTTTGTTTGTTGTTGTTTTTTTAAGAACATTGAAAGAAATTGATTAGCTTTAAAGAAGATTATGAGTTGTCCAGGAATAAAAATAGAAGCAAAAAATCTCAAGAGATAAATTTGTATAAAACAATATGGTTGAAATTTAAGATTGAATCCAGAAGATATTTCACCACGAAACAGCCTTCTATGAGGAACAGAAGGAATGAAAATACTATAGGATCAGATTTGATCTGCAAGAGATGATGTTAGCAGAGAAATGAGCTTGGCATGGTCTACCATCTCTTGAATTAATTGTCTTCAGTTATACTATTAATATATTTTCATTTTCAGTGAATTTGTTTCTTATTTATGTCAGCAAAAGGTAAATTCACATGCAATATTCTTCCTGTGCTTGTGCAAGCGCAAGGAAAGATGCTGACACAAGCTCTCTTTCATCTTTCAGCTTGCCAACTCCACTGTCAGGATTCCTTCCATGGTAGTTTTAGAAATTATACACTTTTATGCCTTAACCTGAGCAATTGTGCAGAATGTCTTGACTGGCAAAAACCTGATGTTTAAACAATGACACTACCATAATTGCTGGAGAGTGAATAGGAGGTGTAAACCTTTTCCCTCTTGCTCACTTATGAATTAAACAAAATTCTAGAAGTTATGAAAAAAACATGCTCACAAAACAAATATTTTCATAATTTTATAAATATAATTATTTTATTGTGTTAAAGAGAACTGTATGGCTCAACTTTTTTTCCTCTATCTATGATGACTGCTGTGTTGGATTTGGTCTGCACTGGAAGAATTGTTGAAAGCTAATAATAATAATAATTGCTCAAGCTAGTGCGTTGGTAGGTGTTTCTTTATGTTTTGCCGATGATGTTCCTAGCTAAGGAAGGTTTTGAAATGCTAAGATATGAATGTGAAATGAAAAGAACACAACATTTTGGAACAGAAAACCCAAAAAGCTCATTTTCCCACATTTAATTGAAATTGAGTACCAATAGATAAGAAAATTACAGCAGTAAAAAACTGAACCAAACCAAACCCAAACCAAAATACCAACCCCCCCCAAAAAAAAACCAAAATCCCAAGCAAACAAAAAACCTCTGAAAACCAACAGATAAACAAAGGGGAAAAGAAGAAGAGGATGAAGACTCCAAAACCTTAGATCTTTAAACTCTTACTTACAATCTAAGTTTTACAGAGCTTCAGGTCAAGGAAAATTTTCACAGTACCTTTTAGTTTTTTAGATATACGTGGCCTGTAACCTGCACTGATCTGCAAATTGTGATCCTGACATACAGTCTCTAGTGACTATCCTGAGTGAGTGTTTATGTATAGATAACATGGGAGCTCCTAGCTAATGCAGCTGCTGTCGAGTTTGGATTATAAAACAATGATAAAAAAAGTAAAGAAAGGGAAATCTTTCAGTTGGTGTGTTACGCTACTGTAGGATGTCAGGGAGGCGTGAATTGTATCATAACTTGATATAGTAAACTTAAAGCCAAGGGATATGACATGAAGTAGACTGTTTTGTTCTGGTCCAACATATCATTTAACCAGCTTTATCTGAATTCCTACTGGGAGCATAAATTCCTGCCTTTTCAACTGTACAAATTAGATAAGATAAATTTATTATAGCCACATTTATCCATAGACATACAGACTCACTAAATATGCCATTTATTTGATTTAGCCAAACATAGAATTAGTTCTTAATGAAAAAATATTAGATTAATAATTATTTCCTAATTTTTTATTTCCTTAAGATACAAATCTTAACAAGCTTTCATAAAAGTTCACAAAAAATGCAGTACCTTCTCTTTGAAGTTGTCTTATTCTCATCTCCACTGTAAATATCCTGCCTTCTAGCAAAATCATAGAATCATAGAGTCATTTATGTTGGAAAAGACCTTTAAGAACATGATTCACTACTTGCAAGATTTTTCTGGGAAGGCTAGTTCGTGACCTGTATTTAAGAATGGTAGTTCTTTGGCAATCAGCAGGGATTGCTCAGTGCTTCTCTTCTTCCAGATTCAAGTCTTGAAATTTCCGAGGGTTCCAAGATATAATTTGCCACATTTGGAGGGTCAAGCAGTGAGGTACTAGTATTCTACAATACTGAAAAACAGGCTGGAGCACAAAACAAATTAAGCTGCTGCAATTTTCAAGGAGCTATTGATTTTCCACTGAGCAGTTGATTTGTCACTACATTTTGTTGTATGGTTTCCTTTAGCTAGTACATGTGGGTTATATTCCCTGGTGGGTGAAACTTCAGAACAGATTTTATTTTATCCAAATCATTAATGCATCTTTCTATTAACAATTATCAAAATAGATGCTTGATATCCTGATATAATGCAATATTCTAGTAGGAGGATTTGAGGACCTCTTAATGCATATATTTAACAACAAAGTGATAATATTTTCCTTTTAAAACTAAAATTATTTTTAAAGTATTTGTATATTTGTCAATCAAGGGGTTAATAAATAAAAACTTTTAAATACAGAAGAATGTAAGTGAATATTTGAGGTGCATTTCAAGTTTCAGTAAAGTCTGTGCCTTTTCATCAGAAGTCTTTTAGCCTCTTGGAAAGATATTATAGGAACAATCAATTTTTCAATTAGGAAAATAAAAGTACAAACTGCATCTCTTTACCATCCTTACTGAGCTATTACATGGCGGGTGTGGAAAGTAATAGAAGAACAGTGCCCCAAAGTATGTTCTGCCTTATGAATATAACTTACATGTTATAAGGCTTCTTATTTTTTATAAATATAATGATCCAACTTAAGGCTATACAAATATTTTTTTTCTTGAGAACTACATGGAGTAAGAAAAATGAAAAACTCAACTGGGCTTGGCTCAAAATATCCAGGTTAAATGGCAGTTATTGTCGATGAGGGATTCATAAAAAAACCTTAAAGAATGTCTTAAGAGGAAGAGGCTTGAAGTAAATCAGAGCTGCTGATAATCCCTATGATAAAATTCTGGATTCCACTGATCATAGAACATGCACACAGAAATAACCTCTAATTTAAAGAACAGAGACATTAGGAAAGTACTTATGTTTGACATACAACCAAAATCACAAACTACATTAACTGTTTGATAATTCCCTATAATTATTTACTTCTGATTTTTAAACAGGTTTTTGCTCTGGTCCCATCAATTTTCAAGCCAATACAACATTTCCTTATTCCTAGTTCTGAGATAATCTGGGTATAAAACTCCTACCAGAAAAAAAAAATTGAATTTTCTTTTTGATGAAGAAGCTGTCCATCAAGTAGAGCTGTTTTATGTAAAACTTCTTTTTTTTTGAGAGAATATGTCAAATTTTGAAAATATGATTTACAGAAAAAAGTTACGTGATATTTAGCTCATAGACTATATAAACAAAATCAAAATATTTTACTTCAATGTTATTAGAACAATTTATTTTCCAATTCTGTTGATTTATACTACACTATATTTAAAAAAGAAAGACATTTGAGATTTTGAAACATTAGAATATATTGTGATCTCTTTTGAAATATCTAATTCTTTTCTGCTGTGTTGCTAGTGTAAGCAAAAGACAAAGCAGAAAATAATTTCTAAGAAGAAATTAAAAATACCCACTTTTCCAGACCATTATTACTTTACTCTATTAATCTCTTTCCTTGATTTGATACAACTTTCAGTTCCTCAACTATGAACCTTCTTTTCAATTGAAGAACCTGAATCAGAAAGGCACCTAATTATAGAATCAAAGAATGACTTGGATTGGAAGGGACCTGAAAGATCATTTAGTTCTAATGCCCCTGCCATGGGCAGGGACATCTTCCACTGGACCAGGATGCTCAGGACCCCATTCAACCTGGCACTGAAAACTTTCAGGGACGGCAAATCCACAGCTCCTCCAGGAACCCTGTTTCAGTGCCTTGCCACCCTCCCAGTAGGGAATTTCTTCCTAATATGTAATCTAAACCTTCCCTCTTTCAGTTGAAAACCATAATCTCTTTTCCTATCACTGCATGGTCTTGTAAAAAGTCCATCTCCAGCTTTTCTGTAGGCCCCATGTAGGTACTAGAAGCCTGTTGTAAGGTGTCTGCAGAGCCTTCTCTTCTCCAATATGAACAACCCCAAGTCTCAGCCTGTTTTCATAGGAGAGCTGCTCCAGCCCTTTGATCATCTTTGTGGCCCTCCTCTGGACTCACTCCAACAGGTCCATGTCTTCCTTCTGCTGGAGTCCCCAGTGCTGGATGAAGTACCTCAGGCAGGGTTTCAGGAGAGCACAACAGAGCAGCAGAATCATCTCCCTGGACCTGAAGGCCATGCTTCTTTAGATTCAGCCTAAGATACAGTTGGCTTTCTGAGCTGCACATGCACGTTGTCGAGTCATGTTGAGTTTTTAATCCACCCACACACCTAAGTTCTTCTTCTCAGGTCTACTCTCAGCTCAGTCCATTCTTCTCCCAGACTGTATTTCTGTTTGGGATTACTTTGACCCAGGTGCAGGACCTTACACTTGGCCTTGCTGAACTGTATGAAGTTAGCACAGGCCTATCCCTCAAACATGTAAGACAACCTTGTACAACAAAATTTGATTCCATCTCTTACATTTGGTACATAACTAAGTCTTTTTTTTCTCTTTGTGTTTAGCTTATTCTCCACCTCCTCGTAACTAATAATTGAATATATTATATCAAAAAACAAATATAGCCACACCGCCAAAATCCAGCTGACAGAAAACATACCTATCACTTTTACTCATATGTTGCTTTTCCACTAATTGGTAACCTTTCTTCAGAATTCTTAGTTTAGACAAGTTAATCAAACCCTGATTATCTCACTTCAGTTGGGACTTGTTAATATTTAGCCTTGATAACTGTATGGGCTCCCAAGTCTTTGCCATGAGCTAACAATAGTCTTGTTGCTACAGGAAACTTCTTAATTTAAGTGCTCTATAAAAGACAGCAATGAGGATCTTCATTATCTGAGAGATTGTTGGAGCCCATGCGATTAGGTTACAACTAAGTGGTGATTTTTAAAATGTTGATTTTTCATAGATGCTGGGTAATGCACCCTAAGGGATTTCAGTTCCGGGAATGCAATCCTCAGAACTCTCTATATATTGTAATTTCTTACTACTTAAAATAATCGGGAAAAAGCAACCCAAAACCAAAACCAAAACCAAAACAATTCTAAGTATAAAACCCCCAACATCATAAAAAGTAATAATTTTTATTTTTATATCTTTTCTTTTTCCTAACGGTCAGGGGAGAACTGTTCAGCCCTCATATATAAAATTTATGTGAACATTTTAGGTATTCAAGACTCAAAGAATAATTCTACCTAGCTTAGAGCTGGGAATATGCATGAGAGGAAGAAATACCAATTGTCTTATCAAAATTCAATTTATTAGATGACAAAATTCTATGAATCTCAGAAGGCTAGCAAATAGGCAAGGGCAGTCACAGGTTATGGTGACCTTTGTGCCTTAGTCTTTAAGAACCAAACCTGATACCACATTTGGGGATACATTTGTAATACTGTCTCTTCCAGTGAAGCAACTGTGCTCTCCAGACTCCTTCAGAGCACTTACTCTGAAGCAGGGATGTGACAAGTCTGAGCTGCCTTTTGGAATTTATTCGTGAATGTAAATAAGATGTATTAGGTGGAGATATGCAGAACATGCAGAGACAGATAATGATCCATCAGTCAGCTGCAGTCTGTGGAGGGAATGAGGACGTCATTGTTCCCTTGAATGTGTGCACTGTGCTCTATAAGAATTTGGCCAAAGGTAGGAAGGAGAATGGATCTACTGTCAGTCCCTCTGCAGAATACTCCCTGCTAAAGGTACAGTCTCAAGGAAAGTGTCTCAGGCAACCTCTGGATTTAACAAGTCAAAGGCTCTGAAAGTGCTGTACTGGCCTTAAGGAATGAAACAGAAGACTTTTTTCCTGCAGCAAGAAGCAAACTACCTACCAAATAAAGTAAGAAGGATTTAGACAGTCTCCAGGTGTCTCTGCTTCAACCAGATCTTTCCAGATATGCGTATGGTTTCAGCAGTCATTCCCCTGTGTTGGTACATTATCTATTCACCATGTGATTTTACTTTGTATTTGAACTTTAAATTTGAGTGAGACTTTATCTTTACTATGTTTCAGGGGAATATTCTTACCTCATCTTTGTTATGAATTAACTATGTAAACATATGGCATATACATATAAGTGCTTCTCTTGTATTGAAAAAAATATTAATATATCCTGTTTTAATACTAGTTAAAAAATGAAGTGTTGGTTATTTTTACATATTGCATGTCTTCAGTAAGCTTGTATGAAAATCTTTAGTTATAATAGATGACTTAAATTACTTTAAATATTTACAACCATTGAAAATATAAGTAAACACCAACATGTATAATACTGAATTCTTGATAGTTTGCAAAATACATCAACATTTTTTCTAAATATGCAGAATTTGGACTGTTTTGTAGCAGACATTTGCTAGTTTGCTCACAATATCACAGAAGAAAAAAGAACTTAAAGAGTTCTACATTTTTATACAAAAGATACAAATAAAATAATAAAGTCAAGATATTATCAGTAATACTGTTATTTTTAATGTTATTAACCTTACAGTTTCACAGGCACAGCACAATATACCCACAGATAGCCACAGAACATGCAACTTAATTACTTCTAGACCTCTACTCTGGACTTCTTCTGACCTCTTTACTTAAGTCAGAATTAATAATTTTGGAAATTTCAACTTCATATTTTGATGACTGTAGAGTGAATTTGATCAAGACAATGTTATGTTGTTTCTTTTCAAGAAATTGACATATATAACATAATAAATGTTAAATATTCTTACATAGGTCATTTGTTGTAATTCAAAGACCAAAATATTTCTTTAGTTCTGTTTAGTAGGTGATATTTCAAGCTTTTCAGCCACAAGAAAACTTGTACTCTATGAGGGTAAGGTTAACAAATAGAAGTAATTTGGACTGGAAAGATTTTCTGTATCTGTGTGAACTAAACTGCGGGGATGTCTGTGGGGCTTTTATGCTCACTAATGCGCTCCTACAAAGTTCTGGAGGGTACAATGGGCTTGAAATATCTGGATAGAAGCCAGATTCAGTCTGGAAGAAATATAGCTTCATTCACACAACCCTGCACTGAAATAATAAATCTTTTCTCTCCAGACTGCAGTGGTTATGCAGCTATACTGGCTATTTTCTCTGCAAGTCTTGGAAGCTACATTGTGTTCCACTGTATGGTCTAAATTTACCCTAAATATTTGACTGCAGGGCAATTGTAGGTACCTTCATCTTTAATACACTTCAAAGACAGAAGGTACATATATACTGCTTGTTGTGTCAGAGGCATTTACTGAAAATGACAAAATTAGGCAGAAATACATCTTTTGATTGTGCTTGTTTTCAGAAACCTGTGTTTTAATGAACTGAACTTATGTGGCACACCGAAAGACATCACCTAGAAACTGTAATTCTGTGTTAATGAAGCACTGGTATTTTTCATTTCCAGTTAATTTCTTCAGGGATTTTTGTTTGATTTAGTTTGTATTTAATTGAGACATTTTTGTTTTAGGAGATGATGGCTGTTTACACAGTTAATGTTATTAGCTAGGCTGAAGTTGAGATACAGCCATAGCTAGATTCTGGATGCAAGATGACTCCTAAATACTTTCCCCTAACTTGAACACATAGGTATAAAGACTTTGTTATGCTTATGGTAGAAATGTTCAAAGAGGAAATGATCATGATTGTTTGCTATGATCCATTATGTCTCCAAGACTTTATTTCCATATTGTGTGTTTAGATGGAAAGGATCTTGCAGCAGGTGCTGCTTCTGGGCACACACAACTAACACAGAGAGTCTGTGTTGCTGGGGGTGTTCCAGAGGTGCACCAATGAGTGACTTTTGACCAGGACATTGAATGCCTTGCAAGCACTCCTGAATGTGTACCACAGGACAGCCAAACATAGACAAAAGGCAAATTCACACAAAAAAGGACTCATTCCACTAATTTGTTAATGTGGAGTACCCAGAGAACTTAAACAGTTTCCCAAATTAATGGCCGTTGTTACAATAAATTATGAATATGAGTTAGACATATCTGTTTATTTCTTTTTGCCATTTCCCTCTTCCTGAAGGCCTAATCATATTTTTCAACTTTTCCAATTTATTCTAATTTTATTTATTCTGATGACTCAGCAAGTCAATATATTTAAGATAATACCAGTGTATGCTCTTTGCTGCATGACACTCTTTCTGCTCTGTAATCTTGTTAGAAACAAGAACATGTTACATGTTAATGTAGGCCTTATATACTACAGTATTCCTCAAGACTTTCTTTTATGAGGTTAACCTAGCTGGACTTCTTGACTTTGCTGCAGCTGCACCTTCCCAGCTAGGCCTAGGTCTTATTCTCTCAGTCCCTCTGTTGGTCCCCTACCCACAACAAGTTCCTCCACTCTTCGTATGAAACACAGGTCTCAGCTTTGCATTTGAACTTATAAACTGTTTGGATTTTCAGTTACCCTTCACCTAGTTGTTGCCTTTGCAGAGACAAAGAATTTCTCAGACTGACTCCAAATGGTAGCACCCTGCAACCCTTGGTTGACTTCCAGAGTTTGGGAAAAGAAAAAAAGGCCCACATTCTGGGAGTCCCTAGAACCCATGAGGAAATCCAGCTTGTGTGACATGAAGGAAAAGCAGTTTTGCTTCAGTCTGGGAACATATTTTCTCTCATAAACTCCAATATTTGGATTGATGCTTGCCTAAAAAGTCTGGATCATTTCTTTGGTGACATATTAAAAATTTTGCCAGTGGAAAAAAACCCAAACCAGAACATACTGAGATAACTGGCTTGTGGCAAGGATTTGTGGGCAGTCTGGTCAGTGACATGAACTGAATATACAGCATCAGTCACTGCTGGCATTCAGAAGCACTGCATATTCAGAGTCCTGTGTCAAATTATTTGGTTTGGATACCTAATTTTATCTTACTCATGAAATACTCTAAATTTCAATGGAATTCAAATAAAAAATACTCTATTACTACAGTGAGATTTTCAGCTCAATGAAATAATTCCAGAGAGATGAAGAGTCTCTGAAATCACAGGTCTGAAAAATACAACATCATCTGTACTACTTTGTTTGCTCCCTATATACTCTAAGCACATACATTCATTTAGCACACAGAGATACAGGACTTACAAGGCTGATAGAGAGGGAAGATTGAACTTAAAAAAAAAATTTGCAAAAAAGCCCCGAGATGTTTCCAGAGGCACATACACCTTCCAGTTTTCCCTGTCCTCATGCTTCACCCTCATCTGTAGGAAGAAGCCTGTTCTGGAAGAAGACTGAAGGAATTGCAGGAAAAATGTATCCCTTGAATTCTTGAAAAGGGTCAGTTTTTGTTTACGTTGTACACAGAGAGAGCTACTACATACCTCCTTAATGTACCTAATATTTTCAAATGCTAGGCATTTTTGTACTTAAAAATTATTTCTGCAAATCCATCCCTCCTTGCATACTGTAATCCATATGATTTGTAAGACTACACATGCACACAGCAAGAGCTATGTTTTGTTTGTTCAAAGCTATAATTTTAAATTCCACTTTCTCAGAAAAATAGTGGTGCTATGCAAAAGCCACTAGGGATCTGATCTCAAACAGTATAAGCCAAATGTTTGAGGAAGAATCTATTGATGTCTGAAAAGGCTGCTTATTTTTTCTCTTCCCAAATTCCTGTATTTCAGGAACCTTTTACCTGGACTTAACATATTGAATCTGTACACTCTTAACTTTCTAAACAATCCAAATAAATATATGGGATTTTGAGCATCAGGCAACCTTCATAGTGAAAGTACTGAGCCCTCACTCTGGGTAACTGATATCCACTGTCACAGAGGGAGAGATCACCAACACAAATCTAGCAAGACTGAGCTGGCTGAAGTACTCAAAGGACGACTAGTACTAGGTAAATATCCTGATGGTTTAAGTGCAAATGTACTGAGATGACCCAAACTTCCAGAGAAGACCTTTCAAGACTCCACTAGGTGGCGCTAAAAAACAAGCCCTTATGTCACAGTTGCGTGGGGCTCTCTCTGCTCCTGCTCATTACAGGGGTACAGGGGTGTCTAGCCTTTTAAACCCATCTCAAGGACAGCAAGGCAGCTTCTTGGCTAACCCAGCTCTGCTGCCTGAGCACACAGAACATCCAGCCTGGGCCTTTTTCAGAGGTCTGGGATCTGGCCAGAGTTTAACGATTTTTTTTCTGTTTATTTTGGTGAAGTAGAAAAACCCTTGTCATTTACTTGCATAAATGACACAGAATTAACTTTTATGGGAAAATAGAGAATAATTTCTAGACAAAATTTCCAGGCCAACTGTACCTAAAAACTGATGAATCTGGCCACTTAGTTTGTAGTCAATGTGGCATTCTCTGTCATTAATATTGTCTTAGCTGTATCCATGCTTGCTCAGATTGGGAACTTACTGTACAAGCACTGAGCAAGTATTAGCAGGGCCTGGTCACTGGATAGAATGAATATACTTTGGAAAATTTTTTTTATTTTTTTTTTTTTTTAAGATTATAAAGTGTCAGAAAATTCTAATAGAGTGATATATTTATGGGAGACATCAGGGTTTTAAGAAATATTGTTGGCATGGAACACATCACATCTGAGAACCTACTGTTGTTATTGTATCATCTACTGATTGTGCTACTATTTCAGAAAACAGTGCATGAAGATTGTCTAAATTGTTTCTGAAATATGGTCTTGGAGCCAGTTTTCCTGTCTTAAGACTGCAAGTGGCAAAAGCAATTGAAGGGAATATAACACAATTGAATAGATGTAATATAAAGGCAAATAGGCAGGAAAAGTGGCAGTTTTCTCTCCAAAGCAGCAGGACATGGTAAAAGATTACAGGAAAGGAAGAAAGAGAAGTTAAATAGAAATGCAGCAAAAAGTTGTGGATCCAGTGATATAACTTGTAATTGCAAGTCATAGATCAGTGGGACAAAATCAAGGACCAATTTTCCAGAAACCAATGGAGGAAACTTTTTTCTTTCATAAATATTTTGTAATTTTGCAATATTTTTTTAAATAATAAAACGGGGGGTGGGGGTGGGGGGCTGGGGGGAAGCGATATTTTTAAAGTTTGTACCCCATTCAGGACCATAGTTTTTTGCTAAAAATTACTGTGATATATACTACTAAAAAGGTTAAAAAAGTTGGAAATTCAATAATTATCATTGTATATGGAACATTTCTTATATATTGTTCTTATATACTGTTACTTTTCCCTCATATTTTTTTTCTTTTTACTCTTGAATTCCTTTTTTCCTTCTTTTTTCATAGACTTTATTTCAATGTATTTAGCAAAAAAGAATATGTTTTTGGGGGGAGATCTTTTGAAATGTTTTCAGTTGTTTCAGGAGAAAAATGTTAATAATATTATGCTGATTTGGACATTGTGTGTCTCTGTTTCTTACAGGAGCATTGGCTAGTACGGCTCATAGGTAGTGAGTGGAGGCTACACTCTTTGGAAAGAATACAGGTTTTATGTGCAACATGTAGCACATAATTTTTTTTTTTAAAAAATATCATAGCTGCATACAAACTAAAGCAAGAGTGAGTAGTACATTTAACAGCCAGAATGGGTCAACATTCTCTGCAAATCTTATTTCTGAAACACCACCGTATAAATTGTGACATTTGATAATAGAAATCAGTATTTTCCAAACAAATTTCCGGTTTCATCCACACTGGTTCTAGCTATTGCATTAATGAATTAGAGATCTGTTTTCTTTGGAATCAGTGGAAAACTGATTTTAATGGGCAACAGAATACCTCTCAAAATTCAAATTCTCTTCCAGCACTTCACTGAAAACTTTGTTAGCTGTGTTAACATCTGTTAGTGATAACAGAAATTAAATCAGAAGAAAATTCACACATTACCCTAAATGAATATGAAAAAAGTAATCTTTTGTGTTGTAGGTAGCAGCTGCTTTTAGTCATTTATCTCAGGGCTAAAAGGAAGAATATATTTGCATTAACAAGATTTCATCATACTGATGATCCTTTCCACTTGTAAAGGGAGTGATTATTTGGGAGTTAACTTATTTATTTCACTTTTACCCAGATTTCTGTAGCACAACAGAAATATCAGCTCACAGGCAATGAGCATGCTACCTAACTACATTCCAGATTCTTTTTTTTCTTACTGCTCCAAGCACTTTTTCTTTTGGGTGGGAAGGGGGCGATGGTACAACCACAGAGAGATAGCATTTTCTTCTTGAAGTAACAAAGACGCAGAGGGTTTAAGGGTGAAAAGTTTAGGAATAGCAATGTGAAAATCAGCTTTTTTTAGTAACTACTGAGCAAAGTCAGTTCTTAATTACTAGAAGTTATCATCAGTTTGCTAAAAGAAATCATGAAAGAAGAGAAGGCAGGCTGTGAAGTTAAGAATGCTACAGACAAACTGTTCAACCCTTGAGAATTATGTGACAAACACAAGGTCTGTGGAAAAATGACTTTGCCAGACACTGTGACCACAACTCCTGCCCAGGGAAGCTTGAAAGTTACATTGTTAACTAGGCAAGAAATTGTACTGACCTTTTCACTGTAACACAAGCATACCATTACAACGGAAGTGATTGCTATTGAAATTGATTTTGGTAGCAGCACGGAAGACTCATTTTTGTTGTTCATTGTGTGTTTGTCTTTTTAGCAGTTTAAACTCATCTTAGTGCTGTGTAACAATATACCTTTCCTCAAACTGATTAAACTGTATTGATCAATTATGACCTTAAACCACATACAGAAAACCAAACAAAAGTAATCCCTCCTGAAAAAAATGACACAAGGTTCATATGCTCACTGCTACTTGTGCTGTTTTCTCACTTCAAACAATCTTACCTTCCACAACTTGCTCTTCATCAACAAAATAGGAAAATGCCCCAGTGTAAATTCATAACATCATTCTTTTAATAGGACCATGGTGCAATTCTTAAAAAACAAACATAAAAAGATTATGTTTTTAAAGCCTTTTCAAACAGCTCTAAGAATAATGTTAACTGCAAATTATGCAGAGTTAAGTTATTATACAAACAACTATTGAAAGAAGCAATCTTCCTGTCCTGATGGGAGCTGGGATTATGTGAAATGTAATTGTGGTATGTAGTTCTATAAGTAGTGTGATAGTCTGGTGAAATACTAGTTTACGCTCAGATTCATTCATAACCTTCTACTCCAGCCACCACTACCCTGATGGATCCTCAGAAACAGAACAATTATTTAGTCTTTTTAGCTTAAGAGCACTTACAGAAGCCTGAGTTCTAACACAAAGTTAGTGCTAACCTTATTGCATTAGAGATGAGGTGTAACCTGATATGGAAGGAATATTTCTGAGACTATGTTTCTATTAATCTTAAATTGTTTAGTGTAACTATACGAGATTATGATGCATCCACTGTGGAGTCATCTATTATCATATATTTAATTCATGGTGTTACAGTCAGGAAGAAAAATAACTCAGCTTACAAACCTTAATACTGCAGCATAATGGTAGCTCAAGATAAAACCTACATATGGATTTTGCCATTAGCAGAAAAGATAAATTCTCGTGCTATGAGACTGATGGTCTTGTTTCTAGTAAGATACTAAATGAATAGCATTACATGATGGCTAATAAGTTTTACAAGGCATTAAACTGCCCTATTCATTGTTAAGACATTCACATATCAGGAGCTACCTAGAGTACTTCCACAAAGAGAAATATATCTGCCTATGCAAACACAGCTATGTGGCAAAACAGAAAATGGTGTTGGGAGAGATGAAGAAAGTAAGTATTTTGTGACCCTGCAAAAATTATACAACAATATTAATTTTTATTGTTACTTTTCACTTAGATCTTGTCTGTTACTCTCTCTATATCTATTTGATTTGACAAGGGAAGTCATCATTTTCCCAAATTACAATAACAGAATGGGCAGATTGGGCATTAATGACAGAATAATTTATGAATCAAGTAAGAGCTTATAAGCAAGTACTGCCAACACTTCTTCATTTGAAGTGATGGAAACCAAGAGCTGATGACAGCTGCTGCCTCAACTATAGGGTTACCCTATAGGATTTTTTTTTTTTTTTTAGAAAGCACCAGGGGGAAAAAATGCATGTCAATGAAAAATAACAAAGGAGTTGATCCTTGTCTCTACTATATATATATATATAGATATAGATATGTATGCATATATGTGTGTGTATATATATATATATATATATAATTTTCTCTTTAATTGCAACAGAAATCATAAATGTACTCTTCAGATAGATGTTGTTGATGTTTTTGACTAAGATAAAAGAAAATTCAAAATCACAATTTATAAATGTAACCTAATTAAGCAACAATGAGTGGGGGAGGGGTAATGCTGACTATATTAAACCAAATGACTCCATGGAACCTAAATGATAATAACATGTCATTTAAATATTTTGTAAGTGACAAACACTTGGCTCACATTAAGAAGTTTAATGTAACTGACATATGACTGTCTACAGACTAAAGAAGGATATTTCAAAGTTCATACTTTGGCAAAACATGCCCGGAAAGAAGGCTTTGCTTATTCAACATTAAGTTGAATATAGTAACTATAACTCAATTTTGATAATAACATAGAAAATAGAGAAAGTAATTGTCTTTTCATCAAGCCTCAGCTTTTGCAGATTTCAAGTTACATCTATACAAATTTGCCAAAATAATAACTTGATTTTGGAGCAACTGTATGTTCCTGACAATTGTCATTTTGTGTTTACAAATCATGACCCTAAAATGCATTTATCATTCATTATCAGCAAAAATATTCAACGTCTTTCTGGATACATAATTTTATTAGTAATAAAAATTAGTCTTTCTGTAGGAAACTTGAGGAAGCTGTATAATCAACATGACTTCTTAACTTAGACAAAACATAAAAGGACATGTTAAAAGTAGTAGTTTCAATCTGTATGAAGTGGCAAATGATGAATTTAAAAAGCCATTTTAAAAATTACTGTACTTGTTGACTTCTTCTTATAGGTCTTACTGTTTCTGTAGTCAATGGCATTTTCATCTGTGCACTAAGAATGCATAGGGAAATATTTGTTTTGATATATACCTGATCTGAGTTGATAGAAAGTGAAGAAACATGAAGCTGCAATAAAAAAGAAGACATTTTCAACAATGATTCAGACAATGAATTAATATTACTTCTTAAAATACTACATTGTTTCTTTTTGGCTTTCCCAGGCCATCTGACATAATTTCCAAACTAATGTACCATTGTATTTGGAAATTACATCTGAAAGATCAACTTAGTTAGTTACCTATCACACCCTTATTGCAATCAGCTAAAGGACTGAGAATGATTCATTTGGCAATTGAATAAGGTAATTAAAATATATCAAGGAGACAACATATGTGTTGAACTTCACTCTAGTCAGGTTGTCATATCACTGAACTTCAGCACTCAAAAACTGGTAGTTAAGCAGTCTCCTGCTTCCTTTTCATAGTATTAAGTTCCATCTTCACAATACATTTGAAAATTTTCTAAAGAGCAGAATTTTAACCCTTTTAATCGTATCATTTTCTGGGTGTTCTAATTTTTTTTTTTTTGTTCTCTCAGTGAATGCATTCTTGAGAATTTGTTTCCTGTTTTAGAGTTTTTTAACCTTTTCTTTTTTAGCTTTTTGAGAAAAAGAGCACTTTTTAAAGGAAATTAGTAAAAATATCCAAATCTCTCTAATTCATCTGTAAAAAAATAAAATACTTAAATTCTGATGGCTAAATTGCATGTAGCAGAGGGAAGGGCAGCTACATTCTTTAAGAATGTTTTATATCTTTTATTACCCTTTCCATTAAAATAATTCTGATCTGATTTATATTAATTTTCTTATTTTCCATGCCTAATTTATTTATTTCAGTTGTTCTTATAGTCTCACTCTTGTTTTATTTGAGTATATAATACAGTGGAAAGTTGTGAAAAAATACAACAACCAGATCCCACAGAAGTAATGAAAAATTAATTCTGTTTATGTATGACATATGAGCTGCTTAGGGCCTATTTCACACCTAATGTCAGTCAGTCTTCAGTAGATCAGAAACTTATGAGAGATTTTGTTAATTTCTATTTCATTACAATCAATTTAGAAGCATTTTTAATGGATAATTTTATTTAGTATTCCCCCCCACAAAAAAAAATCCTGAAAAAAAGAAGTAACTTTCTCTGTCTTTTATATTCCCGTATGAATCAAAACAAAATAAAATAAATCCACAAGATATGATCATTATAAACCACAATGTAAGACATGAAGTGACAAAAGAAAAATCCATCTGATGACACTGAAAGTGTTAGAAGTAGGATAAATGTGACTATCCCAGCTGCACTTTAACTATGACCCTACAGTAATGATTAGTAAATTGCTCTGGTTTATTTATTTTCAAATTCATGAAAGGAATTGAAACCTAAACCTAAAACCTAAAACTGATGATGAAAAATTATGTTTTCTACAGCTAGGATAAAGGCCAACTCAGTGAAACTGGTTTATTTTTTAGTGAAATAGAAGATTCAGTTAATTTCTTTTTTCAAGAAAAAAAGAAAAGACTATGATGGATACAGTCAAAAATAAAAAACTGCTTCTGAGTATGAACTAGGACTTCTAACAAAGGAAGACACAGAATTCAGTAAGTTGTCAGTTTCCTCTTTTCTTTTCTTGTTCTGAACCATGAAAAGACATTATATCACTTTCAGCATAATAATTGATTGAAAGTCCTCTCTGCCTGAGAAATATTTTCAACAATTATTATGATAATTTCATTATAAGAAGATAATTTCATATAAGATTGTTGTCTGTGAATCTTCACTAGTTCACTAAAAATTAAAGAGCAACAGAGTGGTTGAAATGCACAAGCACTTACTCACAAGAGCTTTTCCTTCATCAGTTTCAAGGACAGTATTTCTTAAATAAGATTTAGGATCATCTCAGTGGTAAACACATTCAAGTGACTGTCAGAAAAGAAGGGAAGATATTTTGTTTCTAGTGCTGAAGGCAGGTATGAATGGAATGCAGTAGTGGTAAAACCTTGTAAACACTTAACATACTAGAAAACAAGGTATGTGAAGAGTAATACTTTATTCTGAAGCTCTGACACAGCATTACACATTTCTTGTTCCTGGGCCACATTTCACAATATGGGCCCAAAATACATTCCTGGTATACATTGCTCCAATTACTTGCTGACATTTCTCAGCACAAGAGTGTAACAGAAAAGTGGTACAATAAAGAAAGAAGACTTTATTAAACTCATTCAAATATGTATCTACAGTCATTGATGTAAATGAGACAAATAAACCTAGGAAGAAACAATCAGGCTCAGTGCAAGGTTAAATATAAACATCAAAAATTTGCCTTTGTTGACATCCATAATATTCAAACTAGTGATGGCTTTTTATTTTTTCTCCATCCTGGTCAGAAACATTTCATTAAGCTACAGTTCATTGTAAATACATTTAAATTAATTCAAGGCAGTATTCTGTCAAAAGTATATGAGTACCTGAAACTTAGGACATTTGAAAATCCTCCTCATTTTCTGTTTCTGGTAGACTATTACAGGTGGTTAGAAGCAGTGTTATATTCACAGCCTCTGGTCCTCATTTTATAAAACTGAGAAATAAATTAAAATGAGATTTCTTTACAGAAGACTTAAACCAGATAAACTAAATAGATCAATTAACCCCTTTGTCAAAATTCAAATACAGATTTGTGATCTCAGATGAACTTGATACTAACTGACTTAAGAATCTCCAGAATTCACAGCCACACAATAAGTCAAGACCTCTCAACCTCAAGGCATTACCTGAGGTGATGACCTGAGCCAAGGAGAGAGTTATCAACTGCAGGCACACTGTTCTAAGGAGGACTGACTCAACTGATCCTCCTGCAGGACTCCATTTATAGCTCATTCAAACTTGATCTGTGGTCAAATTTGGTAACTTATGCCCCAATGGCCAGGGGTCTTACCTTTTGCCCCACAACAGTCGCTATGCAAATGTGATGGTGGTTGACCTTCACAGGGCCAGTTAGTGCCACATACCTGAGTGCAGTATGACATAATTGAGGCCAGTCAGAGATTACTGTCTGGAAAACCTGCTGGGGTGGATGCACCTGCTAAAGGATCTAATGAGGAAAGATATTCTGACCTTATACTCACAAAAAAGGAAGGGCCCATTGGGGATATGAAGGTTGAAGACAGCCTTGGCTGCAGTGACCATGAGAGTGAGGAGTTTAGAATCCTAAAATGGACCAGGGAATAAATCAAGACCACAACACTAAACTTCAGGAGAGTAGATTTTGGCCACTTCAAAGATCTGCTTGAAAGAGTCCCTTGAAAAAAGACCCTGCAGGGAAGAGGGACTCAAAAAAGCTCCTTAATATCCAAAGACCACCTCCTGCCCAAGGGTAGTCCATCCCACCAAATAGCAAGTGAGGCAAAAATTGCAGGTAATTTGCCCAAATGACCAAGGAGTTCTTGGCCAAACTTTAAAACAAAAAGGAAATATATAGAACATGGAAGTAGGGACAGGTATCCTTGGATGAATACGAAGCCATTGTCAGACCTTGCAAAGAGAAAGTTCAGAAAGGCAAAGCTCAGCTGTAAATGAATGTGTCCAGAGAAGAGAAAGACAGTAAGAAGTTATTCTTTAAGTGCATAGGGGATAGTAGAAAGAGTATGGAAAATGTGTGACTACTGCTGAATGTGGCAGACCACTTGGTGACACAGGACATGGAGAAGGCTAAGGTGCTGAATCTCTTCTTTGCCTCATTCTTTACTAACAAGCCTCACCTTCAGGAACCACAGGGCCCAGAGACCATAGAAAAAAGTCTGGAGTGAGAGTAGGTTATCCATTGTGGTCAGGGAATACTTAGGGAAACTGCACATTTATAGGTCAATGGGTCCTGATCAGATCCCTCCATGGGGAATGAGAAAGCTGACTGATAGAATTTCAAGGCCATTCTTGATAATCATCTTCAAATGATCATGATGAGTGGGTGAGGTGCCTGAAGACTGACTCAGTCCCTTGGAAGGTGATGCAACACCTTTGCAGCTGCCTTTTTTGTAATGTTTTGGTGCTGAAGAAGCTGGTGGTGAATGAGAAACTTTCAGACTACAGATGACATAATTTTTTTACCCCATGAGATGCAGAATATCTTTCACTGCTCTGTCACTATCAGTGTTCTGCCAATGGTGATATCTCCACTTTTATCTGCTAATGGTAAACATGGTGTTGAGTTTTAGAACAGAGGATAGGTGTTCTAGCGCTAAACAGCTGAGTCTGACAGGGAGTTCATAGTCCAGTGCACAGCACCAAACAGAAGTGAATAGATCAGGTTCTTTAGGTGTATGTTCACACAAGGTTTTAATACCTCCAAGAACAGTGTCTCCACAGTTTTTCTGGACAACCCATTCCAATGTTAAACACCCTAACAGTAGGAAGGATTTTGTTATACCTAAATATAATTTCCTGTATTTCTGAATCTGGGTAATTACAGAGAAGGTAGTTCAATGTATATGAGTTGAAGATCTTGCTATAAGAGGAACTGAAGACAGTCCGAGTAATTTAAGGAACATTATGTGTAAGAATTTGATAAAATGAAGAGTTCTTAGGTCATAATGGCTGTTGTTCACACCTGAAGGCCTCAGATACTTTTGATTTGGAGCAATTTTCCCTTGAGCATTCTCTCTTATCCTCATGCAAAGTTCTATCTTGTTTAGAAGTTGCGCTAATGATGACTGGACATATTTAGTGCCCCCGGTATCTCTGCTTTTAAGGCTCTAAGGCTCTGTTCTCAATTATGTGAGACTTTGGTTTTCATTCACTGCATGAAGGTATGTCTTTTAGCAAAAGAAGATGTTTTAGAGGACAATGCTCAGTGGATTATCCAGCATTATCCACATAGCTTTTGAAAATCTTCAAAATGTCTCATGTAATTTGTACTTAGACTAGTGAATCATACGTGCCTACACTAAAATATGCATTATTTGCTATTTTAAAAATCTATGCATAATACTGTGCTGTTTTCATGTTTACTATTTGTCATTACCCACACTTTGCACCATCTGAATATTTTATCAATGATTATAACATCTATATAAAGGGACTCACTAGAATAAAAGAAAATCTTAGGACCCTAACAGGAATAACATTCAGTAAGTGAAAATTCCCTATTTACAATTACTTTTAAGAATTTAATTCATCTATCATAATTATTTTGTATGGGTTTAGTTTTGTAATTTTATATATATATATATAAATAAATAAATAAATTATATCTATATATATATATATAAAAATATATATATATATATATATATAATACCATTGCTGCATCACTGTTGAAATCTTAAATCATCTACCTCCACCAAAATCAGGGCGAATTACTATTTAATCAGAGCAAAATGAGCATTTTCTTGTCTCCTTTTTCATATATGGCAAATACTGAAAGAAATGTTAGACATTTGTTTTCACTACCTAAAGAATGAATAGAGAGAAGAGAATAAGTTCTACCTCTATCCTTGCAGCTTTTCTTGTGTAAACATAGTCTGGCTTCCACTCTTGTTTATAATACAGGTTGCAACAAAGCAAGACCTTGGCACCAGTTTTTTCTGTCATAAATGCAGGTTGGCTGCATCACAAACTTCAGGGAAAAAAAATGCATTTCTTAATTAAACCATCAAACAAACAAATCTTTCTCCTTTTCCTTCCTGGCCTTATGGTCCCTCCAACTCTCATTTCCATTCTTCAATCAAGGAAGTAAAATGTGCCCTCATAAAACGATGTAGGAGACAGAAAGCAACATAATTGGTGTTTAAGGTCATTCATCAGTGTTAGTTTTGAACTTCACAGTGCTTTTGTGCCTCTTTTGAAAGATTCCTGAACTTCTACAGGTTAATCAGTTAATGTGTGGAAGCTTATTAGCAGGCATATTTCAGATTTCTATACAAGACACAGACGGTGGAGCAGATGCTATGGGCAACCCTTGAGATCTGAGAAGTACAAAGGTAGATTAAACAAAAGCGGGAGACAACATATACATAGAAGTTTAGTTGCATTCATTTAATTTTCAGTCCATTTCATCATGATCCCACATATGCTCCAAAGTACAAGCAATGACCCCAGTCCAGCAGAGAACTTAACCATCTGCTTAACTTTCAGTACTCTTGAATTTTAAAGGAAATATATAAGTGCTTCAAGTTAAATAGAGGCTTGAGTGCTTTGTTGGTGAGTTTTATGGAGTTTAAAAGATATCTTAGTTTATACATGGTTGAGAATTGAACTGACTTTCCCTTAGAAAATAAGTTTTGACATACATTATTGTCCCCAAAATATTCCAGTCTTTTTTTATACTATGTTCATCCAGAGGACTTTATTGGCTGACATTTATGGATTATGGAAATATTTTCCCTTCTTTTTTGCTCTCTCTTAGGTGTCTGCATGTCCTTTTTTGACACATTTCATGACAGAGGATAGATACACCATTTTTTTTTCAGATTTTGACGAATTATTTGCATTACCAGCATTCAGTGGAAAGAAAGATATTAAGAAAAATTGTGATTCAAGCACAAATTAAGATACTGAAAACAGGTGAGTGCTTTTGCAGTAAATGTCTAAAACCTGACTGTTGTCAATAGAGTTCTGGGCAGCACAGTCAAAAGAGCCTGGAGAGCAATTTTGCTCAATTTATAGTCCATCTAGTGACATAGACCTCCAAGGGCTGTTTACTCTATTGTCTAAAGCCAGGATTTTTGGAAATCTTACTCACTTACAGACCCTTACATATTCACACATAAATTTAAGGTTCTTCACTCCGACTGAGTCTCACGGTTAAATTTTGTTGAGATGAATGACACTCTAAATCTTGCTGTATAAACACAAAACTCAGTGATATTCTCTGCCCACAGAAGGTTAAGAATTTGCACCGTCTAAAACTTGAAGCTAAGCAAATTCAGATAAGAATAGACTATTTAAATTACGAGCTAATTAGCCATCAGACTAGCTTACAGAGAGTTCTAATGGTGCATCAAACAATATTAAAAATTTGATGGGTTGTTTCTCTAGTTCTCAATAGAATTTGAGAATGCTAATCCTAGCTTTTACTGTAGATCATATTTTGTATCCCTTCTAGCATTATAATCTATGTTTGATTTATCACAGAACTCATAGATTTGCCTCAGCAGAATTTAGAAACCTGAACTGGTTCCTAATGCCCAACCATAACTCAATTTGCAAAAGGGTGTTACTTGTTTTTGTTTTATTTTTTTTAAACACATTTAGATTTACAATTTCAAATGGAGACTTATTGCCTTATAAAAAACAACACGTGCAAACTACAAATGTCTATTTCAAGCAATCCACCAGGCGCTCATTCACAACACTTTTAACAACAGGACTTTAATTTTAAGCATAGATCAGAGTTAGTGCAGTTCTGAGTAAAGACATAATGCCACTAAATGAGCAATCGATTGTGCA
The DNA here is from genome assembly GCA_035041345.1 of Poliocrania exsul. Taxonomy (NCBI): domain Eukaryota; kingdom Metazoa; phylum Chordata; class Aves; order Passeriformes; family Thamnophilidae; genus Poliocrania; species Poliocrania exsul. Next base: position 136,324,697 of record JAWWLZ010000082.1, on the reverse strand, counting down.
AGCTTCTAGCAGTCATGAAGGGAACTATTATATGAATAACTCCAAGCAGTCAAAACCAACTCTTTCCCTACATCTTTTGTTCAGCTGAGTAGTAGAGAATTTTTTTTTTTACTTTCTGCTTTTCAAAGGTGATTGATGCTCTGAAGAAAGAGAATTGAGAAAGGCTATCAAACTGACTGTCAGAACATTAGAAAGGTCAGATTTGCTTAGTTTGTACCAATCACTTACAGATTATACAGAACATTATAACTGGGCTCTCTCTTCTTTTCCTAATGATTATGTCAAGAGAAATAAATAGCTCAACCTAAATAGCACAGACTATCGTAAGGAAAGTAAAACATACTTGTGTAACAGTTTTCATGAATCCCATCCAACGAATTTAGATTATTTTTTCTCAAACTTTGTACAACTTCGTGCTTTTTTACTTTTTTCATCAACTATTTATATATTCTTACACAAACAATAAGTAAAACTCAGTAAAACTCACTGCTTTTCTATGACTTTGAGAAGCATATTCTTGACTCTGACATTGTACTGAGAAATAACTTGCATTTTTTCACTGACAAATAAATGTTACAACATTACCTGCTAACCAAGAGTCATAGAAGAATGCAAATTTGAAAGGATTGCTGGATGTCTTTTACTTCTAGCCCTAAGGTAGAGCAAGATCAACATAGCCTTGTACTACTTGGTTTTAAGTACCTTAAAAGACTGAAGTTCTGCATCTGCTCTGGATGACACATTCTAGTATTTTATGATCTTCATGCAAATTTTTCCCCCTGTATCTAATGAGAACTTTCCTTGATGCAAGTTGTTCTTATTGCTTACTGTAATTTTACTTTATACCTTCAAAAAGTCTGTCAATTCTATACAACCTCTAATTAACAAAGCTGTAGACCTTGGTAAATCTCCTCTAGACTTCTCTTGTTGAAAATAAACAATACCAGTTCTCTTACACTCTCCTTTGTGCCTAAACACTTTGGTCACCTACTGAACAGATTCTAATCCTTCAATGTTCTTCCACCTACAACTTCTAAGGTCCTAAGACAGCGGACAAGAAAGTCTTCATACCACCTAGCTACATCCAAGTGAGGAAATAAATTATTAGTTATCACTGAAAACTTGTTTTCCTATTTTCTCCTTTTAATATGCCAAAGACTGATTCTCTCATGCACCAGCAAATATTATCATACTCTACAATGATCTACAAAGGCAACTGATAGGTAAAACTTACTAGGACCGATCAGGCCATCTATGGACAGTGAATAACTACTCAATTCAAATTCAAATGTTTTGTTCCCTGGCTGAAAAATAAAAGAATCCAGACATGGGGCATTATAAAATGCATTAATAGTTTGATTCACATGCATACACCAGACCATGGTTTTCACTGCAATCATATATTACTGCACACTATCCCCTGCCTGGTAGATGGAAGTTGGTTCCTTTTTAATGATGATGAATATTTTTGCAAGAGTAGTTCATCTGGTTTTAACTGGGATTAAAGAGTTAATTTTCTTCACAGTATTTTGATGGTGCAGTATTTCAGATTTGTTCTAAAAACAGTGTTGATAACACAAGGATGTTTTTGTTATTGCTGAGCAGTGCTCACTTTTTGGGGTCACCGTTTTACTGAGTAAGGGGAGCAACGTGAATGACGGTCAGAAGAGCTCAGGTACAGCAGGCATTCGAAGCTTGATCAGAAGGCTTACAAGAGTTTATTCAAGATAGTTTCATCTAGGATAGATTCAGCTAAAAGAGAGTTTCACAGTTTCCTCATAGCTCACAGATCATAGTAGTTAGTAGTAGAATTCATACATTATAGCCATAGAGGTATAGGCTTTTTTCATTGTTTATAAAAGGAGTCACATATGAAAAGAATTAGTTTGCTTTGTATTTCCTTTTTTACACCTGAAAATTTCTGGAGGAAAATAGTGTCTAATATTAACTACTGTTTCTATATTTAAGAATCATGATACTTTCCTTTCTCAAAGTATTCTAAAAACTGAATGTATGGATGATTTTGTAATTTCATTATGTTCAATAGATCTTCAAAAACAGAGATGTAGGGGAGTAGGGAAGGAATTAATGAGACAGAAAGGTAGAAGAAATATTATATTTCAGTAGAAAATACTCTGTGTGGCCAATGCTTTGCCCATGCACTGCCATTAATCTTTCTGTACTAAACATTGAAAAGTTTCTCTGTAATGGAATAAAATTAATTTTAAAATTACTCTTCGTCAGAGATGGGAGCAATGTCAGTTTTAACAGCAATGAATGTTAGTGCAGTGAAAATAGACTGTAAACTTGCAACATGTCAGAACTTGTCAGTTTAGTTTAAAATGTTATCACATTATTTATCTAAGTACTGAACTTGTAGGACCTGGTCTGAATTCTCAAATCTATTCAACAAAACCTTATATTCATTTAATGAAATTTGTTCCAAAAGTAAAATTAGGCCAAATGTTGTGTTATTCTCCCCCCAAAATGTTTTTTGTGTTTGTTTGGTTGTTCATTTGTTTTGGTTTTGTTTTTATTTTTAATATATCCATCTACAATTATCAGTTCTACATCAATGTTATCAATATTTTGAAGGATATAAATTTGGGTGGGCCTGTTCAGAATGAAGAATGTCAGTTTTATTACTATTTTCAGACATGATATTTCCTATCAAATTATCAGAGACTGTTAAAAAAGACTGGACTCTACAATCACAGGAAGCATAAGCTGACTACAGAAAGCATATTACAGGAAGCACAAGATATTTTCTTGGTAATTATCAACAGCTTCAAATATGGACAAATTCATAACTACCATCACAATAACACCTGTGGAAATAAAAAACTTGAATACATTTGACACTACAGTACCAGTAAAACCCACCAAAATGATTGCATTTTACAATTAGAAACTGATTTCCATGTGAAATTTAAAGAAAATATTAAAAATAAATTCGACCTAGCTCTCCTAATCTTTGCCACAGAGTTTTAGATATATATGTTTACCTATGCTGTATTACGGTATTCACTGCATTTTGGTGGCTCTAGGGACAATTCTAGTCTCGTTTCTGCGAGTGTGTGTTTCTTGTAGCCTCGTTAATGCTGTGTGCTGAAGGAATTCTGCAACAATATGGTAATTCTCCTGGTCCTGGATCTGTTAGTCCATTAACCTAGGAGAAATGTGCTTTCTGCTTTACCCTGACCATGCGGTCCCTGAGAGCCCCCAAGAAAGGACACAAGAGACCACTGGCGAGGACAGGAACAAAGAGGAAGTTTATTCAGGGGAACAGGTTTATATGGACTTTGGAAGGATACAAACTCACCAATAAGGGACAAGAGGGGAATCTGGTTTTGGGCCAATAAGAGTAAGGGGATTTGCATTCAATGGGAAAGGGTATCAAGTGACATGAGGTCACAATCTTCTCCCAGCCCCCTGACCTGGCAGGGGATTCTGGGAAGAAGAAACAGTGACACTGCACTTTTTACACTCAGTACATTCAAACGATATTAAAAACATCAGTTGTTAAAGCATTCTCAGTGGCTGGTTGATTTTCTTCATCAGCCCGTTTCTGGCAGGACATTCTCCATGCCATGTATTGTGAATGCATTGCTAAAGGTTTCTATATTTGGTAAATTTTTGTTTGCATGAAGATATTTCTAAAATAAACTCACAATGCAATGAGATGCCAGATGAAGGTTAATATTGTGGAACAGTATTTCTACAGGACTTAGATTACAATAGTGAAAGTAAACAAATAAATAAATTTCATAAAAGCCTCAATATAACTGCTGCTTCCTTTTAGAAATATATTTTATGATATAAGGCATCTACTCTGAAGAACTACTTTCTGAAAGGAAAGTTGTTATATTTAACTCTTCAGGGTTCATATTTTCTGCTTATTCTTTCTGGCAAACATTTATCTTAATTTTTTTATATCACTATTTATTTTCTCTCCATTTCTTTGGTTGTTTGGGGTTTTTTTGTTTGTTTTTGCATGGGTTTTGTTTTGTTTTGGGGTTTATTTGTTTTTATTATTATATCTTAAACCTAAACTATCTGCTCCAGTTGAGTAAATTTTTACTATAGAAAAAGTTGGCCACATGGAAAGACAACCTAATGCTTTATCACTTTTTCTGTTACTTCAGCTTATCTGAGGTGAGGTAGAGATGGTGGACACAATCTGCCCCATAACAGACACAATCATATGATCCCAAAGAAATTAAAAGCAACTTATCCATTTTTTATGTAAACATTTCACATTGGGAATAAGGTAATAAAACACTCTGGAGTTAGAATGTCAAGCTAGGATACTACTTTTCTGTGATCATTGAGCCACTAATTATATGATGTTTGGGAAAATCCCCAAGCAGCAAAATAGTAACAAATTTACAAACTGATTTCAATACGGTCCCTAAGACCAGGCATGACATCTTTCCTGAAATGCTACTTTGTTACTCATCTGGTGTGGACAGGGTTTTGAGCTTTGATTTCTCCCTACCCTGAAGTGGTAGCTAGAACATCTACTTTGAGATTTTCAGAGCACAGAATAAATTACAGGAGGAAACTGTCTGATGCAAATCACCTACCATTTTGATCTGTTCATGTTCTTTCACATTTTGTTTCACATTCTGTTCCAGTGTAGAGAATTACTATATTCTGTTTCTAACCCAGACCTGCCTGGGCCATTCTGACCCTAAGGAATTTTATTTGAATTTTCTAAACTGAAGAACTCCATACATTAGAAATCTAGATATAATGAGAAGGGATCGGGCTTTTGGTGGTTTTTTGTTTGGTTGTTTTTCATGTATCACCCTCATAAACACAGTGGTCAAAAAACCTGATCCATCCTGCACTGTTTCCTCTTCTTATTACAGTTTTTGTCAGTGAAATGAAACATCAGAGAATTTTTATACCCAGTACAATTTCTATACTGTGTAACTCTGACCTTTTCAGTGTTCTATAATTTGATTGGCAGGAAGCCATTCTTGTTCTCTGTTACATTTCTGGCAATGTAAATCTCAAAAGAGAGGTTTTATGGCCAACCAGTCAAAATGCAAATTGTGTCAGATGCAATGAGTAAGGCTTAGTAATACAATTTACAGATTACTTAAAACGCCACTGAGAAATGAAATTCTTGTCACCAGTCAATTATTGTATGATAATAGGGTTGATAAACAGCCAAAAGCATAAAACAATTCACATTTCTAAAAATGGGGTCAAAAATGCATTTTTATTTTGCATACTAATGAAAAGAATGCTGTTGTTAGGATCAATAACAAGAGCGTAGTACAGTCCACATGGATAAAAGGGATATATAACACAATATAACCCTTAAAATTTTGTAAACACTTTTCCAAAGGCCCTTGGCTGCCATTTTGATTCTTCTTTGTTCTGGTACAAAAGGAAAGGAAAAAAACAAAAAAACAAACAAACCAAAACCAAAAAAAACCAACACAAAACCCAGAAAAAACGTGTGAAAATTATTTGCAAAAGAAAGAGCAACTATTCTCTTGAAAATGATTATTATAGGAAACAAACCTAGTCAAGTCTAAAATCTAAAGACTTTATAGTCTCTGACAGTACATCACAGTTGTTATCCAGAACTTAAAAGACGGAAAAACAGATAGAAAAGGAGATGTCTAAAATCGTGGCATCTACAACTGAGCTAGTCACTCTAATCAAGGTAAGAGTCACTGCAGCTCACTCCTAGACAGGTCAGATGCATTTCCTTATAAAGGTACCTGCTTCCATCCACTGTTTACAAAGTGAAGCCCAGTGAGACGAAAAAGAGCTTAGACATTTAGATTTCAGCAAGGTGTGTTTACCTTGTCCAGATGCCAGATGTCCATCCAGCTTCTTTTCTCAACAGCACAGGGCAGAAAAAAACAAAAGGAAAGGGCTTGTGGGTCTAGATAAAGACAAGGAGATCACTTACCAGTTACTGTCAGGGGAAAAAACAAACTTGACTTGATGCAGAATAATTTCATTGATTGTCTATTAAAATAGATTTGGATATTGAGAAATAAAGACAAAACCCAAACAGTGCTCACTCAGCTCTTTTTCCCAGATTCAATGCCATTTCTTCATTCCTGATTCGTCCATCTCCTTGGACGCTGAGTAGTGCATTGGGGATGAGCAGTAGGAGATTGCAGTAAGTCCATGAAACTTCCTCTCTGATGCTCCTTCTTTCTCAAAGTTTTCCCCAGCTCTGATTCTTTCTCATGGCCTGTCTTCAAGAAGTGCCCCTACTGGGTGCTCTCCACAGGCTTCAGTCCTCTAGTATAAACCTGATTCAGAGTATGCTTTCCACTACGTACAGTTCCTGCCAGGAGTAGCTGCACCAGCATGGGCTCTTCCTGAGCTGCACATTTTTTCAGGAAATGTCCATCTACTCTGGCACATTTTTTTTCCATTGTCTTCAGGGAGATATCTGATCTACTGTGGTCTCCTCCACAAGCAGCAAGGGAGTCTCTGCTCTGGCACCTGGAGCACCTCTGCCTCTCCTACTCTGATCTTTGTGTTTGCAAGGCTGTTTCTTGTCCTTTTTCTCTTCATTCCTCTTTCACACACTGCTGTGCAGTGATTTGCCCTGTGTTTTTTTCCACTCATCTCTGTCCTGGGGTAGATCTGTTGCAGAGATGGCTGAAAGTGGCAGCATCCAGCATGGACAGCCCATGGTCTCTTCTAATAGAGGCCATCTTTGAAGTCCCCCACTGCCAAAATATTAGCATGTACACCCAATGAAAAACAGAATAGACACACTACCTCGGACTCCAGAAAGAAACAACCTCAATTTCTGGACACAGAATTTGTCTCTGTATCTGTGGTTTAAAACACAAGCTGTAGGTCTTCCACTCATCAGCAGTGGAACTTCAGGCTGTGGACATACTATGATACATTATCAAATTAAAATATTGCTTTTCAAATAAGATATATAACTCCACCAGCATATGTGGTTTAAATGTTTTTTATCAATATTAATTGTGTTTCTCAGACGTGGAAGAATCACATTAATCTTTTATGCAAATAGTTGTACCTACAGTAAAGATCCTTCCAGACTTCTCAGACAAGAAAAGGTAGAAGCCATATTTTCTTTGCTTATTTTGCTCATGTTAGACAGCAAATATTCCCTTTCTCCTTCTCTTCTTCCCCCATTTCAATTATGTTTGTACTATGTTTCACTACAGGATAGTTCCCTGTACACAACTAAAAGACACCTTCTCCAAATGGCAGTGATGAGGAAGGAGCCCAAGGCTCTGTCTTTCTGTCCTTACAAGCACAAATGCTGTACCTCCTTGAACAGTATTAACCAGCATAGCCTCAGTGCCTACATGCTACTTTTTATAGTAGTAGAAACTGACAGTGGTAACAGCAGAGAAAGCTGAAAGCTGCCTGTCCTCTTGCTTTTGTTAAATGAACAATGACTTATCTCACTGGTATCAGTCGATCTACTTGTCAGCCTGGTTAAACGGAGGAAGCATTTAGAACAGCACACAGGTGGAAAGTGGCTGAAAATATTGCAGTCACTGTCCTAAACCAGAGTTCAATAAAACATCTGGGAAGAAGTTTGGAATAAGTTCCCTGAAGCTGTATAAAATATGTGGGAGCTGTACCACTTGTATTCTACCCATGTAATAGTGTGTGTTTGTAAGTGAAAGGATGCCAAAAGCTACAGGGAATCAGAAGAAATGAAAGGTTGATGGGGACCAAAGCAACTGTGGACTAGTGCTTGTACTAACTGAAAAGGCTGGTTAGAAAACTGAGAATATGTAAATTGATTCTTCTGGCTAAATAAGGACATTTGACTTGCTTATGAAAATCAACAGCCCTGAACTGAAAATAACTAAGCTTCTTTAGTAATTTTTATTACCAATGGAAACAACCTACAAGCCCCAGACTATTGTCTACCTGCTCAAGGAGGGGGGAAAAAAAAGAACCCCTCAAAAACCCCAAAGAAATAAAAATTCCACAAGTTTATTTAGGCTGATAAAAGAAAAAGGAATAATATGCTGTATGCTTCCACAAAATTATTTTGAGTATGTACAAATAAGCTGTAGGCTTTCCTCTAAATGCTGCTTTCTCCATTGATAAGAACTTCTTGCTGCTGCAGTCATGGTTAAATATTCCCTGTCCTCCCTTCCACTTCCCAAATCTGTCTGCTATAAGCTAAGAAAAAAATATCTCAAACATGTCTTCAAATAAAATTTGCTTTGGTGATAGTCTGGTAGAGGAAGAGGCTGCTCTTATACAGAGGTAGCTCAAAAATCTAAAATATTATAATTCATCTGACTTTGAAATTAACATTTTAATGAGACTGACATAATCCTGACTTGTTTAAATTTATTTCAACATTTCAGTTAGCTACAAAACACTTTCTTGTTCTTTCCAATATACTACAAAAAAAAAAAAAAAAAAAGAAGAAGCATTGAGAATTGCTAGAGAATCTGCAAAAACCTCCTATTGAGTCATGACAACAGCATACCAGTTATATTCCTCATACAGTAGAAATCTTCTTCATCTCTTGGATTTATAAAATATTGTTAAATTGTGCATAATGGGAACTGGATGAAAGACTAGACTGCTATAACTGTGTTTCTTTTACAACATTCAAAATGAAAATTGCCAGTAATCAGGGAAATACCAGAGCAGGAAACAAAACCATTGAAGTGCAAAATTAACTAATCTAGAAATTGTGGGATTCTCCTTTTGACCATTTTTTGCTTCAATTTATCCTGCTGTATTAAGTTTAGTATTAATATGTGGTATGGGATGACCATGTAAAGAATCTTCTTAACTTTGATGCTTACAAATTATTGACTCATATGGCTTTCTGTATATCACATGATACCTCTTAGTCACTGTTCCTGAAAATTCCATGTCCAGTAGAGCCAATTCTAGCTGGCTCCAGGATGCACCCACTGGTGGCCAAGGCCAAGCCAATCAGGAATGATAATAACACCTCTGTTCTAACATATTTAAGAATGAGAAAAAAAAAAAGTTGCTGTGCAGGTGTAATTGTGGCCAGAGAAGAGCTGAGTGAGAATATGTGAGAGGAAAAACTCTGCAGACACCAAGGTCTCTGAAGAAGGAGAGGGAGGAGGTGCTTCAGGCACTTCAGCTGAGATTCCCCTGCAGCTCATGGTGAAGACCATGGTGAAGTACCTGTGACCCTGCAGTCCCCTGGAAGTTAATGGGGGTGCAGAGATCACCAACAGCTCATGGAGCCCATGCCAGAGCAGGTGGATGCCTGAAAGGAGTCTAAGAACCCATGGGAAGCCTATGCTGGAACAGAGTCCTGGCCTGGATCTGCAGACCTGAAGAGAGAGGAGCACACACTAGGGCAGAAATTCCTTCTTATATCCAACTTGAATTTCACCTGCTGGAGTTTGGGGCTCTGTCCTCTTGTGACTAGTTGCCTGGGAAAAGAAGCTAACCCTCATCTTGCTACAACCTTCTTTCAGGCAGTTGTAGAGAGTGATTAGGTCATCCCTGAGCCTCCTTTTCTCCAGCCTCCTTTCTCCAATCTCAGCTCCCTCAGCTTCTCCTCATAGGATTTACCCTCTAGATACTTCACCAGCTTCCTTGCGTCTCTCTGGATTTGCTACAGCACCTCAATGTCTTTCTTGAATTGAGGGGCCCAGAAGTGGATACGATATCCAAGATGTGTACTCACTGGTGCAGAGTACAGGGGGACAATCACTTCCTTAGTCCTGCTGGCCATACTATTGTGGATAAAAGCCAGAATGCCATTGTCATTCTTGGCCAGATGGGCACACTGCTGGGTCACATTTAGCCACCTGTTGACCAAGCACCCCCAGGTCCTTTTCTGCTGGGCAGCTTTTCAGCCACTATTCCCTGAGTGCTGCATGGGGTTGTTGTGACCCCAGAGTAGGACCTTGGCTGTGTTGAACCTCATACCATTAGTTTCAGCCCATCAATTCAGTCTGTCCAGATCCCCTTGCAGAGCCTTCCTACCCTCCAGCAGATCAGCGCTCCCACTCAACTTGGTGTCACATTCAAGTTTACTGGGGGCACACTTGATGTCGTCATTCAGATCATCAATGAAGATACTAAACAGGACTGGGCCCAACACTGATCCCTGGGGAACACCACTGGTGACTGACCACCAACTGGATGCAGCACATTTCACCACTACCCTCTGGGCCCAGCCATCCAGCCAGTTCTTAACACAGCCAAGAGTGCACCTTGTCCAAGCCATGGACTGCCAGGGTTTTCAGCAGGATACTGTGGAAGACAGTTTCAAATGCTGACAGTACCAAAGAACTAGTTGAATGGCAGAGCTCAGTGGACTATGTTCACTGCACAGGGTCTAGCTGGAGACCTGCAACTAGATGTGACCTGCAAGGGTTGGCAGTAGGTTCAGTATTTTTGTTTAAATTATTCATCAGTGTCTTGGATGAAGGGGCAGATGCCTCCTCAGTAAGTTTGCAGATGGCACAAAGCTGGGAGGAAGGGCTGATATCCCAGACTGTTGTGCAGCCCTTTATAAGGATGTCAGCAGGTTGGAGAGATGGGCAGAGAATTATCCGAAATTCAACAAAGGCAAGTGCACCTGGGGAGGAATAACCCCATCTGCAAGTACAGGCTGAGGAGTCTTCTCTGCAGTGAAGAACCTGGGAGTCCTGGTGGACAGCACACTGTCCATGAACCAGCAGTGTGCCTAAGAGAAGTGATCCTGTCCCTTTACTCAGCCCTAGTGAGGCCACATCTGAAGTGCTGTGTCTAGTTTGGGCTGCTCAGTACAAGAGCAACCTGAAGCTCCTGGATCAGGTCCAGTGAAGGGTGACAAAGATCATGAATGGACTGGAGCACCTTCTTATAAGGAAAGGCTGAGGAAACTGGGCCTGTTCAGCCTCAAAAAGAGATGACTGAGAGAGGACCTCATCAAGGTCTATAAGAATCTGAAGGGAGGATGTCAAAAGGATGTAGCCAGGTTCTTCTTGGTGAAGTCAAGTAATAGGACAAGAGGCAATAGGTAGAAACTGATATGCAGGAAGTTCCCCCTGAGTATGAGGAAGAACTTCCTTACTGTGCAGGTCACCGTGCACTGGAACAGGTTGCCCAGAGAGGTTGTGGAGAATATCTCCTTCTCTGGAGATATTCAAAAGCAATCTGTATCCTGAGTAGCCTGCTCTAGGATATCCCTCTTAATCGGAGAGATTGGACTAGATGACCTCCAGTGGTGCCTTCAGTCTTATCCATTCTGTGATTCTGTTTCTGTGTGTCAGAAAATCAGGGGGACAGAGGGAAACCTCCTTTTTTCTTCTTTAATAAAGAGCAAGGTGTTTGAGACTGAGGCATGGGAAGTGTAATGGTATATGAGGTGTCTGATAGCTGTTAGATAAACACCTTACATTTATCTGTTGTTAGGTAATTAAGTATTTCAGACTATTTTCTCTTCTTGGCTTCTGCCCCAATTACACAGGACATGCTTATTAGGTTATCACTTAAATAACCTTGTTAACATTTACTTACAACTGGTATAGTTATATTTTTGTAAAAGTTCATTATATTTCTTCTGTGTTATCTATGTGTGTTATCAATAATTAGAGCAAAAAAACATCTTTTTTATCAGTTTCTGGAGGGAAATGCCTGAAAGATCAGGTTGTAGAACGCAATACAAGAAGCTGAAAAAATCTTTTATAGTATATTTGTAGTGGTATGAATGGAGTCATCATACATCCTCATGTCAGAACATCTGCACTTTTCACTGATACAAAGACCTTTCCATTAACTGAGAGGCCTTTACCCATTGAAGCCGTTTGAATTGATTCTTTGATCCTTGAAAAAACTGTGTGTGATACATTTGTACTATTCAGGCTCTATGAGAGTATCACAAACAAAAACTTTTGTCTTTGCTTTTCTACAGTTATAATTAGACAGTGAATGTATTTTATTTTTGTTTTTAAGAGAAAGAGTCATTAGTAAAAATATGAGAGTGTAGGAAAATATCTGTAGTCCAGCTATAACCTTCTTCTAAGAGCTTCAAATAACCTTTTAAGGTCTGAGTCTGATGGAGAGGCATTTTGATTCTTGTAAATTGCTAATAGATATCAACAAATGTCAATCAATGGTTAATTCAAAAAAGAATAATGATTCCAAATGTTTCTGGATATTTTCAGACAGTGATCAGTTACAGTATTTTGGGAGATTTATATCATGCATCTCATCTCATCTCATCTCTGAGTATTTTAAGTTTACAGGTCTCATGAGTTCATTTAGGAATAAGAAAGCCC
>JAWWLZ010000082.1:136275443-136312340 GCA_035041345.1 Poliocrania exsul | reverse complement strand
ATGCATCTCATCTCATCTCATCTCTGAGTATTTTAAGTTTACAGGTCTCATGAGTTCATTTAGGAATAAGAAAGCCCATAAAAGTTAGTCTTTTATGTGTCTTATCAAGGGTGTTACAGCATATAATATTAGTACTGAGATTTAATGCCAATGTGAAGGTTGACCAACCAAGCTACATTTAACCGAGGAAACCTGAAAAAAACATCAGAGAGAGAAAGTGAATTTAAAAAACCAGTCAAGCAGAGCACATTTTAAACCATTTGCATCTGTGAGGGAGGGTATCTTCTTAATATACTTTGAAAAACACAGAAAATGCTTTAGTAGGACAGGCTTTTACCTGCAATGAAAGAGCTCAGCACGGCACATGCTGTTGGATCAAAACCTTTTGGATGGATACGTGAGTTTTTTCATGCTTCGAGGAACTTTATTCTCTCTTTCCTGTACTTTTCTTTCTCCACAACATTTCTGCTTTTTCATTTTGCAACACAAGTTACAACTCAACCACACAGAGAAATAAGTGTAATTAAAAATAAGTAAGGCATCAAACAAGACTAAATATGGAACATGATGGATGCTCTTTGTGTTTGTTATGTCCCACAGAAACTGTGTTGGACTTGGAGGTCTTGTCAAACAGAACGGAGAAGTATGTAGTCACATACTCTAGCACTTAACAATTGTTAGGCTAACATACCCAGTTTTAAAATATGTGGCTTGTTTTATTGAGTTTCCCACACTGTGTTTTCATAACATTAAAATATTTTAATTGTATAACTGGATGGGAGACAGAAAAGAATAATAATAATAAAAAAACCCCAAACCAAAACAAACAAAAAAACCAAACAAAACCCACACCAAATTAAAACACACCAAAAAAACCTCCCCAAATTAACAAAAAATAAATGAAGAGAGTGGGGGGAAAAGGATCAAAAGAAAATCTAGAACTTTAAAGGTAAGAAAATCAATCAGAAAGAAGTAAAATGATTAATAGTTTTTGAGACTGATTATAATTTACCTCAAGTCAATCATAAACATGAGAATCAATAGAGCAGGGATCCAGTCAGACCCTAATTGACTGGTTTTGAGTTCACCAGGGATTTTTTAGTTCTCGGCAGACACTGAAGGCTGCGAGCCTTGGGCTGTAAAATTGCTGTAACTCCGCATGTTTCAAAAAAATTGTAAAACTACTTACTATCCTCTGAGGGTTTGACCTATTGTTTAGAAATTCCATAGCTGCAAAATTAAAGATGTTGGAAAAACAAACAGAAAACCTGAATCACTCTGAGTTTCCACTATGTCACTGAACTGTCTCTTTGAAAATCCCAGGCAGAGTGAGACAAACAAGCTTAGGGAGGGATCCCAGTGGAGCACTCTCCCTAGCAACAATAGTCATATAAAATGAGTTTCTGCATCCTCTTCTTTTTCATGTTGCTATTTCTGGTTTAGAAACTTTCAGATGATACAGTCAGAGTAATTTTTGAGTCAATTGGTATTTGTAAAGATACAAATGAGTAAAAAAGTTACACAATACTGTGTTTTCTGATAGACTATACTTGAAAAAAGAAAGTTTAGTCACTCTGCATACTGACATTATTTCTATTTATAATATTGCCATCATAGAAGTTTGTATTTTTATGTTCTGTTACAAGAATTAAAGATTAGAAAACCATTTATTTTGTTATGCTTATTTAGGGCTGTTTCAGGTCAAGTTTCTGATGAGTTGAAGTCCCACTTTTGCTTCTTACATGCAGGTTTGGTTTTTTTGATGATAGTAGCATCCTATGGCATTTGTTTCTTTCAGTTTAGTCAACTCTAAAATCTAGATAAATGCACTCTCTGTTGTACAAAATTCAGGTTATTTTCAAGCGCTTAGATCTTATAGTCACTGTATGTATGGTTAGAAGAGCCAATTGCATCCAAAATGGATGAAGGTGATTCGTGGCAACAGCTGAACAGCAAGATGGCAGTTAGTAAGAGTTTGAAAACAAGTCCATGCTGAACTAAAAGTTTGCAGAATGCAGTAACTTGGAATCCACTTTCAGTCAAAAGGCTATTTTTCATATTCAATTTCTTGATCTATTGGCTTATCCAAAACATGCAGGAATGGTCTACAAAATTACATTGCACCATATGAAAAAAAATCTATTTTCTTTAAAACTGATATTTTTAAATTAAATTAACTTCTTTTATTTTTTATAAGAAAAAAGAACATTTCCCTATGCGCAACTGTATGCCATTCATGATTTAAAATGGAGCTCATTATTCCATGTTTAAATCTTATTTGGTCTTTTATGTCTCTGATCTCTTGCAGCCTACCCTAGAACATTTTCCAAGTCCACTGTTGCTTCATCTTCTTGAGACAGTTTGATATAAACTATGAACAATGTTTAAGGAACACTATAGATTTAGGAATTGGACTAATTATATTTTCTGGTTTGTTTTAATATCCATTCTTAGTATTTCTTATCTTTGCTGTTGTTGTTGTTGTTGTTGGGGGTTTGTTGTTTGTTTGGTTAATTTTTTTGTTCACATAGTGACAAACTTTAGCTCTTTTTGACGGAGCCATCTCATTTCTGCTACATTCAGGAACACTTGCATAATATATAGAATAGCTTTCCAGAGTAGCAGCTTATTCTCACATCATAATACTCAGTAATGTCTGCAGAACACTCTTGGGTGCACTTGGCTGTGGACTCATCATGGTGCTTTTTAATGACATGGGATCTGCCTGCAAAAATATCCTGTGCCCAAAGGCAAGGAAAGTAGAATTATTCCATATTGAAGAATGCAATGAGGAGCTACTTTCCTAAATGTTATCTATACTTGTTTGTATCTAGAAAATGTCATTTTTATTTTTCTAAATGCCTTTTCTCAGAGTTCTTAAAAACCAGTCCAGTCTGATTATATTACTTAAGGATCAGTGACCCACATATGCATTTCATTACTTCATTAAATATTGGTTCCTGATTTCCCATTTTTCCTGTGTTTTACTCTTTTTGTGTTACTTGAATATTATCAGGTTTTTGATTGATTTTATGTAAAGTAAATTGCTGTCCTCCTCTTCTGTCCTCTGGCCTGGATATATTTCTAATGGTCCTCAGTACCTTAAAGGAGTTTTCAGAACCAAAAGGTACCTGAAGAAAGCAGCAGTAGGCCTTTTCAGTTTCAGTTTGAGTGAAAATGCTTTCTGAAAAGGTGCCCAATGCAGTTGCATCTCCACACCATTAAGATTTGCCTCTTCTTTAACTTTGGTAAGAATATCATCTGTTATAATCCAGATCCTTGTACTTTCCTTCAAAGCCTAGTTTATTTTATGCCAGTATTGCCTTCCAGACCAGACTCTTTAATACCCAAAACCCTTTGTCCCCAATGATAGTTGTCAAGAGGCATGTGAAATGTTGCCAAGCTGTTCCAATGACACTGATACTGTGCATATAAAAATGCACACAGTCAGCAGGTTAATCTGGTAAATCATCTAGAGTGTCCTCAATGGTAGGCAAAGATTAGTCATTCTTTTTCATTGCTTAGTTGGATGGCCTTGTATGAATTAATCTGAACATTTTCTCATGGTACAAAATTTACATTTTTATCAATGATAGTTGGGATTGGGATATTGTTGTTGAGATATGGAGGGGATTTTGGTTGAGTGCTATTTGTATGTTTATTTTTAGAGGTTTTTCAGTCCTTTTGTATGACAAAATCTTAATTTTGCATATGACATTATGTGTATTGATACTTTCTATTTTGCTGCAATTGTATCTACAATCCCTAATGAGTGTTTTCCTTCATTTCCCATTCTGAGGATATCTTCAAATTATCCTCTGGTCATATCTATATATGGTACTTCTTTGTTGCCCAGCAACTATATCTCAGAATACAACATTCTTGTGTGTGCTTTTACTGGACATTTTATATTTGCAAGATTTGTCTTTACTATTAGAGTTATTATGAGACATCTCAAACATTTTTTCCTCCATTTGGTTTCAATTAATATTGCTGGTTTTCAGCATTGCTTGGATTAGAGGTATAACTGAATTAGCCACCAATATGATAGTGTAGCTACAGACACAGCATTTGAGTGGTCTTTGCAATATATGCTCACTAAGGATGTCTGCATAGACTTTTCATAGGTTATAATGCCTTTTCCACCAGAGCTTTGAAACTATTCAGACAACACCTAGACTGCAGATGACTTAGTCACAGCGGACACAGATGAGACTTGAGATCATTAAATACATTCTTTATCTAAAATCTTCACCAGTGGGGACTCTAAGGCCCCTGTGATCAGTGAAAGATTCCAAGGTTGAGAACTACCAACAGTGACTAAGAACTGAGTCAGGGATTACTTGAGAGGGTTGAACCTATTAAAGTATACAGAAATAAAAGTCTGCATCCACTGATTCTGGGAGATCTGGCTGCATTCATCTTTAACAGGTCATAGAGATAGTGGAAATATTCCCAATAACTGGAGAAATACAAATATTGCACCCACATTTCAAGAAATCTAAAAGAACAATCTAGGGAATTAAAGGCCAGTCACTGTTTGCTCCCTGTGGAAATCATAGAGCAAGTCATGTTGGAACAAATTTATGGCCATAAAAAAAGATGACTGGGAGTAGCCAGCATGGATTTCTAAATGCTAAATCATACTTGACCAATCTGATTGTCTCTTATGATAAAGAAAGCATTGGATCGCATCCAATTTGATCAGTAAGGCTTTCAACATTGTTTCCCAAAATATTTTTGAAGCCAGACTTTATGGTCTGTATGAGTGGACAACTAGATGAGTAAATACTTGATTCCAAGTTCAGGCTCAGAATTTATTGGTTAGTGGATCATACTCTTCATCAAGGCAGGTAATGTAGAATAACACAAGAGTATATCTTGGATCATTTCTTGTTTGATATCATTATTACTGACCAGGAGGAGGAACTTTCATCAGTTTTGCATAGACCACTAAACTGAAGTGAACATTAATACCACTCAAAACAGAGATGTCATCCAGAGACCTGTCATCCTTGAGGAAAAAGCCAACAGAGTTTCATGAAACTCAACAAAGACAAATGCAAAATCCTGCATCTGGGAAAAGGAGAAAAAAACAAACCACCCAAACCCCCACCACTACAAACAGAACAAAACAAACAAAAAAACGAAAAACCTCAAAACCAAACCAAACCAAGAAAAAATCCCAAGCCCTTGCAACAGAACTTGGACACTGATTGTATGGAAAGCAGTATAAATCATTCAAATAACATCAAATCCACAGTACATACTATATATAGTTTTAGAAAAGTAAAGCAAGACAGTGAAATAACCATACATTTTCACTCACTGTAAGAAAATATTAGCATATTACTTGGGGAAAAAAGAATTTTTCCCTTTGTCTTTCATTATATGTATGGTTTGAATTTTTTAAAACAATATCCTTTGAATAACATTAATTAAGATTTATTAAAATATATCACTATTCAGAAGCACCTAAAAATACATTCCTTCCTGTTCCCTATTCTATGTCTTCATTCCTGGGATAGACCCATTATACTGTTTTCTAGTGAATTCACAAATCTTGAATTGAAACAACAAGAGTCATATATACAAAAATATAGACATTTCTGTATAGAGTAACTCAAAATATCTATCTCACAGTATGGGGTCTCTGTTTTTGGTTTCCTCATGACTACCCATCACTTTTCCCTGAGGAATTGTATAACTCAAATGTAACTGAATAGCAAGAAAGTTTCCAAAATGTACAGTAATTAACAGGCAAGTCCTTCAGTATTTAGTCTGGGTGTAAAGATTTCATGTTCCAGTTTCAGTTGTGGCAGTGACTGACTTTGGACAACTTTTCTGACTTTTTCTCCTTGTTCTTTATTCAGCTCAGCTGCACACCTGAGTAAAAAGCAAGTCATAGTGACAGCCAGCTGCTGTACCTAACCCATACTCTCTGGGGAAATAAATTGAAAAGGAATAGGGAGGAAAGAGAACACACCAGAACACCTACCATTTCAAAACAGCTAATTGCAGGTAGCAAAGAACTGTCTAAATAATGTGCACATTCTGAAAGTCCTTAGTGAGCATTACCAAAATTATTCTTGTTGCAGCAGTTTTTAATCTCATGAAAAAATGCTGTTTGCTGACATTTTATCATGAGCTGACAAAGCCCTGTTTAATACCTGGCACTTGCATTCTATCTTCTGTATGTTCTGTTTTCTGCTTATGATAATAAACAAGTTTTATTTAAAATTGTATCAGGTAACACTAAACATTACTAGTGCTTGTCAGACTTAAGCAGAGTCAATGAGTAAAAGTTTGTAACAATGTAAAATCTTGCTAAAGTTCTCACTGTCTTTCTGATCAGAATTGATTTACAGACTGTGAGTGAGACTAGTTTCAGTGCTCCATTACTGAGGAATGTCAGAATTGAGACATACTGTCACAGCAGTGTGGAAAGTACAGTAATACTGATCTTTTTACAGCAGATATCATTTCAACTTCGATAACATACTCATCATCAGATTGGCCTCATGAACAGTGACAGCTTGTGTGTTTGCCGATGGGATTAATAACACCTATTCTGGGTTTTGTGAAGAATGAGGAAGAAGTGTAACCTGTTGTTGGAAATTTTGTATATACAAATGACTTCAAGCAAATAAATAAATTTAGAGTTACATGCCTAAAATTAGGTATCTGAATTACTAGTTGATAAATGACTACACAGTGTGATGTTGTGTTGCTCCAAGAAAAGGTAAAACCTTGAAGTCTGTTACAAAGAGCAGGAAATCTATTTTTTTGTTGTTTACTTGGTAGTTTATTTCCCAGTCCATGATGAGTCTGTTCAGTGAAGAGGACAACCATAACGTCCTCATGAATAAAGGGCAGTAGGCAGTCTTTCTCATAGTGTGCCCTGCAAGTGTTCACAGATTTCACGCTCTTCTTAGTCTTTAGGTTAGTTGCCAATGACAGGCCACAACCATAAGGACATCTGTACTTCAGCTTGGTCCCTAGATCAATCCTCATTTTTTTTTTCACTACCATAGATGCCAGCAGTGCAATTTTGAGATTGTGCCCAACCACAAAATGTTTGTTTAAAAAGTAGTTTTTGGAGTAACCAAGGGTAAGTAACACACTTGCCCTTTATTTCAACCTGCTTCATAGCACTAAACATAATGGTGAAGTTTATTGAAGAATTATTAGTCTTACACACCTGAGATAGCATATTGCTGTGAGGCATCTTGCCAGTGACTGGTGATTTAAAAGTTGTGATGCCAACATATTTTAAAGCGCATGGTTTAAATGCTACTATTGTCTAATCCTAATTTATATCTTGTAACTGGGAAACACTGAGGTGCAGAACAGAACTCTGAATCATACAGATACAGCTGAAAATCTAACACAGCCGAAGCACTGTAATTTCTGAATGAGCTTGGAATTTAATTTATTGAATGTAGTCTATCAATGTTACACCAGGAATGGTGTGGTTACAGAACCTTTTACATTGTAAGAATGTATAATTATGATTCCTCCTTAAGAAGAAAGAGAATTTTTTGCAAAATACTCAGTATTTTTCAACATGCTGGGCTGTGTAAAACTGATAATGAGTTGAAAATTAAGACTGTCAGCAGTACATTTTACAAAAGAGTACATAAGCCAGTCAAATCCAGAAACTCTAATGAACTTTTTGTTTGTGTTCTTCTAGGGAATGGGGTGGTGGGGTTGGGGGTGGTGGATGTGTGGAAAGGGCTGAGCTGGGTGGTTTGGATTCGGGGTTTAATTCCTTTGTTTGGGAGGAGGAGCAAGAAAGAGAAGCTCATGGGGAAAGGAAATGGACTAGCCCATTTATAGCTTTAGAAAACATGCCCAGAATTACTGTGGTAGAACTAAAAATACACTGTGACATTATCTTGCAGTTTAAGCTACTATCATAAACATTAATATTCAATAGACAGAAATCTAAAGCTCTTCATCAGCACTGATTCCCAGTGAACTCAAGGGTAATTTTGCATTTTTAAGGACAAAGTGACCTACACCTCTCTCTGAAGAAGGCCAACCGAAACTTTATGCAGAACTAAAATCTGTCATATATGTTGTTTTGAAGGCTTATGTCCCATTTAGAAGATGATTTTTTTTTAAATCTTGAAACCTACAGGATTTTCTCAGAAAATATACTTATCTCTTGTATTATAGTAATTATAACCTTTCCATAGGTTTTTACTTATTATTACACCATTGTACCACATATGTCTCACTTTATTGGTGATAGCAGTCTCTTTAGACTTAACTCACTAATTTAGCACTTAAATTAGTGGGATATGTTAATGTAAAACAGGTAGGAGAACACTAATTTTAATAGGATAGTTATATGAATGAACAGTGAAAGATTTCACTCATCCATTAATTAATAATAATAAAATGCAAATCAGTTTTACAGAGACAACTTCATCAAGATAAATGTTCTTGGCATTAAACACAGATGTCCAACTACTTTATGAGAAAAAAAATCTTAACTTTTGCTTTCAATCCATCTGCAAATTATGTTAACACTTATTTTCATTACTTTCAGTTTTTAGCTAATCAAACAAATATTTATCAAATATTTTTCTTGGATAACTGGCAACATATTCTACTGAGGCCATATTCTGTTTCACTTATTCACAGTTACTGTATATATTCTCTATACATAATTTATTTGCATTGAGCTGGACATCTCGAGGAGTAAGATGCTATTCAATGAAATGAATAAGATGCCAGAGCATGTCTTCAAATTCTAAGGTACTTTGGTCATGGTTGAGCGGAAAACATTTTCAGAGAGATGATAAATAATTGTGCAACTCACATTTTACACTTATATTTATCTCAGATGTAGAGCATTATTCTGAGTGACATCAGGGGATAAGTAGACAATGAGAACTAAATATCTAAGGTAAGGAAAAAAATCATCTTGTTACAAAGGATAAGAACATTAGGACTGAACTAATGAATAAACAATACCTGCTTTTTCATTCAACCTGTAAATGTTTAATAGATATTATCAGGGAGGTAAGTATAAACAATGTTGGTACATGGAGAGGAAATCTGAACTGATCTGAGCTGATCTGAACTGATCTGAACTGGACAGATGAATAGACTAAAAGTTTTAATAGTAATTCTGTGTGAAGATTTTTTGTTCTCAAAGATATAGAAAGAATCCTGTAGACCGCTGTGTAAGTGGGAAAAGTAAATTAAAATGTACAAAAACATTGTGAAAACTATGAGAGTCACTATGGAGAGAAATACATAGAAAAAGATTGTCAACAAGAAAATATGCACCAGTCAAGCAAAGTTTGCAGCAAAGGTCTTAACTGTTGTACCACCCTAATACCAGGATATTCATATGAGATGGAAAAAAGTAAAATTCATTGAACAATTTATCTGTGGAGCACATGCAAGAAAAATGTTCACTCTTACCCACTTAATAATTCTAAATGCACAGACTGGGATGATCTCCAAATATGTAAGAGAAGTAGGAGTACATCTGGGGTTCAATACATTATATCCACAGAATCTTCATCTTTTGTCCCACAATAACTTTTTTAAATCTGTTCTTTTCAGGACTTCAGTTGATGGCATATATGTTGTAGTCATAGTGTGATAGATAACCAAATTAGCGATCAAAAATAAATAAGTTTGTTAAAATACACAGGGGAGTTTCTTATCTTTTCTATCAGTTGCATCTTTGTAGAAATGACAAGTTAAATAATTGCATTAAAAATAAAGACATTAGAATAAAGAAATCATCAAGAGGACAGGAAAAACAAACAACAGAGAGAAGTCTAATACATTCAAAATTAAAAACTGAAGTGGATTAAAGTGATATTTGGATGTTAGCTATGTGTGAGGTTTATATTGCTTTGGTGAAAATATTATCTCACAGTCCCTTGAAGCTCTAGCACTTTATAGAAGAGAATGATGTTCATATTTTGGGTTTTAGTCCACAATAACTTTGGTACTCTTTGAATACTTGGGTTTGTCTTCAATGTGACATATACAGTGAGAAGCAAATGGAATAATATTGAACTGAAAGACTAGATAAACACATATGACAAAGCATATGGTTGGTGTAATATTATTGTATCACACGAAAATTATTACGTCACGGAAATATTAAACCCACTGCATTCAATAACCCAAATAGTCCCTTAAGTATGCATTTACAGCATACCATGATTTAAAGGAGGTACAAAATATTAAAAAAGCTGCTTATGACATCAGTGTAAGTCAGCCTGCAAGCATAAAAGGTGTTGGAACTGATAGCCTTTGAATCCTTTCTGAATTTAATAATTTATTTATTTCTGTGCACAACTATTTTTATAACCTCATATGAATAAATACATGTGCATGCTAGTATCCCTGAAGCTTATTTGAAGTTTTTTAAGCTTATTATTAATGGGATTTGTAGAGAAGCATTTCTGTTGCTTGTCATTAAAGTATAGATTGCTTAAACTATGTATGTTCCAAGGAGAAGACATACATATAAATCCTTCTTTTTACTTGTATGCAGATATTAGTAGTGGAATAGATTTTCTAGAGATGTATCTTATCACTATTAATCTTTGTGGTTATAGTATAAAACTATAAATAGTTCTAGTCATGTTATACAGATAGGGGATTTTATTTTTATGTGTGTGGTAACCATGACAGCCATTGAATCAAGTTTCCAACCACTTACACTGAAGAAGACAGCCATCTCTTAAGACAGTCTTGTGAAAAAACCAAAAGAAGTTAAGCTACAGCCAGGGAGTAGCAGGTTATCTGTATTGTGCCTGTGTATACACCCACTGCACTTAGTTATTAATTTCCTGTGTGATGCAGGAGCTCCCCACTTTGTCTGCGTAGAAAAGCCAACAAACTGGCCTGAGGCAAAGACTCATAGGCAACAACCTGAGATTCAGGCAGTCATGAAGATTTCCCAGGCAGTTTCTGCTGCACCTGCACTGACTGATAGGCACTGTTTGCATGGTTGCTGTGTTGATTAACCCTCTGGATAAAGAATGTGGCCAGAGACAGCTAAAGGTCACTCCTGATATAAAACTGATGAAAATGTTACATAAAAATTATTCATGTAAATAGCCAGTAGAAACTGCTCTTGCAGATGCAAAATGTTAACATAAGACAATCCTTTGTAAATAGATGAGATAGTTTAGAGATGTTTTGTACACGGTTTTATATAAATAGCAGAAGTGAATCACGCATATGCTGAGGGGTCATGGGGGACCATGGGCCAGCTGGACATAAGAACTGAGCAGATCAGCGGTTTGAGGAGGCCCTCTCAGTCCAGAGAGATGTTATCACAAGGACTCTTGCAACAAAGATTCCCATCGCCCTCTGGACTGCAACCAACCCTCCTGTCACAGAAATTCAATTCCCATTACAGTATTCAAAAGATCCCAATAAATTAGCTTTTGTTTGTTGGTTGGTCTTGGTTTTGTTTTATATTCTTCAACAGGCATTCTGACCATGAGTACAACAATGTTCAAGTCTGTGAAAAATGTGAAAAGGAGACCATTTATGCAGTATTAGACACACATACATGGAAATTCTTGTGCAACCTTTTTTTTATGTCAACACAATTTCCACTTCACTTCCTACCAGTGCTTAAAGGCATAACTAGTGTTAAAGTAAATGGCAAACAATGGACAGTAGATTAAAAAAAAAGTGTGAAATTAGGATCAACACCCTTAAATGTAAAGTTTAACATCATTATTAAAAAAGACCTGTACTTCTCTTTTATTCCTTTTATAACGGAAAAAGTAGTGATCTGTGCACTGGAATTAGCAGATTTTTTGCAGCAAACTTTATATAAGTAGCTAGTGCTATCACAGGTCTTTGTGATGATTCCTTTAGAAAGATAATACAGATGAAAAGCTGAACAGATATGAAGGCAAGATAATTGGAAGTCTTCTCTAGGAGCTATTTCGAACTAAAGATCAGTAAAATAATGACCAGTAGTCCAGGAAAATGACCCATACATTTCTGGAATAAGTTATGAATGTCATTCAAGATCTTGTCACACTTCAAAGTGAAGTTGAAAAATCATACCACAGTCTTATGCATCAAGAATATCTATCAGACTATAAGAAACAGACTGATAAAATCATCATATCACAAAATTATCCACTGGTAAATTCATTGCATCTATTTTTATTCTGTTTCTTCTTTGTATGGTCTTAATGGTATATAAAAATGGATTAAAAGTAGTATTTGAGACTGCGTATTTTTTATTTAATATGTTACATTAGGTTGTACTTTTTTCCACTGACAAAGTCCCAGGAAAACTAATGATTTTGAATGGATCCAGCAATTTTATAACATGTTCATTATCTATGATAGCTTGCAGTTTTAGATATGCAGTTCAAGAGGTGAAAAGTATATCTTTTCCTCAAGAAATTCTTCATTCTGAAGAACAATCCAAAAGAAGGTTTAGATTGTATTGCTCTTGTGGGCTGGTTGGAATTCTTTGGCTCTGATGCAGTATATCCTAGGGAAAAAGCTTACAGCTGTCAAGCTTTTTATCCTAAAATTCTCTGTTGAATTTGAAAAACACTTTCTTTTATGTGAGTGCATATGTGGGAAAAGAAGACCCAAAACTCTTGTCATTTTTATTTGTTTTAACTTTATATCAAGAAGCAAGAAAGAGAATGAAAGTTATTAAGATTCAAACTGAAGTACTGATTATAAATAATGAGAAGTGGGGAGTGGGATTGTTCCAGTTCAATATCCTGATCATAAAATGTGAATGCTTCAGGGATGAAATATGCTTGAACATTCAGACGGGTTACAAGTGGAAACTTTCAGTCACATTTGGATTTAAATTATTAATTTACACTTGAAGTCTTCATCCTCTATTTTGCTTTCTAAGCACCCATGAAAGGTGCAGTATACTAATCAAAGGAGTTCATGGTTCCACATATACAATTTGTTGTCCAGCAGCAGTTGACACCTAGGGGATCATCTCTATATCAGCTTGGTATGCAATATCTTGGTGTATTTCTCCATTATTTCATCAATGAGGTATCTGTACATTTTTGCACTTTCTATATGTCTATCACTTCACTAAACTGATTTATTTTACTGACTGGTTGTAAGCATTAGGTACAATTTGTGGATTACATAATTTCTTTGCCATCTTCTCTCATTTAGACCAGTTATACTCTATTTACATGTTTTTAGTAAACATTCCATGTATGCTAGTGTTAGTGTGTTCCTTTCTTTCAAAATATTATTTCCCTGTCTACAAGGTCTTTGCTTAGACTTCTATTTTCTAAAATATACAGGCAAACCTTTATTTGTAATTCAGACTTGCAGACCTGAATAATTTTGTTTGCCCTGCAGTGTATCTTTTCATTCTCAACAATGCACTTCTTATATTGAGAAGAATAAAATTTCATCTGATAAAAAAAAATCAATTCAATTTTGAAACCACTATTTGGGGACCAATATAAAGTGCATTATTAGCAGTGTATTTTTTCTTTGAAATCAGAATCTGTTGTGAGATGAATTTAGGTCTCCCTGACTGCAGTAAAAATAAATGGAATATATTGGGCTAAGGTGTTGTATAGTACAAGGCTTTTCAAGCTGAATTTTGTCTCATTGTCAAGTGAGCCTGATATGTTACTAGAGGCATTATTATATGTAAGATTTATAGTCAATGCAAACTCTAACAAGATATAGAATGCCAAAAGAATCTGTGCAAACCTGAAGTAATTAATTAGATATTTATTATATCTATTAGATATAATAGTAATTCATTAGATATCTATTATCCACTCACCAGCTGGAACCGCATGTCATCATTAACAGTAGGCTTTAAAGGTTTCACAGAACAAACTAAGTCAGGAAAGTTTAAATTTTATGGTTAGTCTTTGACTTCAATTATATAGATCCTTGGAGTTGAAATTTATGTTGTGCATGAAGTAACATTCAGAAATGTAGGAAAGGATAGCAATCTGAAAGGGTAGAGAAAAGGATGATGAAGGAAAAGACAGTGAGATTATACTACCACTATTCTTATTTTGTTTTCCTATTGTAGTCTTTTTGTTTCACTAAAATAGCAGATGATTAATTATTCTAATGAGAAAACAATATAAAGACTGGATCACTTCATTTCTACCCTGCTCTATTAGCAGAACTAATTGCTGGCTGCATTTCAAAATAGTGATGTAATTCATTCGTATCTTAAAATGAATCTTCAATATGACCCACACTGTTGTTTTGGGGATTTTTTATTATTTTTTTTTTTTTTTTCATCTGAGACAACAGTACCATTAGATGGCAGTCTGGGTAAAGTTGAAAAATTAGTTTGTAAGGCTGTTTCAACTCAAGTATTTAATCAAAGCACAGTAAAAGAGAAAACTGCAAATATCTCATAAAATGAAAATATATTCCTATTTATTATATATTCATCAGTCTATAACAAATTTCAAAGAATTATTTTGATATTACATGTGAAAGCAATATTTTGTATCATTGTTTTTATATGAGAGGTAATAAATGGTTCCTATAAGGAAGATGTACTAATTTGTTCTTCTAAATCCTCTTTCTTGCTTTCTATAGGAGATTATAAAGGTAAAGGAAAGAATGTCAATATCTAATGATGTAAGACAAGTATTTTACTACATGACCATTTCACAGTATTTTAGCTTCAGATAGAAAATGTGCAATTGTTTCCCATTGCAGTTCATTTGGATGGGATAACCACTTTGCCACTCTGCAGACTAAAGAGAAGAGATGCTGGAGCTGAGTAAGGCAGCTCAATCTGTTTCCTATATAGCAACAGTCACAACTAAGTAAAGGCAACAGGTGATAGAAGTAGATGACTTCTGACAAGGCACCCAACTGTTGACCTAATGCATTCTTTAGAGACTGTGGTGTTCACCAGGGTCTTGTATCGGGGATATTACCAAGAGAATACCAAACCTCATACAGTCCGCTGGCTATTACCCACTACTGTTTCATTTGGGTGTCAGTGATACATCCAGGAGCAGCTTGAGGAGTATCAAGTAGTATTATAGAGCCCCAGCAGTAGTGATAAGGGACCCTGAAGCAAAGGCAGTTTTTCTTCAATATTTCTAGTCAAAGGGGTGGAGGTCAAAAGGGACAGTCATATATGGAGAAGCAACAATGATCACAGGACAGATGTCACAACCAGAGGTTCAGCTACTTAGACAATGGGGCTTGCTTTGAGAAACCTGTTCTGCTGGAGGCAAATGGGGTCCATCTATCAGGGAAGGGGAAGAGAATCTTTGGTCATGGACTTGATGAGCTGGTGAAGAGGGTTTTAAACTAAAATTGATGGGGAAAAGGAACTTCAATCCATCCCATTCCTGCCAGTTTGATTCCAGTGCTCGAATGAGGTGCCCAGAGCCTGACAAAGGGTTGAAGATTAGCAGAGCACCAAAAGAGCAGCATAAAGGAACTGCAGCCTCTCCAGTCGGTAAGGCAGCTTCTATCAGGGGCCCAACTCAAATGCCTTTATGCAAAGGTACACACCATGGGGAATAAACATGGAGTTAGAGACATGCACACATCACCAGGTCTATCATCTTATTGGCATTATGAAGATGTGATGGAATGAAGGAATGGAAGGATACACGCTCTTTAGGAAGGACAGGCAGGGAGGACGAAGAGCAAAAGTTGCTGAAGAGAACAATGGCAAGAAGATTGGAACTAAATTATCTTTAATATCCCTTCCAATCCAAAACTTTCTATGATAACAGAAAACTAGAACAGAAAGCTATGAGCCAAATGTCTGCTACAGAAGATCCTAAAAGCAAGTGAGTAGTAGGAAGACAGCTGTACCACAGATTTGCATGAAAATTTAACAGATGATGACACTGACTTTCATGGAGTGTTTAGACTATGATGAAAAAGCTGTTATCATTAATGTATCAGGTAAATCCTCCTTAACTGTGAAATTCTCCAAAGGTCTGTTACCTGGTGCCTACCTCTTTTATGCATCTCATACAACTGAAGGTCCATCCATCTATTGACCAAGTACCACTGTGGTGTTTTTATTTTCATATATTTCCCTTATCCTTGTTCTTTCACTCACAGTAGACCAAAATGGCTATGCAGGAACACCTGGAAGAGATGTAACAAAAAGTCTTCTAGCGCCATTAGGCCTTTTGCATCACCTCCAGCAAGTCACTGAGTAGAGCAGCAATCATTTCAGGAATGCTTTTCTAAAAAAAAAACACAAACCCTACATGCATATTGGTACAAAGGTCAATCAGAAGCTTTCATTTCTTTGCATAAATGAAAATACAGAGATATTATCTAACTTGGACTATGTAGAGTTAAAAATGGCCAATAAGAACCAGACAGCCCCTGTCTTTCAGAGTGGAGTTTACCTATAGTTTACAATGCACAGAAGAGTAGCTTGCAGGGGGAAAAAAAAGTCCACTTTTCTTCTTCTGTGTTTAGTTCAAGTATTTTACTCTTTTCTTTTTTTTAATTTTTTTTTTCCCCAGGCTGATGGACACGTAACAGGACATAGTCAATATCCTAGACTATCTCCTCTATTATCTTTAAAAAAGGGCAACATATTGTTATGTCTAATCATATGGAGTGAACTGCAAACTGTCAAACTATCTGGGGTTGTCACAGATCTTTACACCTTCATTGCATGGGAATTCAATTACTGTAGCTTTTTTTCTGTGTTTTTTTCATAACTAGTGAATATAGCAATGAGTTATTAGCTCTTGTTAAGGTAAATATATTTCATTATCTTTCTCATAATGTTCAATGAAACTATAACTCAATTGTCAAGACTTGATGGACATTTGCTGTTTAACAATTCTTTCTTAGGCAGGGGGCATAACCATCATCATTATTAAATACTAATAATTATTGCATAGCCATAGATATTTTTATATAATAGAGAGTATTTCTGTAATATCTGTGACTAGACTTCCTCAAGAGCAACAATTTTATTCCATAACAAAAGTTAAGGTTGGAACAAATTTTCATTTTGCATCAGGGAAAAAAAACAAGTAAAAACCAGCCCATATGAAAACAGCAGCAACAAAAATAAAACATACATCAAAAATAAAATTAAAAAACAAACAAAATATAGCCAAACAAAAAGCCCTCTGCAAAACAAAACACGACAGAAATACATAAAGAGTCCAAAATGACAAAAAGACTGAGTAATTAATCCACACCCAAAACAGCAACTGGGGTAGTACTGATGTCATTTACCACATGAGACAGCTTCCCATCTAACCCCTGCAATACATCTTGACCCTTTCTATTTCCTACATTGTCACAAACAGGAAAAAAGCTGTGGAAACTGTAACAATGATATGAGTTTATGATTGGAAAATAATACAGATGCTGCTTTGTATTGCTGCTACCTCCTCTCAAAGTAGTTTCAGTATGTTGATTGTCCAGCCAGCTGGGAGGAATACTGGTTATGCTTGGTCAGTCAAAGACTTTGAAATCCTGGTTGAATGACCAGCAGGAATATATGGGGGGATGGACTAGTAAACTTAGAGGTCTGAGCTGTATCCAAGCTGCTAAACAGTCTGAACACTGCATGTGATCTCTTAGACATCACTGGACCCAGAAATAACTTGCAAACTGTGTCCGTGCATACAGTTATGTAACACAGAGATTGTTCTTCTATCTAATAAGTGGAATGATGGAAACAGATGTTAAGGGACTGGGTGAAAAGAATAGAGGGAGAAGAAAACAAAAACCTCAGGATATATCTATATTAGAATTTAGTTTGGCCCTTGAGCAAAAGATCTATACAGCAAAACAGATGGTGCTGGAGATCCAATATTAAACATCTGCTTTTCAGGGGACTTCTTCAGATTAGCTGATGTCTGATCCTAAGAGATGAATGTTCATTAATGCCAAGAACGCATTAGGTGTGCTCCTGGGGTGCATTATCTTGTTTAGTTTCATCTAAGAGGAATCTGATTTGTGAGCTCCAAGCCTGCACTGTGATGCAATCTGATATCCAATGGCTGGAAACAATAAGCAGATTTAGTTTACACTGTTAACCTAAAAAAATTGTAGATACACTCCTAGGCATTAGAAATTACTTATTCTTTTCTCTGTCTTTATTCTGGTGCTTGTAGGCTGTGTATACAGTGCACTGATTGTCAATGTGTATTTAGGATGTCAATAGTGACTGATAGAAATATTTTAATTCCAGGTAAATCCATTAGGAATTACCTTAGTAATTAATTTTTCATCCTATGACTGAGAAATGAGTGGACGGTAACACTTAGTTCTTGCTTCAAAACTCCAGGTTGTGAAGGACTGACTGAAATGTCACAATTTTTTTTTCCTTGCGATGTAAGGAGAAAAGTGAAGGATGCATTCATATCCTCTTAAGCTCACTGTATTTTCTCAGTGTGGGCATTCCCTCTCACACAGACTAAGTTTTACCAACTAGGTCTGATATTCACAAAATGTGGTCATCTTGTTGAAATGATCTGAAGAGTGTTCAACCTGAAATTTCTTGAAATACTGTAATAGTTCAAAACTAATCAAGTGAATATGGTAAGAATTGCAAACAAACTTCATTTCATAGTAGCAGAAAAATGATTTTATTTTATTTTATTATTTTATTTTATTTTATTTTATTTTATTGAAGAAAACAAATTTATGTCAACATGTTTGAAACTTTCCTGGGATTGCCCCTGACATGAGTGTCAGATGCCAGTGCTTTGTACTGGGACTGTAACTCCCTGCAATATTTTGCAAGAGGAATGATAGAAAGCTCCAAGAGCATCTTTAAGTTCACATAGACAACCCGAGAGATTTTGAAGACAAATGGTGAGTGCTTCTCAAGTATTTGCACAATACTTAACACAAGAATATGCAACTTCAGAATTTTTAACTAGTCAATACTGAAAACTGTTTAAAGTTGATTAACAAAGAAATTTAAAAATAAGTAGTCTGATACTTTTTAATGTTAAAAAATTTTCTTTAATAAGATGATCACCACCAATACAGAATATACTCTCATGAGCGTTTTATTGTATTAAAAAAAGAGAGTATTATCCCCACATTAATAGTGCAGGAGTATATAGAGAAGGTAAGTGACTTCTTTATGTGCAAAATAACAAGATAGAAGCAAATAAATAATATTTAAATATATTTTTACTCTGTTAGTTACACTATGTCTTTTGGAATTAAAATGTCAGGTTGAGTTGTATAAAATTAACAAAGTCACTAAAACATCCCCTAAAATTTGAGCCTTAACAAGCGCAATGTATTGAGACTTTCAATAGCTCCTTGCTGGAAAATGATCTTTTCTCAAACTAGAACAAATAAATTAGAAAAGGAAGGAATTTGACAAATTCTAATCTAATATTTTCTCTATCCGTTTTTTTTGTGTGGTATTAAACTGCTCTTGGAAGTTTAATTGATAAATATCACTAAACCATTCTGATCAATCCATCCCCTCCAATACTTATGAGAGTCTTCTCTTTAAAAAGATAGAAAAAAATAAGCAAATAAAAAATTCTAAAAGTGAATGGGGGGGAAAAAGTGAACAAGTCAAACATAGTGTTTGATTTTCTACCTGAAAATGTTCATATGCAATATTTTTGTTTGAGAAATACAGTTGTGTACCAGAGATGTATATAAGAAAAATGTGACAGACAACAGCTTACAGCTACTTGCAGTTCAGAATGCTATATCAAACAAGTAAGAGAACTGTTCTTATGTAACCACAGTGATCTGCTCTTCTGCCACATCAGAATGTATGCTAGATTTTTATCACAGGGAAACACATACAGTTAATAACATTTTCAGGAGAGTGAGTTAAGCAGAACATAGACTACAAAAAATCAGTAGGGCAAAAAAAAGTTAAACAGTATAGGATGTTGATGTTCCAGAGGAATTGTATATGAAGGTCTTTTTAACCATATCTCATATTTCCCTTCCTCCTAACTTTGCCAGGCAGATGTGAGTTCCTAAATTTCCCTTTCCTTTTTAGTTTCCAGCACCAGCTCTAAAAACTCTCTAGTCATTCTCCCCACCTGAAAGTGCTCATTAAGAGTGTTAACTTACAGTTAATAAATATAAACCAAACTATGCTCTTCAATTTAAATATATTTGAAATAACTGTAAACAAAGTATCTCTGTCTAATAATTCCTCTTGATGTATCAGTGCAGTAAGTGTGAACTGAAAACAGTAGCAAAATCATACAGGACTTTATTATTTTTCTTTCTTTTTATTTTATTTTTTAAAATTTTTATTATTATTTATAGTAATTGATTTCTTTATCCCTTGCATCTCTATAGTACACTGAAGATTCCTTGTGAACACAGCACTGAGGTCCTGGATCCAGAGCACAGACCTTTTTCCTTGCAAGGATATCCAAGATCACTCATAGACAGGATCTAACTATTGAAATATATCTGGTGGAATCCGGTAGTACACACTTTCAATACTGGTTATATGAAATTAGTAATCTACATACATATTGTAGACAAGATGATATGTGTCTCCAATTTTTTTTTTAAAGGAACTTAAAATTCCAGTGAAATAATAATAACTAATAATTTCTAGGTAGACACAAAAAGATAAGTGGTGTTAATATTCTTTTAAATACTTTCTTTAAAAAAAAAATCGTGAACAGTACAATACCCACATACACAGTTATGGCAGCTTCCCTCTTCACACGTGGTGTTATAAATCAACCTTCATTCAATATTCAAAATATCTTGAATAAACATAAACAGCTACTCAAGAATTCTTTTGACTTTTGTGTATGAGATGACAGTTGGGAAAGGAGAGATCCAGAAGGTGAAGATATGATGGATTCTGCATCTGGGGTGGGGCAATCCTGATTGTGTATGTAGATCAGGGAATGAGAGGCTGGAGCGCAGCACTGTGGAAAGGGACCCAGGGTCCCTGATCAATGGCAAGTTGAATATGAGTCAGCAGTACCATGGCAGCCAGGAGAGCCAACTGTGTCCTGGGGGCATCAGGCAAAGCATTACCAGCCGGTCAAGGAAGAGGATTTTCCCACTCTGCTCTGCACTGGGGTGGCCTCACCTTGAATATTGTGTGCAGTTTGGGGCACCACAATATAAAAGACACGTTAAGCTATTAGAGAGTTTCCAAAGGAGGGGCACAAAGATGAAGGATCTGGAGGGGAAGCCTTATGAGAGTGGCTGAGATCACTTGGTTTCTTTAGCCTAGAGGAGACTGAAGGGAGACCTCATTGCAGTATTCTAAATCCTCCTGAGGGAAAGTGGAGGGGCAGGCACTGATCTCTTATCTATGGTGACTAGTGACAGGACTCAAGGGAACAGCACAAAGCTGAGTCAGGAGAAGTTTAGGCTGGATATCAGGAAAAGGTTTTTCACCCAGAGGATGGTTGAGCTTTGAAACAGTCTCCCCAGGAAAATGGTCACAGCACCAAACCTGCTGTCTGAGTTAAAGAAGCATTTGGACAATACTCATAGGCACATGCTGTGATTCTAGGGGTGTCTTGTGCAGGGTCAGGAACTGGGTTCAATGATCCTGATTGGTCCCTTCCAATTCAGCATATTCTATGATTCCATAATGATATATGGACTATTTCTTGAGTCTTTATTGTTAGATTTATCCGACAAAAAAAAAGTCATGAGTCAGCTCCCATTTAAGGCTTCAGAACTCTTGATGTACATATGGTTTTCATCAGGAGAAAACTATATGTACATCAAGATGTTCATTACTGAAATTCTGTATTATCTGCTTCTCATTTACATTTATTAGGTAGCAACATCTAAGACTGATACCACAGGTCTTGTTCTAGGCAGTAAATAATTAATAAAATTAAAATTCATGGGGAAGAAAAGTTAAGTTTAATTAAAATTACTTTTTCTCAATACTTTTACTATTTGATATGGTTCTTCAGTACTATTTACAAAGAATTTCATACAGGATAAAATACCTATATTCTTAATAATACTAGAAGCCTATATACAAACTAATTGACTTATTTTTATTCAGACTACTTCGTAATCTATTTTTTTAAACTTCGGAAATTTATATTTTGTGCTAACTTTAATGACCATAGAAAATTAATTTGGTAAATACGTGTAAGGCTTTTTCCAAAGTCATTTATGTTCAAAATATACAGGTTTAGTGTTAAAAAAAGACAATTACATTACCTTGAACTTGAGTGGGAAGGTAGGAAGCAGAAATTTTCCTTCCAAAAGCCTCTTTTTCTGTTGTTTATATTTGTGTTATTTAATAGCAATATTCACTGCAAAGGTTGTTGTCATAAGCAAAGTGAATTTTATTCAGCTACTGCTAATCTTGTAGAAACACAAACCTTCTAATTGAAAAGCTAATTATGATGATGGAGTGATGAGAAGCACATTGGGCAGGATGACATAAAACCCATGAAACATCAATTATAAACCAGCTGGTATTCTTCGAAGATAGAAATATTATAGATTGTTTTCTTATGTTAAAGCAAGGACATTAATGTAATTCCTTGTACAGTTGGCCATTTTTTTTAAAAAACAGACCTCTCAATAAGCACAGAGGGGACTTTAGGCAGTCAGAATAGTCCATAATAATAATAATAATGTATAGGTCAGCTTTATCAGTGTTGACTTTAATGGAAATGTTGAATAAACAGGAAAATGGGAGGTATAAGAAGTGCTGATAAATACAAAAAATGAGAGTTTATCAAGCAAGAATTCAATTTTTGCTTCAGTCTTTGATTTTTGGCAAGACAGTGGTTTGTATTTGAACCTTATTTTATAGGAAGGTCTGATGAGCAAGGATTTGAATCCTTTTTCATTCAGATGGTTAAGTTCTTACTAGGTTACAGTGGAAGTCTGTGTCAAAGAAGCATCTAGCTCCAAATTTTCTTACATGGTGTGGTAGTTATTGGACCAGCCTTTTTCCTTACAACATGCCACCTAACTGAGTACCTCCGTAGTACTATAAAGCAGAGAAAGTAAAAATGGAGATCATGTTCTTTTTCTTTAAATATTTTACCAACAAGAAAAAGGCTTAATAATTTAAGTGTTATAAATAAACAACTGTAGGTATGCATTTTTTAATATTTATTAAAAAATAAGCTTTTAACTTTTATATAATTAAGAGTAAAAAAAATAACTCTGCAATAAGTAGCCATATTAAAGACTGAATTTTAGATATAAAATCTAAACTGAAAAGTGAGTGAGAATTACTTCTTGTTATAGCTCTGCTGAATTTTCACCTAAATAGTATTTTCACTGTCTCATCTGGAAGAGTCTCATTAAATCTTTTAACAATATCAAATAACACTTGCTGTTTGGGGGGTGAGTAAGATTATTTACACATACTCTGCCATAGGAAGTATGTGACTGTTGTGGATATACTCATAAAGCCAAAAATAATCTTAATTTTCAATATGTTAAGCTTTTTTTTTTTTGAAAAACAAACAAACAAACAACATGTTTTCCTGATGAACTTGATGTGAAAATATTTGTCAGAAATTTTTGCAATGTCATATGAAATACATAGACACCTAGACAGAAATGAGAACATGCAATTAAAACTCTTGAGGGAAGAATTTATGCTTTGAATACCAAACCATATCACATTTTTCTATGCAGATCCAGATCTCACTTAAATCAGCATAAACTGGTTGTGCTGCTGTAGCTACTGGTAGTAACATGCTTAATGAAATTAAGAATTATGTAACAGAAAGCATAAACTAAACCAAAATAAACCTGAAACTCAGTGTCATCTTTAGCATTACACCATTTACTAAAGCTTTACATCAATTTCTGTTACAGTGTAACAGTTTCTCTGCGATGACATAGGCAATTATGAGAGGCCTTCAGCTTGTCCAATAAAAGCAGTTAAGCTTCACACAGTTTACATGAAACATTGTAACATCCATGCCAGCAGTGCTGTGTCCATTTCTGGGCTCCTCAGTACAACAGAGACAAGGAGCTCTGGGACCAGGTTCAGCAGAGTGCAGGAAAGATGATCGGGGAACTGGAGCACCTCTCTTACGAGGTCAGGCTGCTCAGCCTCAGGAAAAGGCTACTGAGAGCAGACCTCATACATATCTATAAGTATCTAAGAGGAGGATGTCAAGAGGATGGAGCCAGGCTTTGCTCCGTGGTGCCAAGCCATAGGACAAGAGGCAATGGGCAGAAACTGATGCACAGGAAGCTCCCCCTGAACGTGATAAAGAACTTCTTTATTGTGCAGGTGACCACACACTGAAACAGGTTGCCCAGAGTGGTTGTGGAGTCTCCCTCACTGGAGATATTCAAGAACCATCTGGATGCAATTCTGTTAAATGTGCTCTAGGAGGGCCCTGCTTGAACAGGTGACCCACTGTAGTACCTTCCAACATTACCCATTCTGTGATAGTGTGATTCTGTGACCACGATTTGGTAATAATATGTATTAGTCTATCAGAACTATGAATTATGAAGTCATAGAATATACATCTGAGTGCAATTTCTTCAATTCCATTCCTAAACTCTATGATTTAATATTTAAGGTTAAAAATATGTATTTCCTAATCACCATGTGAACAGTCTTGTACAATAATATTCATAAAATATACTTTTGTGCATATGCCCTCAATTTTATCTTGAGATTTTTGAGAGAGGGACTGAACTTCAAATTTAGAGCTTGAATTCTTCCAATCTGCCTGGCATGGCTTTCACTCATTTTTGCATTATGGTGGAGTTAATCAGATGAAGAAGGTCAGAATCTTCGAGAATTGTCTCCTTCACCGAGAATCCAGCAGGATGGAAGGTTTCTAAGCATGAAGGAACCATTTAGGACTGATAGATAATTTCCTGTATCTGTTTTACTCTCATATAGAAAGCGTTTTTAAAAGATCAGTGGTAAAACTAATCAGATCTACAAGCTATGTTCAGTTGCTGAAACCAATTCTCAAGGAACTAGAAAGTCTGGTGGTCAGATTTTGATGAATAGTTCACTTAGTCCTTTTGAAAAAAAACAATCTCTTAATTTGGAGTATGTTGCCTTAAGACACTGCAGTACCAAAATTTAAAAAAAAAAAAAATTACTTCTCTAAATTCTCTGTGAATATTTGACAGCTGTACAGAGCTAAGAAAATTCATCATGGATGTGCATCTGTGAAAGAAATCTATTATTCAAACTTAATGATAAAAGATCACTAAAATCCAGTTTTCTAAGATGGACTCTTTAATATATCAAATTTCTTGGAATTATGTGTACTATACTTTTACAGTTAGACCTCTTTATCAATTTTTTTTCCCCAAATATATCTGTTGTTCTGTCCTTGATGCAAGTACAAGAGTGCCAGAGTCTAATGAAATTTGATTGAACTCTGATTAAGTTAATTGCAGAGGGTGCTGAAATGCTAGCTTTGATAAAAAGACTGGATTTATTATCTTTAGTGGTGTCTAGACTAGTAACTATTTGTTCAAAGTAACTTCAAAAGAAAAAGGAGAAAAGGAAAATTATGGTCTCATTCTTTGGGAGAAAAAAATGCAGATTTTTTTTTTACAGTCTAAATAAAATTACATCAAAAACATTAATTTGGTAAGAGACAGATCTGCTGAACTCTGTTCAGTTGCACCATAGAAGAAACCAAAAGATTGGTGAGAAAATAGAATTTATGTCTTATATTTCAAAATGTTCCACTATTTCTGTAGAAATCATTAAATTGTTAGTGCTGTGCTAATAGGGTAAGCTGGGTCATCTGTAGTTATCCAATAATTAACTGATATCTAGACAAGTAATAAGAACTGTGTTACACAGCCCAAAATACATGTAAACTACCAATATCTACCTTTAGGCAGAAAATAAGGAAAAGAGATTTCTAATCAGTGGCATTGTAAAACAGTCTTTCAAAATAATAGGACAAAACCCCCCAAAACAACAAAATCCCTGGTTACCTTTAAGCTATGGATTTATCAGTCTGTATAAAAAAACCCCTCTGGAATATCATTCAAAGTCTTCCTTGTTCTACAGTTTTTATGTTTTTATTCAATATATTCTTATTGAGTAGAATGTGATTCTACTCTGTTAGAATCTCTTACCAAATAGAAGAAGGTTGTCCTTAAGTGATGGCACCTCTACAAGCATACATTCTTCCTGAAATTGCAGAGATAGGTACAGAATGACATATGGGTGACCCATGATATTATA
This sequence comes from Poliocrania exsul, assembly GCA_035041345.1. NCBI lineage: Eukaryota > Metazoa > Chordata > Aves > Passeriformes > Thamnophilidae > Poliocrania > Poliocrania exsul. The sequence continues at coordinate 136,286,188 of JAWWLZ010000082.1, read as the reverse complement.
GTACTCAGAAGAAGTGTCACTTTTCAATTGATTTTCTACAAACTATCCAGTTCTTTAGAGCTACCTGGAAAAAAACGCCAAACTCTTAAATTAGTATTTAAGGTCTGTGTTTAGGCAACTGCTAATAACTAATAGAACTATAGTACTCTACTCCAGCTTCCCAGTTAAAGCTGGGTGGTGATTGCCAAATTACATTTCCTTTGGAGGTTTTTTCCTATAGAATGGTTATTTATTTCATGTATGTAATGTTCTCCAACCCTGCTTACGCTTCATTGAAGAACTGAAGAGTTCCTGAAATGTAGCATATTAGCCAAGGAGGACTTTCTGTCTTCTTCAGCTATGAAGTAGGTCAGTAATTGGGTAAGACAGCAATTACACTGGAGGTTTCAAGTGGCTCTGCCACTTCTGAGGATGCATTTGCTGTAAGCAATTACAGTCATCACAGATTACAATTTTCACTTTGCTTTTCACAGGTAGGTACACTATTGCTGTTTTGAGAAGGTGGTTTCTGAATATTGAATGAGAAATATTCCCCAAACAGATTTTCTTTCATCAAGCTAGAAGTAAACTGAAAGAAATACATATCACTGTCAACACTCAAGGCTTTGCTTTTACAACCTGACACGAGTACACAATCCTTACAACAATTCCTCCAATGAATGAAGAGCAGAAAACAATAACACAGTTTATGATATATTTTTGTTACTCTGAGTATACATTTTTCTTTATGTGGCAATGACAATGGTACTAATGTCAAATAATAAAAAAAGGTGAAAATTCAATTATAAATAAGATAATGAAATAATATCTTACTTTTTTCTCTCATTTCTATTTTTCAGAACGAATATTCTCTAGCTGTCTTTGTATTTGCACATTCCTATATGTATCATTTTATAAGCCTTAAAAAGATATAGTAGCATCATTATATGTTGGCATATTTAGTAAAAGTAAGCTAATTTAGGGAAAAAAAATTCTTTTATAGATAAAGTGGCAATGACATTGTGTAAGGAATGGGAGATTATCAGTATTCCAGACATAGATTTATTATATAATTAGTCCAAAGTAGAATGATTACCATCTCACAAGAAAAATTTTCTTGATGTGCTTGTGGTGAGAAATATGATCAAGAACTAGCTGAAGTTACATGCACATTCCACCGCCTCATGCTGAAGTTCAATTCTTTTTTTGTAGCCTTGAAAGCCTCCTGACACATCATACCTCCCAGAAAAAAATCAAAGAATTTCAAATTCAGGTAGAACCTACTGAGTAGCTCTCTGCTGATCTCAAGGCCCTGCCAGGAGTACAGCTGGGGGAAATAGTCTTTTTGCAACATGTATACTGTATTTTTGAATCTGCATTGAAATTCATATGACACCTGTAAAGGGCTGTGTGAATTAGCAGAGGGGTTTTTGAAGAAAGTAACCTGTGTTGCAGAATAAAACTAGAATATGGAGGATACAAGAAAAAAATAAACCTATATGGATGGTCCTATGAAAATTATATTTTTTTAGTCTGGTTTAAAATATTATAGAATTTTAATACCTTTTTTTTTTCCTGGTAATGATTTGTCAATGTGGATTTTTGTCCTTTCCTGACACTTTCTATTTCGATATAATAAAGGACTTGTGGGACATCAATCTTTGTGCACTAGCAGCAAGTACAAAAATGTTCAGATTCTCTTGGTTTCCTTAATAACTGCAAGACCTCTGTGCAATAAAGGGATTTCAGGTCATTGCTGTAACATGATATTCTATTGAAAGAAAGGCATGGGTTGAAAAAGTAATATGATTTGGCATGTTTAATTATTTTTTAAATTTTACTCTGCATTTTCTTTTCTGTAATGTTGTCAATATTAGTAATATTGGTGATGATTCAGTTTGCAAAGTACACTTGAGAAACATTCAGTTCCAGTTAGGTGTATGCACCTCATCTGGATGCTATGTCAACCCACAGAGACAAATGAGAGAATGCTGTATTTGCCGCCTTCTTTTTGCCACTGCAAAAAGTTGCCAAGGTGAAGTCCCACATGCTGTTTGAAATCCATTAGACATGTCACCTTTGCTAACTATGGCACCAAGACTTCACCTTTCTGAAGTGTAAATATGCATCTAGGCCAGCTTGAAGACACCTTTTCACTAAAAAGGCAGAGTGAGAGCTAACTGCCTGTCAACTTTAACAAGTTTTTGCCCTCAGATCTACCACAGGTGTTCAGTCCAGTTTCCCTTCTTTTTTTTTTTCTCTCATTTTTTCAAGCAGTTAATATCCTTCTGACAATTTATTCAGTCATGCTTTTGATGTGTACAATATTGTGAGAAGGATAGGGGAATGGGAGTTTCATTTAGTGTTCTGTGTTTGCAGTAGATTTAAAGATAACTCTTCTTCCAAATTAAATACACACACACACACACACACACACACACACACATATATATATATATATATATATATAAAACTGCTTTCCATTATTAGTTTTGGCCTGTGTACATCAAGAACATCTACTTTATCTTATCAAAATTTCTAATTAATATTGGAAATGCATGAGTCACTCATTACCGACCGCAATTCACATTACTTGTAAGTATTTGCCCAGTTTTAACTGTACATATTTCTTTTGATTAAATCTCTTTAAAATAATAAGAAGCAATGGTTCAACAGAAGTATTTCTGATTAACAAAAGCCAGCTACAGGAAGGACAAACACCAGAGGTTAATAAGGTTTTTATGGTTTGGATTCATTGAAAATGTCTCCAAGGTTTTTTAAATTCAGTCCGGGTGGTGGAAGCATGTTTATTGCAGTAGAGTTTTGTATTGTCTTATTCTTATGAATTCGTGTTATAGTTGATGATAAAACAAAGCTAGACTTACTAAGCCTGACATGTGCCCTCTTTCTTTGTTAAAAGATGTTTTAAAATAGCAGACATACTGAAAACCTAATGCAATAAACAAGTCTACACATGAGCAAATTCACAGTATTGATGATGAATGCAAATAAAATGAGTGGATATTGAAATGCAGCCAAAAAAAGTTCAATAACTAAAATTGAAGAATTTTCTTTAAAAATTCTCTTGAGATCTATTCATTTTTATCATCATATGTCTCATTGATCAAAAGCATTTCTTATTTTAGACTTCATGCCTACAGTAGAAAATTTTACTTTTCTATTGTTAGTCCTGCAAAAAACACCAAACTAAAAATGGCTGATCAGCTGTAGAGAAAGTAGTTTAATTTCTAGATTATCAGTGAGAGAAACATAAGCATCTTAAATCTTAAGCATCTTAAATCTATCTCAGTCATCAAGTCAAAGTCCAGATGAAATTTAATGCTATCATGGATAGCTACTGGGTTGATTTATAAAATATACAACATTAAATATTGTCACATTATTCACATAAATATATATAGGAACAACCATCTTGACATATTATAATTATCACTCTCTAAACAATATTTGAAATACGGGTTAGTGTCTTTCAAATATGCATATAAAGATAATGCAGTATCCAAAGTGTAAAAGGGTATTTTTTTTATTGTTTTCAATCTAGAAATCTGTAAGTAGTATAATACACAAGTTAAAATTCAAGGATTGCAAAATGAAACAAACACTAGGAAGGCTGCAAGGTTTCAAGAGTCTCACATGGTATGTAACATTTTGGGATTTTCAAAGTTGACTGAGTATATTAGTTGAATTTGTAATGGACACTACTACTGGATCAGATGTTACTAATTAGGAAAAAGTCAAGATGAATCAGACTCTGAAAGCATGCTTTAAGATCAGATCATAATTAGTATACAGCCATGATTATTATGATCAAGGGTGACAGATTCTGCTGTCCCACACTATGGAAATCTAGAATCATTGCATTTTTGGTAATGAAGACTTTATTTTCTCATCAGCATGGCAGAAAGGAGGATACTGGCCAAGAAAAATTAACTGAAAGAAGGAATATAGAGTAAATATGCTTCAAAGTGAGAGTAGGCAATTTTTAAAAGACAGTGAAATATTCATTGAACAAGGAGATAACAAAATGGTTCTTCAGATTCAATCTTCAAAAAATAAAATAGACTCTAGGAAGTGACAAAGTGCAAGGGTGCAATTTAATAATCACGTGTTTTAAAATACTCAGCAGAACAAAGTGGTCCAATGTGGAAAAACTCACAATGTTTCAAATATTAAAAAAAAAAAATGCTATACATCATACACTGAATACAGATTACAGAAAATATTATGGCATTCAAATGATGGTCAAGGTGAAGTGACTCAGAGAAATCTGGTCATTTATTTTCAAAAGGAAATCATAGAAATAAGGAAGCCACAAGAAAGGATATACACTGAAAACTGAAAATCATCAAGAAGACTGGAGAAAGCAGGCATTATTCTTAACTAAAAAGACAGCTAAGGCAGGTTCTTACTGCAACTATCTAGTACAGGGTGTACTGTATCTTTTATAGAATCATGGAATGGCTTGGGTAGAAAGGACCATTAAATATCATCTAGTCCACCTTCCCCAGCTATGGGCAAGTACAACTTCCACATTATGTTGCTCAAGGCCCCATCCAACACTTCCAATGCATCCATAACTTCTCCAGACAACCTGTTCCAGTGCCTCACTACCTTATCATAAAAGATTTCTTCCTCATGTCAGATTAAAATTGACCTTTTTTAGTTTAAATCTGTTGCTCCTTGTCCTGTCAGTACAAGCTCTGGTAGATGTCTTCCTCCATATTTCTTATAAGGCACTTTTAAGTATTGAAAGGCTACAACAAGGTCTCACTGGAACCTTTTCCTTTCTGGTCCAAACAACTTCAACTTTCTCAGCATTTTCTTATAGGATAGGTATTCCTCTGATCAGTTTTGTGGCCCTCATCTGGGCCCACTCTAATCAGTTCCTTCATGGATGTTTACTATGAGAGGACAAAACCTAGTCATAAAAATTACCAAAACAGATAGTAAGGAAAAGTTTCTTTCACTGTGAAGTTGGTCAAAGCCTGTAGCAGGTTGTCCAGTGAGGTTGTGGACTCTCCGTCTTTGAAGATACTCAAAATTGACTGCCCAAGGCCATGTGCAACCTCCTCTGATTTGGCTCTGCTCTGAGCTGAGGTTTGGACTAGATGATTTTCAGACATCTCTTTCAACCTGTCTTTTTCTGTGACTGAATAGAACTGAGAAAAGGGTGTGTCAAAAGAAGTCAGATTCTGCTATGAGAATATTTCCTTGTATAACGATCATCCAAAAATGAGAAGTTGGTAGAGTCCAAGCCTTTACAATGTAAAGTTCTGAAATCCAAAATTGCTCCTCAGTCTAGAAATCAGGATTAAATATCTTACTACGCATGTGGGAAATTGGCTACATTAAGTGTTTCTCTTGATGACTGGAAAATGCCTAGGTTAATCTTGAATATGGAAATTATTTTCTTAAGAATATTCACACAATGAGCCAAGTTCAAGTTTCTTTTTCAATAGTATTTTAGTTTTCTGAACATAATTTTCTAAAGTAAAAGAAAAACATTTTTCATGTCAGATTAATTTAACGATTATTTCTGTTTTGCTGAAACTTTACTAAAAGAAAATCCATCGTTACCATCATTTAGTTTGAACTTAAAAATTATTAAGTTTAAAGGGGGGGGTACTTAGTATCAATAGTTCTTGGCCTGTAAACAAAAATAGCAAATGAGACAGAGTATATTCTGGTGGATAGAGCTTTATTTCTGGCTGTCACATTATTCTGATGTGTGAATTTTCTTGCTTAGGTTTTTCTCTACACACTTGATTTTTAACCTTATGTTCATCTTGTTTTAGACAACTATACACTGAACAAAGAAACCACTTTCTTGCATGTTTGTTTTGTTCCTAGTAAAATAGAGCTTCAGTGGTTTGAATGAAAAATGTTGTAATGAAAATTAACAAACAATAGTAATGTCACAATCTCAGATATTCTCAAGAACTTGAACAATCAGTCCATCAATACATTAGAATTACATCCTATGACAAGCCTCTGATTTGTCACTGCATTACCTGAACTCTTCAGCCAAACAAAAGAAATTTTTAAAATTGTATGTTGTAACTGCAGTTACAGATCTCAATTTGTTGTTTGAGTTACTATACAAACACATAACTAGACTATATGGCTTAATAACAGGATTTCTAAACAGCCTGATGTCTAAATGAATAAAGCACATAATTTTTAAGAGAAGTCAAATGCAAAATTAGTAGATAATGGGTGGAAGAATTAAAAAAAATCAGATTAAAAGGACACTGAAGTCAATGATCCAACATCTCCTGCAAAACAGACTTTGGATCAGACTTTTAATCAGGAGAGAAGAAAATCTGGCTCTCCCACATCCCATTCATTAACGAGTCTGTCTCCCTTGGAAACTCTAAAATAATTTGATAGGATACAACTCTAGGGAAATAATCCTGGTTGATCCATAAATTAAAAATACATATTTCTTAGGAGATTGAGCAATTAATGAATTTATGAGCAAGTAGCCATAAGTCAGCAGAAGGATAGAAAGTCCTCCACGATGACCCCTTCCACAATCCCCATTTTCCTCTACCCACTACTGAAATAGGCTGTTAGTCAAAGACTTTCAAGTTTTGGTCTCAGTTTGTCTTTAAAATATTTCTGCAATGATCTATATCTGCCAACAAATATAAGAAACGACAATTTCTCTAGACCACCACATCCAAGCGTTTTGAGATAGTTGCATATCACTATGAGTCTCCTTTTTTTAGCAGAACTAAATTTCTTAAAAGGATTTCTACAGCTTACAAGTTCTTTTGAAACCTCTTTTTACTATGCATGGCTTTTTTTCCAACAGTGTTTGGGGGAATTTATGTGATCACTTTAAAAATAGGATATTGGCTTAAGATGTAATTTCATTCTCACATCCACCACTCTGTTGTAACCGATTTTAAGATCAACCTTAATCCCTCAGTACAAAGCAGGATTTTACAGCTTTAGGATGCAGTTCTTGTATATTTTCTTGGATGGCTAGACTTATGTATGAATTTCTGGACCTCTCTTCTCATATCTTTCCTTTCTATAATTGTGCAGTTTCTTATTTCTTTAGATAGTCTTATTAAATTTGTGAAGTAGCTATGAAAATCTTGTTGGTGTTATATTTTACACAAAACCTGCATAACAATTTTGTGATGACACAGACTATTATAATTTTTATGATGTGATTTTTTAAATTGATAACTCAAATTGCTTAGTAACTTTTTTTAAGCACTAACTTATATGCTGCTTTTTCTCTGAAAACATACCAGCAGAAAGATGCATTGGGAGTTGAAAAGAGGTAATTTGATCAGATAACTAAAAACGTTCTGTAAAACTCTTAAAGCACCAATTTTCAGTAATAATATGGCCAACTAATTTACTTGATAACTCCAAAGGGACCTCTGAGAGGGTGGAAGTGGCTTTCTGAAAAATCTTGCTTTAGAGTTTTCCTGTTACTATGATGATGCTGTAAGAGGCTGTCTTTTAGAGTATATAGTAAATTAAAGAGGTCTCTAATTCATGTGTCTCTTTAGAAAATCACTCACATTCTTTTTGCTCCTTGCAGGAGCAGAGTGTGTCTTAGGTAAAAAGACAAAAACACCTGGAAGAAAGATTTTATGGAAGAAGGGAATAAATTTACCAACAGAATAATATCTCCTCGGAACCCAGAAGAAGTTACTATATTCTTATTCCAAATTACAGCATGTGAACAACACAGGTTTTTCTACTTCATCTCTTACCTGCAACTATGGAACATAAAATATATATGGCCTTGAAAAATAATTTAGTATATTTTTGCTCAGTTTTCTATTAGGAATTAATTAGGAATCAAAATACTTCAGCAAAATCTTTTATGTTCCCAAGACACATAAAAGGAAATCCCCAAAGCTTTTTTTCATTTTTCCAGTAAAAATATCTTCCTGGGGACTGCATATAATCAAAACAAGTTTGGAAGCATTGACTCAGAAATTGAACTTTTGTGTTAACAGAAAATTCTGAATATAATCACATCTATGTGGGGGGTTTTTTAATTTTTTCTAGGCTATTTTAAAGATCAGTTTGTGTTTCTAGGAAAAAACAGGAGGAAACCATTTGCATATTAAATCTGTTAACTTAGTGTGCACTTCACAGCGTTTCTGAGCAAAAAGACAATTTATCATACAGTTAAAAATAATTATATATTTGTTTAACAAAGGATATCCAGTAGTCTGGTTATCTAAATCTGCTGTATATATGGCTGTCTAAATTCAGTGAACTGAATATGAATATTAAACCTGTTTTCACATGTCTGGTTAATTCTAGCAGTATACAATTGCACTCAGATCACAGAATCACAGAATGGGATAGTTGGAAGGGACCATATTGGGTCGTCTAAACCCCTTCCCTGCACAGAATTGCTCCCCGATCATTCTTATGTGTCTGCAGTGGGGGAGACACCACAACACCTCTGGACAATCTGCTTCAGTGCACAGCCACCTGCACAGTAAAGAAGTTCTTTCTGATGTTCAGGTGGAATTTTCTGGACATTAATTTTAGCCTCTTGTCCTGTTGCTCAGCACCACTGAAAGGAGCCTGACTTCATCCTCCTGATGCCCTCCCTTCATACATTTGTACACATTGGTGATGTCCCCTCTCTCTTAAATCTTCTTGAGGCTGAACAGGACCAAATCCCTCATCCTGTCCTTGGAAAATTGATGCTCCAGTCCCTTAATCATCTTGGTCTCTCTGCATTGGACCTGGTGCAGAAGCTCAGATATTCCAAGCTTTTCAACTTATATTTCCTTTAAGTTTAATAATTTCATCCACTAAGAAATCCACCAAATAAATAAAATAACTTAAATCAATAAAATGTTCATTTGCTTTATAATGCTTGCAATGAGTTTCTAATCAACTGAACTGTTGTCATAATTAAGAACTGAGGAGTATGTACATCAGTTTAATACAGGAAAGAAATTATTAAAAATATAAGGAACAAAGAATCCCTACTGGTGTATTGGTATGTTATTTAGATAGCAAGATGGATACATGAATTTCTTTCCTTGTACTCAGAGTCTTGCCTACTAGCATAATACCTAATTCTAATGATTTTAGTAGGAGGTAGGGTATTTTTAAATATGTCATGAGGGACTAATCTATTAATACACACAATTAGAAACTTTAAGATATACCTGTAAGTACATTTTAAAAGGTAGCATTAAAAATTATTTTCTTCTTTAGTTCTTTGGCTTAAGAATTAAGTATGATGTACTTTGGATTTTGACCAAAAAAATTCAGAGACCAGCTTTTTTGGTGAACTTTCCATCCTTAGCTACTTTCAATCTACCAAGAGAATGTTGGCAGTAGCTAGTTTCTGAAAGGTGACTTTTTTTAGCTTGCTCATGAGTCTACACAAACAAGTTTCTGTAACTAACTTATTTTAGTGACAGACAATTACCATTTTAATTAGTAAGACTCTGCAACACTTATATTAAAAAAAAAATAAAAGATTCTTTCACTTGCTTATGTATTTGGCTCAAAGAGATAAGACCAAAATAAAACTCTATCAGAAGCACAATATTTTGGAATAAAAGTAATTTTGTTTTTAATATTTATATCTTCTCCCTTTTCCCGTATGTACTAAACATACAGAAAATAACAACTTTTCTTCTACCTAAGTTTTAAGCATGCAACTAGCCATAAATGACATCAGTATGCTCTTTTATTTGTCCCTGTCTCTCATACTGGGGACCTCAGTCCTAGACACACACATTTGGATGCTGTGTCCGTGCAGCACTGAACACAGCACTCAGGGGAAGGATCACCTCAGTCAACCTGCTGAAAATTTCTGCCTAATGCAGTACAGGCAGCTGCTGGCCTTCTTTCCTGCAAGGGAACACTGCTGGCTCGTGGTTGGCTTTTTGTCCACCAATACCCCAAGGCTGTTCCCTACTAAGTTGCTTTCCAGATGATTAAGTATAATGTGTATGACAGCATGGGGGTTTTCTTCGCAATTTCATGAGCTTCTTGTTGGCTCCTTGTTTCTGCCTGTCCGAGTCCCACTGAATGGCAGCACAACTCTAAATGCATCAGCCCCTCCTCCTAGTTTTGTCTAACCTGCAAACTTACTGAGAATTCACTTGGTCAAATCACTGGTGTCATTAATGAAGATGTTAAGTACTGGCCCCAGTATTAATCTCTAATATACCCAACTAGTGTCTAGTTTTCAGCTAGACTTTATGCTGCTGCTAACAACCCTGTTTATGTTTATTTTTCAGTATACTCAAATTTTGAGATTTACGGGAGCTTGGTCGGTTAAATATAGGAAGAAATGAGAAAAAGAAGAATAGGGACTTTGGTTTTGAAATTTTATCTCATTTACATATTGAGAAAGGAAAAATGTCAACAATCTTTAAATTTGTTCAAAATAAAACAAAAAAAATTGAGTGTTTAAATAAATTTCTTTACTAATTTTAGTGTGTTATGTTAATTATATGATAGCTTCTATTGGTGTCAGTATGTTAAAATTTCCACAGAAGTAAATACTTATTTTCCTTTAAAGATAGAAAAGGGTGCGTTCGAAGCATGCTTACTTCCTTTCTTACTGCCATTTATCTTATAAAGATTTATGAACACAGATATTTAGGAACTGAGATAATCTTCTTTTATAAAGTTTATAATTTAAAATAATAATACAGTGACACAAGCAGTTCTTGTTAAAACTTGGAACTGAAAACAAGCACTCTGCAGAATGAGATCTTTTAAAGTAA
>JAWWLZ010000082.1:136258029-136275343 GCA_035041345.1 Poliocrania exsul | reverse complement strand
TACAGTGACACAAGCAGTTCTTGTTAAAACTTGGAACTGAAAACAAGCACTCTGCAGAATGAGATCTTTTAAAGTAAACAACTGAAATCAGGGAGCTTCATTACTTTTAAATTCTGTTTTCTCATTAGGACTACTACTCCTTGCCAGCTGGAAGTGATAAGGGTCTAAGAAATGAATTTGTTCTTCTACTACTTTAATTTTTATTTGTCAGCTTGCCAAGGCTTACCTCTGACTGCAGTCACAGACCTGAGAACAGATAGGACTTGGCACTGGCTACCATAGTAAAGAATGCCTCTTGCCAAGATTTCTTGAAAAAATTTAGTGCCAGAACAATTTGCCAGGGAGCAGTCCATGTGCTTTTCTTGATTTTATTTATTTAAATTTTCTGTTTTTTTCATCCTAGGACAATAATGAAGAAAATAAACCTTTCCAAAACTATGATGAGAGAGGCAAGACCAAACACAACAATCAACTTGAGAAACTTACCCAGTTGATCAGAGGACAAGAGTCCTATTTCATAAAAAATGCCGAAGTACTGCAATTTGTTTTTTATGCCACTTGGAATAAAGCAGAGACATTTATCCTTTTTCACCAGGGAAAAAGAAAGAAAAATTAGGGAGCAAAGAGTACATACCAGAGCAGTAGACCTCAAACTGGTATACCAAGAAGTCCAGTTGTTTCTACAACTGCATTTTGATATATGAATTAGACTGTGATAGAAATTGGAATTTGGATCTCTTACTTCTCAGTGAAATGTTTTTGTTGGCTTTTAGTGAGAAAGAATATTGAGCAATGGAAGCACTGACATAAATTACCTATGTGTCTCCCTGCAGAAAGGGAATTAAGCCACAATTTCTGTTCTAGGTTCCATTTTCCAATACACATGATTTGTCTCCTTCTGCTATAAAAAGAAACAATGGGTCTACTTCAGTTTTAACTGCTTCAATAACTTCTTCTGCTAAGGCATAGATTGCATGAAAACAGATTATGCATAGCTAACACACTGTCAAATGAGGTCACACCCTACTGCCGGAATAACCATTGGGTGTGGAAGCACATAAGCATAGGATAATACACCTGGAACCCTGTACCCACCTCTAAGCCAGGCAATTCAGAGGGATGAAAAGCAACCTATTTTTGTGAACTGTTTGTCTGGCATATAGATTATCTGGCCCTGAGAAACTAGCTTTTCTCTCCGTAGGAAATACATTTGTCCCAGCATTGCTGGCAGTTTCTTCTGTTCCCTTGGTACCAACTTTCTGTTAACAATTTTATTCAGATCTTAATCAGGAACACATGATTGTTGTTGTTGGTTGACAAGCTATGACAGATAATATCTAGCAGCTATGATGATTAACAGCCCGAAGTCTTACAATCTTTTAGAATACCCCTATAGTTAAGTGATTATCCTCTCACATTCTTTCCCTTTTCCACTTCTTAGTGTTTACTGATACTAATACTGATACTGAACAATGACTGTGCTCATTGCTGAGCCAGAAAAATGCACTACAGAAGTCTGAGCTAACCAAAATGGTTGTGTTTACATGAAATATATATTTATACGCAAAATGTTTTTCACCTATATATATTACTTATGTAATAGTCAATGACTGAATAATATTACCAGTATTAATAATTTCAACACCCAAAAATTAACAGGTAATATGTATAAAAATTAATACCCTGTGTTAGGCCATCTGATTTTGCTGAAATAGACAAAATTTAGAGAAAAGACTTTTCATTTTTAATACATTTGTAGAATTGTCAGTATTTTTAGCACTTATGAAAGCAATTATACTGGAATTAGACCAAGTATAAGCTATCCCAAAATATAAAGCTTTCCAATTTTCCTGCCTGACTATCTGGGCATTTCAATCTCTGGTTGGCATGCCTTGTATATTACTGATGTGTACATCTTAGGGATGAGTTCTGACAACTTTGATGGAAATATAGCATACATCTTATTCCAAATATCTAGTATTTCATATATCAAAAAGGGCAGTCAGCCAAACTACTGTACAATGTCCAGCTTTGTGAGTTCTAAACTTGAAGGCAGAAGTCACTGATGGCAGTGGGGTTATGGAAAGAGAAAAAAGTTCACCTAAGTATGTTTTGAGGAGAATGGATTATCCAGTAAAGTCTGGGAATGCACTCTTGAAAGAATTTTAATCTTCAATCTGGTTAGGACAACTAGGTTTAAACTGCTTCTACAAAGCAAATTTACCAATCGGGAGGACATAATTTAGAATTTCAGAGTGAATTGTTATTTGGGTTATGGTGACAATAAAATGAGGGATTCCATGGAATTTAATATAGAAAGAAGAATTCTATTAAAACAATAATTCTTAAAAGTCTGATTAAATGCTTAATAAAGAATACATTTCTTAGAAAATTGTTAAAATGGATCACTCTAAAACAAAGCTGGAATAAATTTTGAAAGTATAATAAAAGAACATTCAGCCAAAAGTTGAGTTCAGTATGCAATTCAGTCACAAAGATTAGAAATATGATTGCAAATGTTTACTGCAAGCTCAGTGACAAAATCAAATGAGGCAAAAAGATGCAACAGCAACCAGAAACCAATTAGTTGCAGGAGGAAAGCTAGATTCAGGCTCATGTGCCACTCAGTGGAGAAGGAAAGCTATTGATAGTTGATGCCAAAGATATGAATTAAAATTTTCCATTATTTTTTATTTAAAAGCTAACTGAAATGAGATATGGCAATTATTCTTAGTTGCAGAAGAAGACCAGAAAAAAATTATAAAACCAGAACAGGTAAGAGAGCTTAGTTAGATAAATTCAATGTATTCAAGTTGGCTAGCCTCTTCATTGGAGGACATTTATGCATCTGGCTGAAGAAATTGAGAAAGGCATAGCCAGACTAAAGAAAGTCCAAAGGAGGACCACAAAGATGGTTCAACACCTGGAAAACATGCCCTGTGAGAAATAATTGAAAGAGTTAGATCTTTTCTTCCTAGAGAAGAGAAGGCTCAGGACAGACCTAATCACAGTATTTCAGTTCTTAAAGAACTGCTAAAATGAGGATGGAGGCTCCCTCTTCCAGAGGAGTCACATTGAGGAGAGTAGGGGCAAAAGGCAAAAGTTGCACTAGGAGAGGTTTCATCCCAACATAAAAAAATATTTTTTATGATAAGAACAATCATTTGTTGAAATAGCATAGAGTCACTATCATTGGAGGTTTACAAGATACGATTGAACAAAGTGCTAATCATCTTATCTAGGCTTCCTTTCCCATGAAAGGTTTAATCAGATAATATTTTGAGGTTACTTTCCACCTGATCTGTTCTATGATTCTTTGAATCTATGGTCCTATGAATCTAAGTTTAGCAGTGATTTTCTTTACAAACTTAGGAAGGACGGGTGAATTTTCAGAGGACTTGGAAAAAAGTCATAAATGAAGGTTATATGGGATTTTGATAAGACTACTGTTATTAATTTAAATTTTGAAATAAATACTAGATTGCATTTTTTTAATTAGAAACAAATTAACAAAAAAAAACCCAAAATAAAAGAACATCCACCTTTAAATATTTTGAATGTGACAAAGAACAAAGGAAAGAAAATAGAGATTTATTAAGAAAAAGGCTGGATAAATAGTAATAGTTTTACATGAGAGAGTAATAGCTTTAGATGAGAGGACCCGTGCAGGGCAGGAGAAAGAAAACAAAACCAAGACCAAACACAATGATGCATGTACTAGATTATGTTATTAAATAGAAAGAAGAATGTAAGATGCCCCATGTAGGATGGAAGACTCTAAACAAACACAAGATGGCAAAAAATGAGCTAAGTTTAATCCAATGGTTGCAGCAGATCATATCTGTCAACCAGCTGACAAATTAAATTATGTTACTGAAAAGCTATGCTGGGCTTTGTAAACAACAGTGCAGCATGCAGGATCATAAAGTAATATTTTTGCTTTATTCAACATTAGTAAGACTCAAATAAAGTAAGATAGAATGATGTGGACTTTTTAAGCAAATTGCACAAGAGATTGATTAAAATTATCAAAACATACTGTCTGAAAATTTTTATTCTAAGGAAGATCAAGAAGGGATATGATAACTGTTCTGAAGCATGTAAAAGGCGCCTGTGAATGTTTGGGTGGGGTTTTTTCATATTTATAGTGAAAAAGATAAAAATGTAGATTTAAACTGCAGAAAAATCCCTATAAATTAAACATTAGGGAAAAAATACTTTTTAGTGGTAATGCTGGTGAGACTTAGAAAAGGATTGTCTGAGAGGTTGTAGAGTCCTCATTATGGGAGATCTTTAAGAACACATTAAACAAACATCATTTAGAATCAGCAGATATGTTTGATCCTTTTCTGTGTTGGAGGCAAAGTCTCTTTTGATGTTTTGAATGACACTGAAACTCAAGAAGTCATCCAAATCCTTCAGTCTAAGTACACCTATACATGCTACTGAAATTAGAAAAGAACTGCTCATTAATGTAATATTCTAGTACCTTCAAAGGGTGATGTTCTTTGCCACACTGCATGTACTTTGTTGCTAGCTTGATAGATCTTTATAGATACTGAAAAGTACTAAAATGAAACTGTAGTGTAAGACTGAACTGTTAATTTGGGAGTGAGAAAGTTCCTTCTTTAATTCCTTTGAGTATTTTGCATTTAATTTTCACAGAGATACTGGAAGTCATGGTCATGTGTTGTACCACTATGAATGTCCTGCTGCAGTTTCTAAATATGTAAAGATAGAAAGAGTCAGGGAAATTCATGAGGTGACCTAGTGTTCAGATATGTGATATAACTCCCTGCTCCAGAGAAAAT
The DNA here is from genome assembly GCA_035041345.1 of Poliocrania exsul. Taxonomy (NCBI): domain Eukaryota; kingdom Metazoa; phylum Chordata; class Aves; order Passeriformes; family Thamnophilidae; genus Poliocrania; species Poliocrania exsul. The sequence continues at coordinate 136,270,532 of JAWWLZ010000082.1, read as the reverse complement.
CCAGGTGGTAATGTATTGTTCAATAGATCTAAGAAGAGTAAAGGAACTGTTCATATTAGCAAAATAGCCAGTTATTTTGGAAATACTGATTCTCTTCTGAGAAAGGAGAAAAAACAAAGATTAATTAGAAAAGATTTAGCTAGAAACTGGGTCATTTTGGGAAGATTCCCTCATCTAGTGCCTTAATATTTCTTTTTGTTCTTAGTTGTACTCAAAATTTATTTTGTTCTTTTTATTTTCTTTCTCAGGCCCCTAAAACAAACTGCATTCCCCCAAAACCACACATCCTAATTGTAAGAATGAAGACAACAGTGACACACATTAACTCTAATATTTATCTCCAGAAGCATATCAGGGCAATGACTCCCACATATTAATAAAACACTGATTTGAAATTCTCATCACATATCAAACATACAGCAATGAAAGATTAAAGTTCTATGTTAAACTTCTCTCAAAGCTCTAACCAAACAGCCTCGCCCCCAAAGTAATTATGTATAAGAAAAATACTTCTGAACATTGCTTTCAGTACTGAGTCACTAGAAGTCTGAGCTGTTCAAAAACACTATACTTTTTAGATTAATTGAATAGTTGGGATTTTTGTGTGTGTGTTTTAGTTGTTCTTTATTTTACTCTTTTCAGCAATGCTTTCAAATGCCTTCTAAAAGTTCTGCTCCTTCCACTACTCAAACTCCAAATTTCACCTTCATTTACCTTACCTACCTGAAATACTGATATTAAAAGAAAAAACAAAACCAAGAACAAAACATACCCCAAACCCAACCCACACACATATTAGTTTTTGGACAAACAATTCAGTTTCTTTTCAGTGGAATCTCAGGAAAGATGGAAAAATCTTGAATTTCCCTGTTGCCACCTTTTAAAATGGATCTTGTAAGTGTCATGGCTTAGGAGTGGTATTCTCCAATTTAGTATTCATTGCTGAAAAGACCACTAAAATGACTCACATCCACTCTCCAATGGGTGGTCCAAAAGGTGAAGATGATGGATTGAGATGAGAAAAATGTACTGGAAACAGCAATGAGTTAAGAAAACAAACAGGAACAGTAACAATAGTAATAACAAAACATATAAGACAAAGGAAAAATTTACACAGAAAAAAACTTGTCAACTTGATCCTTGACATTAGGTCAGTTGGTCAGACCACAGTGCTAATGGAGGTAGATCATGATATCAAGGTTGTGGGTTCAACCCCCATATAGGCCATTCTTTTAAAATTTGGACTTGATGATCCTTGTGAATCATTTCCAACTTAGAATATCCTGTAATTCAATAAAAATAAATACTGGAACATTCTGCCTACTGCCTTTATCCACAGGAAGGAACACCTCTCTCCCTGGAAGGAGAGAGAGTCCTTTTCACCCACTCCAAGCAATAATATATTGTGGTATCAAATAACATTACAGTTCTTGCCATGCCCCCTCCCAGTTATTGTAAAAAATTAATCCTGTTCTGGATGATGCTAGGACAATGAGGAGTCACTTGTAGATGCAGTAAACATGGATTTTATGCAAAATGAACAATAAAATTCCATCAGTAAAATCTCATTACCATAAGGTCTTAAACTGTTCTTGATCCGTTTGTGATTAAATTGCTATTGTAGTCTGAAACTGCTGTAATTTCTCTCTGCCTTCAGATATTTACAAAGGATAATGTGAACAATTTGATAATAAAGTCATACACTTAAGAACAGCTTTCCCCCAAAAATTATTATCCATATCAAATATGTAATATACAGATTTGGCTTTATCAAACTGGATTAAAAGTGATAATCCCAAACATGCAGAGTATTTCGAATGCTTGTGCCTCATATCTGGGGGATTTTTTGTATGTCAGTTTGATAATACATGCTATAACATGAAATAGTACTTCCTTCCTACATTTGCATAAAATTTCAAAGATTTATTGAAGAGTATGATAATTAAGTCTGTCCAAATTGAGTTTCTTGATGCAATGAAAAAATTTTTCCCAAGTAAATGTTTAAATATGTATATTTATTTGTTATCATTTTATAAGACTCTTTTCTAGGAAGTTCCAAATGCTTTTCCTTTAAATCCAAGGGAGTAAGTGATGCACAATTCAATATTGTGCTAGTCCTAACATATAGGTAATGTTTACTCAAAGGCTTAGGAAAAGGTTTCTATTTATATGATCTACTGCAGTAAACTAAACCCCTAGTGCCTCAAAAGATAATGTTCTCCGTAAATTATTTTTCAGTGTCAAAGGTTGGAAGACAGGTATTGGAATACACTGATAATGATGGAAGTTTGATCAATAATTCATAATTTTGTTGATATTAAGAACATTCCCAGATGAAAGAAATCAAAATATTTTGGTTTAAGAAGATAAGTCTTCCAAGGCTTTCTACACTTCTTAGAGAGACAATCCCTCAGAGAAAAACTTGAAGGCCCCACATCAGTTTTCCGTTTTGAATCACCCTTAAATAACTGACTCTTTCTGTTGTCTAGCATTTCAACTCTTTTAGGCTAAAAATGGATTCTGCGAACACCATGATTCCAGCTCTAGGAGAAACTCACAATATTTTGCAGCTCCTGAAATAATTTTGCATATATTTTTTTCTGTTGAATTTTTGCAAGATGTTAGATCAAAAATAGTATAACAATTTCTATTATCTTTTAACCTACAACTTCCCAAAATGATGAGGAGAAAAAGATTGGCTCAGTATCAGGCACTCCTGTGAGCTAATTTCTCCTTTGTTTCTTTCTGTGTCCAAAGGCTTAAATTGGAACCATAAGAGTCTGGACTGCATTATGTAAACACTTTGTAATACATTAAAATATTGCTAAACAGAAATGACAGTGGTAAAACTCTTTATTTGGTGTGACTTAAGATGCTTTTTTGAACAGTGTTTTTTATCTTGCTTGTTTAGCTTCTCTCCCACTCAAAGTGGAGAAATGACCCAGTAACAATACAGGTAGAGATAGGACACTTTATTTCCTAGAATTTTTTGAACAGTGGGATTGAGCCACATTTGAGGAACTTTTTGAAAACAATAAATTTTGTAAGAAATCACCATTCACACAAAACTAAACAACAGACATCTTTCAGCAATATTTTAAATATTATAGTTTGTTGACCCTGAGATTAGCTCAGTTGGTTAAAACTTGGTTGTAATAATGCCAAGGTCATGAGTTCAATTCCCTGTATGGGAATTGATGGACTCAATGATCTTTGTCGGTCCCTTCCAACTCAAAATAGTCTGTGATTCTGTAATTCACTTAAAAATTACTAATCACTCAACATTTTTGTTACTATTTTTCCTTCAATTTTCCTATAAAGTTCCTCGAAATATGAGGAATACTAATTTATATTTTTACTTTATAACAGAGATAACTTTCTGAATTAAAAATGTCTCAGTGCTTCTTCATTCAGAGGTTCACTGGGAGCCAGAACAATATATAGATCCAGACATTTCTTCAGCATTTATATAGACCATGGTAAATTCCCATCTAAATACTGAAATTCAAGATAATCAAAATCATTCATTTTTAAAAGATTTTCCTAATATAATTTAATCTCACTCTCTGCTTGCACTAGTCAACCTGTAAGTATGTCCAAGCTATCAACAGGTCTGCAATTTACTGTCTAATTTGCATTATACTTTTTTCTTCTTTTAGTGTACTTTTTATATTGATTTCCTTTTACTTTTTTATTCTATGTGAAAAGTTGTTGATTTCCCCAAGGGATTTTAAAATTCCTTTTTCTCACTTGTTCTTTTAACACTAAAATTAGTTGTAACTTTTGAACTACCAACCCGAGAATCTGATCTGAAGCTTTGAAGCTCTCTCTTGACTTTCAGAGAAAGAGGTTTGCTCAACAGTTCCCAAAAAATAAGTCAGCAAAAATAAATCATTTAAAACAAAGAAAAAACCAACCAAACAGAAACCACACCAAACAAAAAACCAATCCAGGTGTATAGATTTACTACAGGCTCATCCAAAATAATTAACCACTTTTAAAAATCTTGATACAGCAATCTTATCTTCATTACCCAGAGGATTGAGTCTACTACATGAGAATATGAGCGATGCTAAACAAGATAATTCTAAATACCTTGACTATCAGCAGATTCACCAGCAGTCACAAATCTGCTCAGAATGAATAAAACCTCTCTTGAATGACTGTTTAGCTACCAGGCAGTAACTGTAGATATAAACATTCTGTGTTCATGAAATAAATTATAAACACAGGAAAATTATAGATCTTTATTTTTTTTATTTGTTACAACTATAGTTTAGGCAAAGGGTCAGATGCATTACAAGTAATTTCAACTTCAAATGCTTGTCTTCAGAGAAACTTGTCCTTGAAAGGACAACAGTTCAAAATTTGTTGATCACAGTGCTATTTGATAATTGTAACATGCAAAGCACTTTGTGCTAGTCACTGGCTTTCAGAAGCCATTCAGACTCATGCAGTATTTGATATGGAAACTTTTCCATTTTTTACGAACTTATCAATAGTCAAAAACAAAACAAAAAAATCCTCTGAGAAGTGTTGAGGTCAATTGTTGTGGGCAACAGTTCCACTTCAGTTAATTCAAGCTGTCATCAAGAACACTTCAGTTCAATACCTCAATAAACAAGGCATAAAAAAATCATGGACCCTTTTAAGAAATATGAGAAACTTCACCTGTAATTTTAGTAGGAAAACATTATTTTGCACAACAATACTTTAAAATTAGAAATATAACAGTGAATTTCCACAAAATTCTAGAAGAGACTCAGGGAATATCAGAAGGACAACATGTGACAAAGTCAAGTACTAGCACTTCTGACTAATTAATTAATTTTTACAATAATTGTCAGTAATTAATTTTTGCAAAGGTATAGTCACCTAAATAAAATAATAATGAAAGACAGTGAGGAAAATACAATATCTCATAGTTTCTAATATTCCTATACAAGACTAAGAATGACCTCACATTCACATAACACTTTTCATTGAAATGATTCCTGAAGCTTTTATCCAGTATTATCAAAAATAGCTAAAAATGTATATTCTTGACTGAATGCAGGTTGAGAGCTCAAAACATTTGATTCATAGTAACAACAATTGATGGATAAAGAAGAAATCAGCAGCATATACAACTTTCTCATACAGGGAACAAAGGTCTATTTGCACAGCTGTATTTAGTTGAGCTGGCAAAATGCCAGCTTTCCAATACAGAGTCAAAACCTCCTTCCTCTCACCAAGAAAAGGGAGAAAAAAATTTCTAAAACTTAAAACTGGTTTACATATTTATACAGAAAAGAGAAAATTAAAAGAAAACTACAGTATAACGCACACCTACACAAGTTAGATACAACAAATAATAACTCCCCACTCCCTATTAAACACAAATCCCACTATTCTAGCTACAAATCACCCAATAGAACTCAATCCACTGAGGCACAGACCCAAGCAGAGAGAAGAGTAATTATAAACATTTTATTCTCCTAAGATACCATGGCAGCAAGTGGTGGTAGGGCCCGGTCCAGGAGAAAAACACAATATATCTTTCCCAGACAAGCACCTGCTTTTATATTTGAGATGACATTGGAATATTGTATGGAATACCATTGGCCAGTAGAAGCCATCTGTCATCTGGTTATCTAAGGCCTACTCTAAAACTAAAGCATAAATTTAGGCCTACACCTACTTAAACCCAGGACAACAGCAAATACATAACAAAATTTGAAGGTTAACAGTTCCTTAACAGTGTCATTTACCACAATCTACTGAAAAACCATCCTATCAGTAACCAAAAGCCTTGTCCTCCAGAAATGAAAGGACTCAACTGCTCTTTTACCAAATAAAGTAGGGATTGGAGCAGCTGTCTGCCCTTGAGGCTGAATGGCATCCACTACAACAGTGTTGTGGCAAAATGTTCAACAGCGTTTTCCCCTGGGTCACTCCTATGTCATGGCTGACACAATTGTAACCCAGGAAACTCTTGGTTCAAAAAGTCTGAAGTAAAAGATATTTTCACAGAATGGAGATAATGATGTTGCATAATCCAGAGACAAATAATGGAGAATTTGTGAAGGGTACAAAGCTCATCAGGGTAGCATTTGACCCTGAATAGCCAAACCAAGCCCAGTCCTGTCCCTATAATGTTCTGGAAAGAGTCTGTGACAGGATGTCCCCAACACTGCATTGGAACCATCACTTAAATCTTCATGTTTTTGCAGATTTTAGAACTCTAGTAAATTAATAAGTGAGATGCACATGTAAGATTCAAGTTTGTTCTATGATTACAGTGTCATTCAGTATGAGGGTATCATGGATGTCAGGCTGCTTGCACACAGTACACTTAATTCCCTCCATGGTCTACGAACTCCTCACCTTGTCTCTGAATAGATGAGACAATGAACTGATTTGGGACAAGGGACTCACATGGGACAACCTAAACTCCCAGTGACCCTCTCAGCAAAGCACTGGACTATTTTTGTAGGTATCAGGCATTTTGTCTACATTCGATGTGTTGATTAATCTCGTGGGGGTGTGTGGTAGTTTTGGCTTTAGTTTTAGCTCGGCCTCAATTTAACAGTCTCCTAATCTATATAGATTAGGAGAGAAAGGTATCACCTGACTCTAATAACCACAGGAATATTTCATACCACATGATGCAAACCTGAGATAAAAAATACCATGGAATAGGAGGGGTTTCTTTGTTGGCATCATGGCTGCAGTAGAGGCAAGACATGCTACATCTGTCCTGCTGTGCTGGGCCTTGCTGCTGCCACTGCTACTTCGTATTTTGCTTTAGTTTGGGGAAGTACATGTATTATTATTATTCTTTCTTTCTGTTCCTTCCTAAGTGTTTTTTGAAGTGCTTTATGAATCTACAGTAATGAAATCTGGTTTTGGTGGGAGGTAGAAAATTGTTATATCTAACTTGTGTGAGTGTGTGTTATATTGTTTTCTTTTAGTTTTCTCCTTTCTGTATAAATATATATAATTAGTTTAAGTTTAAATCTTAGAACCTCCAGGGTTTTTTCCTTTCTCCCTTTTCTCAACAGGGGGAGGGAGGTTTTGACTCTGTATTGGGCAGTTGGCATTTTGCCAGGTCAACCCAAGACAGTGAGGAATTTATCAGTTCCAGGAATTTATTGTTTCTGCAGACTCTTACTTGTGAAGATTTGGTTTATTTCTTTTCCCTTGGATGTCTCCTTTTTTTTTGCCTATCTTTGACCAAAAAACTTGCAAACCTATAATATCTGATTAAGTATAGAGGCTTTTTAAAATACCTGAAAACATCTATCAGTATCAACAGAAGTATATGGTAATAGTGAGACTAATCAGCAGAAACACTTGTGCTGTGATATGAATATTAATCAACATCATATAAATAAAATAAATATTTAACATAAGTAAAATTTATAATACATAACAGCATAATATTTATAATACCTGATACTCAAAAGTAATATTATTAAACATAAACACTGTGACTTAGAGAATACATTTAATTTTAGACTCATGATGCTTAATTTTACAGTCCTTTCTCTAGCAAAATTTTGACTAGAATTAATTTAATTAGCATTTTTGGTGATATTTGCAACTAATTAAGAAAAAATGTATTTTACTAGCATTCTAAAATTTACAAAAACATGAGGATTAAGAATCTTTTTATTTCAATTAAATATATAAGATGTTAGTTATATTTCCTTTCAGGTAATAGCTATACTTTTTAATTAATCTGAGAAGTTCTATCTGAATGTTTTTGGCAAAGTCCTTTTAAACGTAGTTGTATGGATTACTTTACCTTTATTTTGGAGCAGGTTCCTGACACTGTCTTGAACTCAGTTTTGGTAACCAAATTAATTTCCCCATACCAGATTACAGACTATAATAACCATCATAAAAGAATATTACAAGAGTATTTTCTTTTTCTGGTTATTCAAGGGAAACTTTGAAGCCATAACCTATAATTACATTAGATATATGAAATGTACATCAATTTTGCTGCCCTTCTAACAAATTACATCCCCAGAACTGATCAAGTGTTTCGGCTTCTCTGATGAGACAACTGCCTCAATGGAAGAGGGAAGAACTGTGATGTTATTTATCTTGATATTAGAAAGTTTCCACTTAGTGTCTTGGAGTATCCTTACAATTAAACTATAGAGAGATGATTTTGGGAGTAAAACAGAATGGTGTGTGGAAAACTGACTCTGCATCTGAACTGAGAAGATTGTAATCAGCAGGGGGAAGATAAGGTGATGTCCAATTATCATTGGTATTGTTTAGGGTGCTGGTTCTGTTAAACCTCTTCAATATCAACCAACATGGCGTTACTGAAGGCACCTTTTGAAAGCTCATAGCTGATACCAAACTAGGTAACATTTGATCTGCTTTTGGATAAGGCTGTGATTTTTACAGGTTGGAAAAGTTTCTGGCAAAATATTAATGAATTCCTGCAAAAGGAAATACTAAGATCTGGGACAAAACTATCTCATGTGACAGTACCTGCTGGGGAATAATGGGTTAGGAAGGAGTTTTGCACAAAGGAGGCCCGAGGGTCCTGGTACACAACATGTTGAGAGTGAGTGGGCAGTAAGCCCTTGTGGCAATGCGAGAGTACAGTAAATATAAATATTTTGCAAAGATGTGCCACACAGAACAAATATGTCATCAGAAATATTGGTCCTCAAATATTTTGTGTTTTACTATAATTAAAGATACCTGGAAAAAGGGAAAGGAAAAGGGGATAGGGGAAAGGGGATAGGGGAAAGGGGATAGGGGAAAGGGGATAGGGGAAAGGGGAAAGGGGATAGGGGAAAGGGAAAAGGGGATAGGGGAAGGGAAAAGGAATGAAAAAAAAGAAAAAAGAAAAAGAAAGAGAAACAAAAATGGAAGAATTTTTGTTTTACTGCTCTGTATGAAATAGTATTCTTTAATATCATGAAGGTACGTCCTTGATGCTTCACTTCAAAAATTCTCAAGTAAAGTAGTGTTTAGTATGGATAGTATGATCTGAATGGTTTATACTTCCAATCCAGAATGTGGAGAGAAGTAATGAGAATTGCCTGTTATAATTATGTATGAGCAAAGCAATAAATTTTTTGCTAGCCCATTTTGGAAACAGCTCAACTATTTTATCTGAAACATCTCAAAAAAACATTTAACCTGAGGGAAACCTAAACCATATGAAACATCAGACAAATGATTAGAGATTGGCAGAACTACAAGCAGTTGTATGAATGGTCTGGGCTTTAAAACAGACTATTAAGAGTAATGAAGTGGGGAAAGATAACTAACAGTTTTTGAGAAGAGCTTAATAAAGTATAAATGATATATTTTCTTGCAAAAGATAAGCCTTGTTTTTTGAAAAGCCACTACGATCTGGTCAGCTATTCAGTCACATTTCAGGGTATAGTTATAGAAAGTACTTGAAAACCATAGACATAGAAAACAATTACCAGCTCCCTTCATAAACAGTATGGAATATCAATGTTCTCATTTGAGTATATAGAGCTGTCAGGGGATACTGACAGGCAATTTAAAAAAAGCCAAGCAAATCAAAATACACACATGAAAAATATAAAATCAATTTATGTCTTGTGGTTTAGAAATTAAGAGGTTACCACAACTAGGATTCTGGCCTTTCATTTGATTGTTGATAAACATTAAGTAGCACACAAAATTTTCTTTATTTTCTATTATTTTTATAGACTTTGTTGTTCAGGTTTTGGACCATATTAAAAACCACTAAACACCTGAAATACCATAGCAACTATCAAACAATATTTAAAATTATAATTTTTTACTAGAATACATTGCAAAGTCAAGATTTTCCAAGGGCTAACTAGAATGTTGGTAAGACAAAGTTTCTTCTAACTCTTTCCGCATTAATTGGTATCTATGGGATTCAACGAAAATAAAAGTATTTTGTTCATTCTTTTGAATTCCATATCTTTAGCCTGGTCCTGAGGAAAATAAATACAAAAATATAAATTCCAGCATATTTCTACTCATGATAAAAAGAAACATGCAATTGAACATAAAAATCAGCTTTAATGTATATTGAAACCACATTCTGAACCAAAAGTGATTAAAATTTTCTTTTTTTTCCCCATTGCAAACAAATGAAGCCTTTTAGCTTAATGCTTAGGAATTACTAGTAAATAATATTGTCTACTTTTATTATTTCTTTCAGTTAACTGTGAGTATGGACCATATTAATCTGAGACATAATTAAGGAGAGTAGTTGAAAAGTTGGCACCTCTGATCTTATAAGGAATACATTAGCAATATTACTTCCTTTTTGCAATTATCACTATTGCCATTGTATGTTGTCACAGTTCTTTAAATATATTTCCTTCCATTCTTTAAATATATTCAGGAAGAATTTATTGTATGTTGTTGTATAATAGCTTTTCCTTTTTACTTTTGTCAATTGATGCTATTCTTGTAAGACTAAGCCTAAGAATCCAACTGCAAGAGCTTAGTACAGCTCCAGCTACATTGAGAAAAAGTAGTTGCTGTTTACCTGTAACACTGCAACTACTGACCTGTAAAATTTCTGAACAACATATCAATGAACAAGTTATTAAATTAATCTTAAGAATTTGGTCCTAATTATAGTTTGCTACTCTAGACACTAATATATAAAATATTTCTTTGTAATTTTCAGCTAATAACTTCACACGTCATCTTATAACAAATTATTTGTGCTTGGTGCTGAGTATAACCTCTTTAATAAGGTATCTGAAATGTGTTGTCTTTTATGGTGTCTTCCTTCACCATTTAAAAAAAAAAAAAAAAAGGAAGACTGCCAAATGTACTTGTCTAACACCAAGTACAATTATCTCTCCTCGTGGACTTTAAAAAGGATCTAATATTTCTATATTGATATTTTCCATTATCATTCTTCTTGTGCCTTGCTACTATTGATCCCTGTAATATATCATTCTTGCAATTAACATTCTCCAGTAGTTCTATTTGAAATTCTTGCCTTCCTATTTAATGATGTTTAGTTTTATATCACCAGCTATTAAACAAAGCATTTGCTTGGCATAGTCAAATGCTTCTTAGTAGTTTGTGGTTTGATCAACATTTTGAAAAGTAAAATTAAAGTTGGCATCTGGAATTTCTCTTCTATTCTAGAGAAATAATGAATCAAAGCTGATGTTCTGTAAAAGTGACTTACACAATCTGAAATAACACTAGTTATTCCAGGGTTTGATTTTCAAAATACTGAGCAGAAGATGATGGTCTCCTAGTTGTTCTTGTGCACTGCAGTGCTACCAGCATGGTAGTTAAAGATCTGAAAACTTCCTAGGGCTTAAAAAAGCAACAGAAGATAATCTCAGCTTTGAAACAAGGTCTCTTTTACCAATAAAATACAAATCCTTGACAAATGTTCTATGCATTGAAAGACTGATAGCTTTATTAGGCTGAGTTTACACCAAAATGTAGATCTACATCATAAGGAGAATGTTATTTTAAAAAGTCAAACCCAAACTATGGCATTTTTGATGCTACAGGGTACTGACATCTTTCTATGGAACCTGAATGTCTCAAATTCAAGTGAAAGACTTGCAAAGACAGTTCAGAATAATGTAATTGCAGATATATATGAAACAATCATCAGCTACCTTAGTGTTTAGTTAGTATCAGGTAGAACTATTCTCTGAATTCTGATCTGTGGCATAAAGCAGACAAAATAATTACATTCATTAATTCTTGCGCCATGACCCTAATTTCTAGTACAGTTATAGTACAGTTCTTAAGAACACAACTAATCTTCAACCAATTTCAGTTTTAAAATTTCACTTAATGAAAAGTCCTCTAGCTCTATAGGTATGCTTCCCAAAGGTTAATTATACTCTCTGCTAAAGTTTACACTGTATTTCTCAACTGAATTAGTCTCTCTTCATTTTCTACTCTCACCCTATTATGTTGATCTACATATTCAAAAACACATTAATATTCAGTTTATTTTCTGCATCAGTTTTATGTTTTGTTTGTATTATATGTATGTACTCATGGCTATATTTAATGGAATCATCTGAAATACCAGGTTGAGAACATCTGTTCATTACAGCATCCAAGAGAGCATCCACATTTTTAATTAAGAACTAGTCAAGCAATTTTGGGTACAAAGAATAATATTTTCTTATCCTAACAATCACAATGTTAGAATATAAGAAAATGAAATTATTTCTTCACTCATCCTTTATTGTACTTTTATTGAAATTGGATATGGTTATGATAACAAAAATTTTGACCCTTTTTGTCTTTGTGAGCATATCAAAATGTACCATATGACTACTAAATAAAAATGTTACAGATCAATGGATTCACTTCAGCTTATAAACTAAAACTGGATCTGAGCTCTGGAATTACTTTTGTAGTTTTTATTTTTTTAAAAAAGGAAAAAAATAGTAATAATTCTTCTTCTTCAAACTGATCTTATTACAAAGCTTGAACTTCTAATAAAAAAGTACTGATTGCTTAAAACGCACCTGAACACA
>JAWWLZ010000082.1:136230258-136251668 GCA_035041345.1 Poliocrania exsul | reverse complement strand
ATTAGATATTATTAGGTTAAGTCTCATCATCATCATCATCATCATCATCATCATCATCATCATCATCATCATCATCAATCATCATCATCATCATCATAGATATTTTGATAGCAAATTCCTATTGGCTGAATTTCAAATAAAGGAATGCCACTATATAACTTCACAGACCTGGACTTATTTTATTGTTGTCTCAGACAAATCACAGGGAACTCTTCCATGCTACAATTTATGCAATATGTAGACTTTCTGAGTAGCAGACCAGAAACTCCATTTAACGGGGATTAGCATCTATCTGAGAAGTAAAATAATGTATATGAGTATACATAGTATGTTGAAAATTATGATGGAATTATTTTGGCATATGAATCTTGTAAACAGACAAAATGACAAAGAAGAAATAAATACCTCTGACTTCTACATTATTTCTGCTCTTGTCCTGGATCCTAGACCTTTTATTATGGAGTCAGGCAACAGATGAAGACAACTCATCAAGTTGACAACAGAAAGTATTTTACAGAAACTACTCAACCTATTGAGTGCAGGCCATTTTGATTTAGAAAAGGAGATGTGAAGCTTTCATATACAAGAGTTACTTTCCGCAGAATAAGAAAGGATAATTTTTATTTGTCTAGAGAAGAAGAATACAAAGCACCTCTTACTTCAAAGGATATCTGAAAGGATTGGCTCATTGCATAATGGTATCCCCGCTTGAAGGCTTTGGAAAGGGAAAAAGCAAAGTCTTGCTCTCTTAGCCCCCTCTCAAAACTAGCAGACATCAACAGGACAAAGACAGTTTGGATAAATAAGAAGACAAACCTAGAGTCCATTGTCCTGGGAAAGACAACCACTGTTCTTAACTTATCAGATACAGAGCTACCAAAAGATGATCTAAATTTAGACAGTCCAGAAACTTATTTTCTTTCTTGCCTTCTCACAAGAAGTTTGGAGCCAGTGTTGTTGACAACACACTCCTTGTTAGTTAAAAAATTAATTCTGGCATGAACTGAGATATGGTAAATATTGAACATTTGCAATTTTTAAAAAATTGTACAGCATTATAACTCCTGATACACTAGGAGTCAGTCTAAATGGCTGATATTACTTTATTATTTCTCTATCTCCATCAGCTGTTTCATTCCTCACATCCAGTTTACCAGATCTTTAGAGCCAAGTTTACAAATTTCATGACAATTATATTGAATAATTACTAAAGTGTTACAATGCAAACTGTTGCTGTTGTAGCTGGTGTTCAATGTTAGGTATATATTTTGTACTTACTACTTATCATGCTTTTATCCAACAGACTTCCAGAAATTAAATTGCATCTTTCAGAGTTTTTATAGTACTTATATCTGCCTGTATCACAGTAGGTTAGTCAGGGAAGGACATGAACAATTTCTCTCCTTTTAAAAATGCTGTCCAAAACATGTCAGGTAAGAGTACTGTGCGAGTTTGTATATTTCCCTCTACTGATTTTAAGGGACTATAGGAAGAATAACTGAGCTCAAGTCACTATTGAGATCCAAGGGCAGTAGAATGAAGCCTACCTGCAGGATGCAGATTGTGATACTGAATTTTGCCTTAGTCTTTTTGTAGAACACTGATAATATTTGGGGTTTTTTAAAGAAACATGATTTTTGGGTAGTCAATGATTGTTACTTTGAAAGCTAATGTCTTAGTAATTTTCCTACTTTGCCAAGTAGGGGAGCACCTGAAAAAAGACTATGTTTCATCACCTATTTGCTTTAATACAACAGGTTAGGCACATTCTGCAAGCAACTTTCAACTTTGGGCATCTCTCATATTGGCATAATCAGCTTAAAAGATGATATGATCTCAACACAGAGTTAATTTAGGCTGAATCAGCTCCTTCTGGGTTCAAGATATGTACTCAGGTCCTTCAACACTGTGGGATAATTGGAGTTAAAACAGAAACAATATCCTACAATAGAAATTATGTGGAGGTTTTTTGTCTTTTGTGTTACAAAAATATATCAAAGTATAATGAACACTAATATAAAATCAACATACACGTTCAGCTATATGGGTTTCTTTTAGCAAAAAAAAAAATTATGCTGCACAAATGTTTATAATGTAATACTAAAGAAAAGCATTTAATAACCTCTAAAAAAATCTTGCATCTCTAATGTAATATTTAGAAGTTTTAGCCTCAAGGTATAGTAAATATGTTAATAGAAATGTTTTATTTGAGGCTTCAGAGGGACAAGGCTGCAAAAGACAAATGTAAAATGTATTTCTTAACCACTCAAAGAACACTTTAAAAACATTTAATGCATGGCTGAGTACTCTAATATTAAAAAAATATTTGTATGTTCAAAAGTACACATGCATATGCTTCACTGTATTAGCATTTTCCAATTGAAGTAGGAGTCTTAATAAGTGTAGAATGCAAAAGTATAAACCAGAAAGGTGTGCCTTAAAAATAATTTGTTCAGCCCATGGTGATGTATTAGTCATAAAAACTGCTGAGGGGCAAGTGAAATCTCCTAGCTAAAATATTAAAAAATGATGTAAATTGGCTTAGCTATGTTGACTTCAATGATTGAATTCAGAGAATGTTTACTGATGAACATAGATCAGTAAAGGAAAGTCTTGTGAAGTCCAGTAGAACATTTCAAAGATGTAATTGCTATGACTGAGGTAAATATGGCCATCATAAATACTTTGTTCTTTCCAAGCACTGTCAGAAAAAACTTGTAGAAATTGCTTTGAATATGGTGCAAAAGTAGGATTTATTACAATAACATCTGTACTGCAAGCTTTACTACAGAAATGTTTTTTATTACCAATTGAGTCACAGAAAAGGGTGGAAACTTCACAGGATTTTTCAGCAAGACAGTAGCAAACAAGGATATTATTTCAGATTTTCTGGATTCCAGACTGACAATTGTACTACTAAAATGACAAACTTGTACTGCAACTAGAGCAAACACAATTGGAGGAAATTGTTCATTTGTAAGATACCTTTTTGTAAGAATATTTCTTAAACTAGAATAAATAAACCTATGTGATTCTTTATAGACTGAGGCATTTCCTTTGCCTCAGTCTTTAATATCAAGACCAGTTGTCCTTAGGATATTCAGCTCCCAGTTCTGGAGGTCAGGAACAGAGAGCTGAGTGAAGACCCCACAATCCAGGAGGAGATATTTGGTGACCTTCTTGGCCAATTAGACCCTCACAAGTCTATGGGCACTGATAGTATCCATCCCAGAGTAATGAGGGAACTGGAAAAATAACTTGTCAAAGCACAATCAATCATCTACCAGCAGTCCTGGTTAACTGGAGAAGTTCCAGCTGACTGGAAATGAGCAAATGAACCACCGATCTACAAGAAGGTTTAGAAGGATGATCTGGGGAGTTACAGGCCTGTCAACTTAAACCTGGTTTGAGGCAAGGTTATGGAAGAGATCATCCTGAGTGTGATTACATGGCATATGCAGGACACCCAGGTGATCAACCCGAGCCAATATGGATTTATGAAAGTCAGGTCTTGCTTGACCAGCCTGATCTCCTTCTACAACAATGTGACCGACTTAGGATATGAGGGAAAGGCTGCAGATGTCATCTAAGACTTCAGTAAAGCGTTTGACACCATCTTTCACAACGTCTTCCTGTAAAAACTAGCTACTCATGGGTGGACTCTTCATTGTGTAAAAAACTGGCTGGATATCCAGGCCTAGAGAGTTGTGGTTAAAGGGTCTAAACCCAGCTGGATATGGGGATCAAGTGCAACCTTGGTAAATTTGCAGAGGGCTCTAAATTGGGTAGGAGAGTTGAGCTGCTCAACGGTAGGAAGGCTCTGCAGAGAGACCTGTACAGACTCCATTATTGGGCTAAGGACAACTGTATGAGGTTTAATAAGGTGAAGTCATGGGTCCTGCACTTGGGTTACAACAACCGCATACAGCACTACAGCCTGGGGAGGAGTGGCTCAAAAGCTGTGCTGTAGAAAGGGACTTGAGAATGCTGATTGCCTAGGTGGCCAAGAAGGCCAATGGCATCTTATCAAGAATAGAGTGGCCAGCAGGACTAGGCCAAGAGTCATCTCTTGGTATTTGGCATTGGTGAGGTTGCACCTTGAGTACTGTGTCCAGTTCTGGGTCCCTGACTTTAAAAAGAACATTGTGGTCCTGTAGCATGTCCCGTGAAAGGCAACAAAGGCAACTCATGGAGAGACTAGAAAACATTTCTTATGAGGAATGGTTGATGATCTGGGTTTGTTTAGTCTTGAGAAGAGGAAGGTCAGGGCAGACCTCATCACTCTCTATAACTACTTGAAAGGAGGTTGCAGTGAGGTAGGGACCAGTCTTTTCTATCTTGTCTACAGTGGGGGACCAGAGGAAATGACCTTGAGCTGAGAAGAAAGATTCAAATTAAACATTAGAAAAAGCTTTTCACTGTTTGGGTGGCCAGGCATTGGGATAGGTTGCCCAGGGAGGTGGTGGATTCATCATCCCTGCACGTGTTTAACAGGCCCCTGGATCTGACATGGTTCAGTGGTTTAGCAGTTACACTGGCAGTGCTGGATTGACAGTTGGACTGAATGATCACAGTGGTCTCTTGCAACCTTGATGATTCTATGATTTTTTATCTGCAGATTACTGTAAGCTCTCAAGAGTAACTTAGACATGTTCATGTTTTCTTTGTTTCCCAGATGAAGAAAAATTATTTTTTTTTCTACATTGTAATTTAAATTTTCTGTTCCCTTATTCCTGCATACTTTTGGCAACCTTATAGTGAGTAACAATAAGGGTAGCATCCTAAAGTTGAAAGCTTTTTGCTGTACAACTGATGGAAATCCATTGAGTTTTCTGTATTACAGTGGGATATAGAAAAAAGTTACAGGGAACAGTTTCAAATATATAGCAAACTAGAATTTTTCTACTGAGTAAAGTGTCAGTTATCATAGAGATGTTAGTGCATGTATTGGTAGACTCTATTGCCACCATCTTCTTTACCATGTTGTAGTGATCCTTCTAAATTACTTTTGGGAGTTGGACTTTTTTTTGAGAGCTAAATTAATTTATTTATCTTCCCTATTTTTCTGAATAATATCTTAGTAATTGTTCTACTTCTCTGCCAAATAAATGAGTACTTGAAGAAAGACTATCCTTTATCACCTCCTAATTGCCTTAATACAACAGGTTAGATACATTCTGCAAGTGAATTTCTACTTTGAGCATCTCTCATATTGGCATATTCTTCACTATGGACTAGTGAAGAACAAAAAGGATAAGCAACGAGTAGAAATGAGTTCACAGATATGATTTATCTCTCTTATCTCAAAAATGTTCTTTGACTATCTTTGTATTAATAGCCGCAAGAACTACAAATAGTATCTTATACACTTCAAATATTTAAAACATTTCTCTATCCTCTAGCGAAGAATTTTGTGCTCAGAACAATGATTCTCATTTGTCTTAACATTTAATTGTTTAATTGACCATAAGTCAAAGAAGATATTTCTTATATGTAGTTGGAGCAAGCAGTAGAAAACAGTTGAGGTCATAAGTTAGAGGAAACAAAACCCACAATAAAATGCAATTCCTTCCCATTTCAGCAGCAGTTGCAGAATATTCTTAATTCTTGCATATTTGCATTTATTTAAAATTATGCCATTATTTTGCCAAGATGTTTGTTGCTGGTTTTGTTACTTTTGGTCTGAAGCTTAATGGCAGCTGATCCTGTAAGTACTTTTAAGGTTGCTGTTGTGCCATGATTGGCCCCAAGACACAGAGAGATTTGTTCACATGAAAAAGTAACTTATATTGGTGAGAAGAGTTTAATTTGACAGCTTAGCCTAAAAAAACCTCGCAATCTGCACTTCCATGTAGATGTAGCTATTTATATTTCCTTTTTTTTTCCATAAGTTGAAAAAGCTTCGATAAAATGCAAAAAGTATCAAGTTGTTTCCTTTGGGAGGGTTTTTAGAGAGCACATAGAAGTTAGATCCTGTAGATGGAATGAGGGAAAAGCAGTGTGTCAAATACTTCTATTTTCCCAGTTCAGCCTAATCTGGGATGAGACAGTCTGCCCTTGGGAAGTCAGGAAAGGTAACTGAAATAGAAGTATACAATTCTGGATACAGAAAAGTATCCCCCAGCCTCAAGCTGAACACCAGGCCACTTACAGTTTCCAAATCCAACAGCTCATAGTTCAGCCAAAATTTTTCTTAAAATTCCATTTTTCTCACAACACTGTTTCCAGGAAGATATCTTCACTGTTCTACTATGGGGGGCGGGGAGGGGGGGAATAAAAAAATTCAAAACACGAAAACTTACTTCAGAATGGCATTGATTCTCCAGTCAGTTCTGGTTGCATGAGACAATCAGCAGCAGAAGGTTTGGAGGAACTTGTAATTATTGTCACACCAAATACAAGCCTTTGAAAATCACATCTCTAGAATGCAATGAATGCTTACATGTTATTAGGTTTTTAATATTATTTCCTGAACTGTGATTTTTTTCTGTTTTCTGGTTATTTTGTACATTGCATCATGTTTTTGAATCTTATTTACTAGAAACTGCAGGAAAGATTTTAATCTTTAAGTGGAGATTTCTTAGTAAGAAGATGATATTGTAGATTGGAAACTGTGCCTTCAGACTCACAGACATTTTGGTAAAATTCCAAGAAGACCCATTAAGGGAAAATACTAAAATAAAATGTTCTTTTTCAGTATAATTCTTATCTCTGATTATCAGATATAAACTTTTTATCCTGGTCCCTTTACCTCTACTTTAGACCTTAATGGTCATCATCATCATCATGGCTAGGCTTCGTGAATGAAGATTTGAGAAGGACTCTACCCACGTGGGTGTGTCCTTCGAGCCTGCACAGTGGATTTTTCAGGTGAGGCACAGCATGCACAAAACTGGCCCCACACTTTAACTCCCAGGGTTCATCTGCCATGGCCGAGCAAGCCTGGATGGTGACAGTGAAGTTGTCAGGACTAGAGCCTAGGTCTCCCATCCAAGTACTAACCAGGCCTGACCCTGCTTAGTTTCTGAGATCTGATGGGACTGGGAGTCACAGTGGCATTTAACTGCCTACCTTGGTGTTAGTAAGGCACAGATTGTCTGTGTGATCTGTTCTGCAAGTATGACTGTAAAAAAAGGCATCTCCAGAGCTGGGAATCACCAAAAGTAAATTTTTACCTTCTGTGAACTGCAGATAAAAAATTTACTACAAAAGTTTGTCACATCCTGCAGGCTACTTCTATCAACTAAAGATGAAGTCCATGGCACAGTAGTTCTCTATGAATATTTAACTCTGAACATGTAAGTATATATTTGATTTTAGACTCTAGGAGAAGGCATTTATAGGAGGTCTCAAAATCCCTCACACCTTTGGTTGTGTCAAGAAACATAATACATGATATAAGTTTAATTTGCACATATATAGCCTCATAATTTTTTGGGGAGAAAATTAATAAGCTTGGAAGTACACATATAAATGAAAACAATGAATGTGTAACTAAACTAACTTTGTGTTAAAGACTTAAAATGCTGATAAAAGAGGTTATGAAAATTTATCTTTCATTTTTTCATAGACTATATCTTAGCATGTTTTCATGGCAACATGATGTAAAGACTGGCATATAAACTGGTTTCAAGACACTGATGAGCTTTTTAAGAGTTATCTGTATCAGGTGATTGATTTAGAAAGTAATGTAAGGTTTATTTTACAAAGGTTAAGTGAGTTAGGGGCCTACTCCACATTTTGAGTTATCGTGCAA
This sequence comes from Poliocrania exsul, assembly GCA_035041345.1. NCBI lineage: Eukaryota > Metazoa > Chordata > Aves > Passeriformes > Thamnophilidae > Poliocrania > Poliocrania exsul. The sequence continues at coordinate 136,243,912 of JAWWLZ010000082.1, read as the reverse complement.
TTTTTATTTTACTACTGAGAACATAAAGATGCTCCCTTTAGCTAGATTGAACTTTAAAAAAGGAAAATAAGAAGTATAAAGATAGAATCAATTTCACAGATAGTGAAAGGCAGTAGAGATAAGATCATTTGCTACAACTGATAAAAGAAGAATAATTCTATAAAGTGTTCTTCTTCCCAGCTGACAGGCATGTAAATTACAATAAACACATGGAACATAATTATGGCTATAAACCAACTGAAAGAGAGACTGTGGTTTGATTCATGACTCTTGTTGCGCAATCAAAGCAAGGCCAGACGCAGTTACAGTAACCATATCGAGACTATACAACCATGATGATATAATTGATCCAAGCTAGCAGAAGCACTGGTAGCTGGTGCTAATTGAAAGACCTCCTGACTATCCAGGTAAATCCCTTCCTGTCATACAAAAATTGACTGTCCCACAAGAATATTTAAATTATCATATCCCTCTGAGGACAGTTAGGAGAACAGTTCTTGTAGTCTGCACCTTCAGCTATGTAAAATGGTACAATACTTGATATCCGTAGGTGCCAGACCCAGCTGTAGCTCTTCTACACATGGAGGAAGCAGAAAACATTCACTGCCTCCTCATCTGTGATGACAGACTTAAGTACAACATATTTCCTGACTTTGTCACACATCTGTATATTGAGACCCTGCACATGTATCCTTATTCCACTTGTATAGAAAATAACTCATCTTTCTTTCCCCACATACCTTTATATACTGTACTATAGCTCCCATTTACCTTTGCTCACTAACACCACTTTTATTTCATTGCAGATGAAGCATTAGGGAGAGAACTGAGTTAGATTAAAATTGTGGTGTGTTCATATGAGTGTGAGAATGAACTATAGCAGAGTGTGTAAGGTCCTTTGCACTTCATTCTCCTCTAGAACAGAGCTGAAAACCATCCTTTCCTCAGCAAAATGTTTCGTAATGCAAAATTCAAACTTGTCAAACACAAGGTCCTGTGGACCCACAAACAATCCCCTTGAAATATTAAGCCCCAAATAACTATTTTTATTTCCTGAGCGAGAGTTTTTGTTATTTTCTTATCTTTTATTTCCATCCAGCGGACAATGTAGTGTTCCCACTAGAAGAAGTGGTGAGAATGGAGATAAATATGGAGATGAATAAAATGGATACAGATACAACTTTTAGAATAGGGAAGATATTTCTGTACGTGTGAGCCCTAGGGTATTCTACCATTTAAAAAGGAGGTGGAAAGTGAAATAAAAGTAACTTAGTGCATTATAAATCATATTTAATAACAATTAAAAATAGCTTCTATCTCTAAGTTTTAGATAATCAGAAAAAATACAAATTAGAAAATGTTAATATTAACCATGTTTCCACTCTTAGAAGCTCTACTTGCCACATTATTTCACATAGAAATCGTCCGTAGATACTATCAATACAGAACAGAAGAGCTCAGAAAGTCAAGATGGGTACACTTGCACATGGTCTACACTACCATCTGTGGAAAACAGTCCAGTCATTCCATTTCAAGGGCTCTGACAGAATGAAGTTATCCAAGTGTATTGGCTTTTCTCAGCATACCTACTCTGTCCTTAAACTTAGAGTTGATCTACCAAGAATGATGTAACCAGAGCAGGTTAAGGTGAGAAAAGCTTGTGTTGAATTAACAGCTGTGATTGGCCCCAGTGCTGCTACTGTTTTATTCTTCTGTTCTACAGATAAACACTGAGCTCACATATTCCCTAACAGTCTTTGTCATGCCTATTTAATCCAGTGGTTATTTCATGTTTAAGTCTTGAACAGACACATCCAAAGAGGTATGGTAAACCAGTCAGCTGAACAGGGGTTTGTCAAAGCTGCAGAGAATTCCTGTTGAAAGAACTAGGTGTCACGGTGGAACCTGTATATTTGCCCACAAGGAAAGAAATGGAAAGGGGAAAGAAGTGGTGAGGAAGAATGGAAGAGAAAGCGTCTTGGGTTGAGTTGTCAAAACACCAAGTGTCCAAGACAGAGAGAAAGGGTTCTCTCCCCCCTCCCCCACCTCCAACCAACCAGCCAAGGGAAAAAGAGGGAGAGGGAAAAAACCTCCAAACTAGGTTTCTGCTTAAACTAGCTACATATATTTATACAGAAAAGAGAAAATTAAGAGAAAACTACAATATAACACACACTTACACAAGTTATGTATAAGAAATAACCTCCCACTCCCCAGTTAATACAAAGTCTATTACTCTAGATTCATAAGCACTCTAAGACACCCTACAAGAAAGTATAACAACAAAATATTTCTACTTCCCTGAACTCGAACAAAAGGCAAGTAGCGGCATCAGCAGGAGCAAGACCTACTCCAAGACAGGAGCTGCACCATGTCTGGCTTGTACCTCGGCCATGGTGGAACTGACCTAACACCTTCCACTGCTGCACACATATCTTAGGTTTGCGCCATCTGCTATGAAATATTTCCTTGGTTACCCAGTCAGATGATAGCTGTCTCCCAATCCACGTAGATTCTCCGAGCCTGCTAATTTGAGGCCTAGCTAAAACCACTACAGAAAGGAAGGAGAAAGAAAGAAATAAAGGGGTGGTGAGAAGGGGAATAAAAGTGAGAAGGACAGATGGAAAGAGAGAGGGATGAAAAAATGTGGGACTTTTACATAAAATTACAGAAGGGAAAAAATAAAATAAATGCCAATACAATTTATGTGCAATTTATGCTCAGATTGGTACTTCAACACTTTAACTAATGAGTTAGCCATGCTCAAATGTATTAAGCTTTACCTAGAGAGGACTGACTTATAAGATGTGGAAATTCTAAAGCATGAAGCCTTTTACAAAAAAAAAAAAAAAAAAAAAAAAAAAAAAAAAAAGACAGAAGAAGAGTAAGAATCTGAAGGCAGAACCTGAGAGATCTTAAGCTGGATCTCAAAGCAAGAGCAGATTTAACCCAATGGACAGGAAAGAAAAGAGAATTGAACATTTCAGAATCACAGTTTCTAGAGGAGAGAATGGCTGTTTGATCAATAGAATCTTGAAGCAGATTTCCCCACTCTCTCTTTAAAGTCACTAGCAAAGGAACTACACTATTTTAAGCAGGTGGTAGCTGTTTTTCAGTTTTATTTTAGAAATTGGTAGAGAGACAAAAAAGATTGTATTCAAAGAAAAATTACTGTAAAGGAAGCAAAACAAAAAAAAATCTGTCTGCTTAGTAATTAACAAGAAAGAATACATATGTCTCCTTCTTTTCAATATTTTTATTTCCTGATATGATTTTTCATAAGGAGTTGCAGTGATGACGGCAAGAAAAGAGAAGTGGGGTGCTTCTGAAGGATCTGCCATCAAGGTAAACTCCATGAGGACAGCTGCTCACAGTAAATGTGATGTCTAGTTGAAAAGATTGCTCTATAGAACCATAGAATCATGGTTTGGAAGGCGCTAAAAGATCTAATTCCAACCCCTCCTGCCACAGGCAGAGATAAATGTCATGATGCTGGATCACAGCAAGGACCCTATATGCAGGAGTGCTGAAGGAGTCTTCAAAGTTTGGTTTTATTTGTGGGAAAAAATCATAGAATCACAGAATCATTTGGGTTGGAAAAAACCATTGAGTCCAACTGTTAACCCAGCACTGCCAAGTCAACCACTAAACCATGTCTCTAAGTGACATATCTACACAATTTTGAATTACCATCAGGAGTGGTGACTCCAACACTTACCTGGGCAGCCTGTTCCAATGTTTCACAACCCCTTCAAGGAAGAAACTTTTCCTAATATCCAATTTAAATCTCCCCTGGCCCACCTTGAGGTCATTTCCTCTTGTTCTATCACCTGTTATTTGGGAGAAGATACCAACCCTCACCTCATTACCATTGAGGTAGTTGTAGAAAGCAATAAGGTCACTCCTGAGACTCCTTTCCTCCAGGTTAAGCAGCCACAGTACCTTTAGATGCTCCTCTAGCTGCTCCTCGTAAGACTTGCGCTTCAGACTCTTCACCAACTTCGTTGCCCTTTTCTGGACATGCTCCAGCACTCCAATGTCCTACCTGTGGGCCCAAAACTGAATGCAGGATCCAAAGTGCAACCTCATCAGTTCTGAGTACAGGGGATGATCACTGCCTTAAGTCTTCTGGCCACACTAATAACTATTGATTAACAGTTAATAACTCCTTGACTGCACTTATCATCCACATGAGAGCAAAATGTAAATAAATTCTGTGATTCTTTCATCCTTTCTAATGTAGAAAATGGATTAGGTTGTAGATTAACTTCCCAATAGAGAGAAGGAAAGAGTGAGTTTTCAGGGGAGTATTTGAGAGAATACATTGTATTAACAAAAGAAAGAAAATTAAGTTTCTCATCTGAGAGAAAATGATATACCAGCCTTCTCCAAATGTGATCTTCATGGAAAAAAGAAAGAATATGATATTTGCCATTTTCTTTTCTTTTCTTTTTAACCTCTTTCATAAATTGCTTTTGTCTCTGTAATTTTCTCTTCTTCATATGCCAAGTAGACAAAGTTAATTTTTGCAAAATGAAACTTCAAAAAACACTAAATGATTACTAGATCAAATCAATATGCAAACTTCCTGTGACGCTTTTCAGTGAAAAATAACAGAAGATGAGACAATGAAATTTTAAAAGCAAACCAACTAGGCCTAGATACAGTGTAGGATTTCTGGCTTTGTGACCTCTGTTTAAATACAATTCCAACTTTATTTGCCAGTCATTTATTAACACCTTCTATTGTTTATGTTGCTGTCCTTGTTAGAGTGGCCAGAACCAGATTCTTACTGTGTGAGTGTAACAAAAACTGTGTATTCTATGCCCACTATATCATTTCTAACAAGCTGTTAACAATGTAGAATTTGCAGCAGCTGCCCAGGGCCACCTGACACCTCAGGCTACAGGCCGGGCGTTAGAGGACCCTGTGAGATAGAAGTGTTCCTGTCTTCACACCAATGACTCAGGTGTGATAATTCCTCTCCGGGGAGCCTTTAGCACCTTAACACCCAGCATGAGGGGTCATGTCTGTTAATGGGCCATCAAGGATTCCAAAAACATCCTATGACTCAGAGTAAATCACCTATTGTGAAACTCTCGCCCTAGGGGAGGTAGTGAGCATTTCCATCTGAACATAAGCATATATAATCTTGGAGTTTGAGAACTTCAGGTACTACTTATTCAATCCAGAGTAGGACCAGAACCTCAACAAGACTGTGACTGCCACTCTCGACCAGACTGCAAGCATCATCCTCACTACCAGGTTTTCCTTTCTTATATTGGGGGGACCATGTGGGCCTCAGCACAGGGGCTAATGAACACTTGTTCGTGCCCCAGGGTGCTGGGTTATGCATCTGGGATTTGTGGGTTAAAACCAATTTTTCCTGTATCATTGCATTTATTGTAATATTTTTATTAAATCTATTTATTATAACTCTGACTTGTAATCTCTTTTTGAGTTGGGTTCAGTTCTCCTGCTGGTTTACCTTTAAACCAGCACAGTTGCTCACAGACCGATGGATTATACATTTGGCCACAGAAGTGGATGTACAATAAGAAAAATAGAAGAATCCTGTACAGAGTCAGGATTTTTTTTAGAACTTTTTATTACAACACTATCCAGAGGCATTATTCAGGTCACTGGGCTGGACTCTGTACAAAATGTGCATAGAACGTATTCAATGAACAGCTCTATCCATGGACTTACATTACAATAAAGATTATTTTTTTATATATTTTTGATAATCTATTTACATATGTAAATTTATGAGCTGACTAGAGCTCAAAAAAGTATCTCTACAGCTAACATACTACATTATTATTATCTTGTGTGAATATAATAGCTCATACTTTCATGAAAACACTGATGAACCATGAAACTCAAACTTTGAGAATCAAATCCAAATCTCTTGAATGTTCTGCAAAAGTTGATATTTATACAGTTGTCAGAGCAAAGTATAGTCAGATAAAGTAGTCCAGCAGACTGATTAACATTAATCAAGTAAAAGATTGAAAATTTGCTTTAACTGAAACAGTACAAACAAGATATGAAGTCCTGTTAAAGTGTCTTTTGTTTCCAGATTATGTATAACCAAATCTCTAGCAATTCCTCCTACAGAAACAAGTGCTGACAAGGCAGGAATCCATCACTGTGTCCAGCCAATTCAGTAAGCCAGAATCGCTAATGGTGGATGAATGCATATGTTATGTTCTTCTTAGAGCCAAGATTTCCAAAGCTAGCTGACTAAGGTTTTGCTTAGATATCTGTTTTCAGCTGTTGTTTAACTCAACTCACATTAACACTAGTAAACAATTAGAAACTTAATTTTATGCATGCTGTTTTTAAAAGATTGGGTCTCTCATTTTTACTTCTTTGTGTTAATATAGGAAAAATATATGCTTTGCCTATAAAGAAATTGAAAGCTTGTTTCCTGTGCAAAATAAGAATGTTTTGAAGATATACAGCTGTCTTCTCTTCTACAGATTTTTAACATGAACTTAAATAATCTTCACAACTGTGTTAAAATTATTGTGTTTATCTAAATAAAAATAATAAAGCACATAAAAGAAAAAAATGCATACCTATGAAATAGCCTATGAAAGACGAGATTAGGTAGGAAAATTGAGTGAAGTTCAATTCTGCTTGCAGTGTTCTATATCCAGACTGGACCTGACTAATTTCCTACATTTGGCTGGAGGCTCCAGATTTCCATCCCTGCCTTCAGGCTTCCAAGCCTCATTCATCTGGCGGCTCTGCCATGCATCCTTCTGCCCAGCCGAGGTATCGCATGTCCTGCTGGCAAAACAGCAATTGTAGCCATTGACTGCCAAGGGCCTCAGTGGCACCTGCTCAGCCTGCAGCCATCTGACCTCCTTTCTCATCACCCCCAATCCCCTCCTACAACCCCCACGCAGCCTCAGAGTGGGTTTAAGACTGTGCAAGATTCTGATTCCACTGGCCCAACCTTATTTCTGGGCAGCAGGTTATATATGAGCTTGCCAGCCTCACAGCAGCCCTGTCAATCCCTTTTTTGTCTTGCTCTGTTTTCCTCACAGCTTCCAGTTCTCCTGATCCAGGAAGCATGCCTGCTGAAATAGCCCTGTACGCACAAGTTGCTCAGCCCTATTGTCAGGTTCACATCAGTCACAAGTGTTATTCTCTGAAAACAGCCATACAACAGCTTCAGCTCCTAGTGGGGTGTCAATAGCAATTTTTCAGTCTGTTATTTTTCATTTGGTTTGCAACACTTCTGAATACAGAGGTTTTGCATTTACTAGATTTCTGCGTTCTAGATGTCCAACCATGATTTCTTTGTTTGTTCTTATTTTAACTGGGATTCTCAGATTATTTTTAATCCAAACTACTTCATATTTAATAGCAGGATAAATCACTTTCACTTTATTGTATGACCGTGAAAACTACATTTAGACTGTTAACAGTAACTTTTCCATGATGAAACAGAATTAAGAAGAAAACTTCTTGCCAGTGAAAAAAATACCAAGTAACCTACCTAAAAATGAAACTTTTTCTATTCCTGTGAAGGAAGAGATTGATTGTAGAGACATGGACACGAGCCACATGCCTGCAGCTATGTTGTGTGATGCAGAAGGGAACACATTACCCTGGCTGAAGGAAGGAGTCTCCCTCTGCAACTTGATAAATGTGAGTCTGATTGATGGTACCTTGAAGCATTCTTCTGTATGTGATCTCATGCCAGTGTACTGATCACTGCTACAACTGGCTTTTATTATTGAGCAGAAGCCGTGCTAAAATCCTTGATTCAGCAATAGCTTCACTTACAGATTTTCATGTGGCTTTATGGTAAATGAAGAATGGGAGAGGGTTAAAGACTGGTTTAAAATACCTTAATATTTCACATGTAAATAATTGTTAATTAACCAAAACTCCATTAGGAAGTTAATAGTAGACAATTAATTGTAATGGAAATGTTCTCACTAGTTTACAGTTTTGTCAAGTCATTCAGCATAGGCAGCATGTTAAATCACCACATTTTTCCCAACAAGTTTTTGAAATCTCTGGCAGCCAGATTTGATTGATGCAGTGTATCAGAGAGCATAAGTATTGCAGAAAATGCTATTTCAGAGTTCAAAGCTGTAGAAAAATTGCTGTTTAATAATTCAGCAGTGAAATGAAAATAATGTAAAGAAGATTAGCCATGGTCTTTTATTGGGTGGTATTCATAGTAACATTCTCATTTCTAGACCTTTTTTTTTTTAAGTTATATTTTTAATCAAATGCTTTGAATGAAAGCTTTGTTCTTTCTACAGTGAGGGTAAGGCCAGAGGGGGGACCTCTTCTAAAAGAACAAACTGTCTTTCATTCAGCAATATGGCTGTGTATCATACTTTTGTTTCTGTCACAATCATACACAAACAATTCAGCAGAAATCTCTGTCCCTCTGGAAGCTATTGTGTTCTTTGTGTGAACTCTTCAAAAGCATTTGCAAACATTCAGCTGTATCCTGTTTTAATATAACACAGATGAGTAGTGGAGTACTAGGATAACTGTTCAATTTCAGTGTTTCTTCTGTTTCCAGGGCTTCCTTTACACTCAAGATGAGTAGTTTTGCCAGTGTACACAGTGTCTCTTACACATGCCCATTTCCACCTATTTGTGCTTCTCCTCCCAGAAATCCTGAAGAGCAGGTGTATTGGTTTTGCCTGAGTCCCTTGCTGAGGCCAAGCTATCCTGTCCCTTTCCCCCCTCTCTCTTTCTTTTAATCGAGGGGGAAAAAAACCAAAAACAACAACAACAACAAACAACCAAAAACCCGAAAGCCTGAAAGAAGCTTGAACAAAACTGAATTATATCAGAATATATATATATATATATGTATATATTTTCAGATATTTACAACTATATATACAATTTGTACATATAATAGGGAGCTCTCGAGGGGAAAAGGGAAAAAAGAGACAGAAACAGGGACAAAGGAGGGACAAAAAAACCAGAACAGACAAGTACAATCAAAAACCCCCAAAAACTAGCACAGTACAATCTCACCAACTTCCCTCAACAGAAGGCCAGCACTCTCTCTGATCTCCCGTGTGGCAGACAATGGCAGTTCCAGCAACATAAAAAACCAGTGTGGAATACCTGGGAAATGGGCATTTTCTTAGTTACAACTCTGAAGAAGGCCTGGATCAAAGCTATCACAGTAGGAATCCCTGTATATTTGAAATATACTAAATTCATGCTCTGTGGACCCTTATATTGGACACCTAAAGTAATAACCTCCCATGTCAATAACCTTCACATCTCACATTTCCATGGAAATCTAAAAATTATTTAAATGCATATCTTAGAAAAAGCAAAACATAGTGCTATTTGTTTGCAGTTGTTTTCTCTAAAACTGCATCCACCAAAATGAATATTCAAAGCCATTTGAACATGCTTATCAGGCAGCTGGATGATCTGGTGAAATCTCAGTTCTAAGAATTTTCACAATTGTTCTGCAAATTGTTCAGTTTCAAATGTTGGTTGATCAGGTTGAATACCCTGGTTAACGGAAATCCAGTTTTCAATAGAGATAAATCCTCTCTGTGTTTGAGAATACAAACACAGTCGGCAAATGTATTTGGGTTTACCAGTTTGGGTTTACCATCTTCTAGTACTTTGGTGCTGCTTAAGAGATTAGAAGGCCCCATTCATTATATCTGTCATCCAAGATACAACTTTCCGCTCATTGTGTTCTCTGTTTCCAGGATCTTCTGATTTCTAAAAATCTTCCAATTTCTAAATAAGCTGTCAGTAGGTTTTCAATAAATTTTGAAAGAGGAAAAAACCTCCAAACATCCCCAAACATAAACTAGCCATGTCTGTAATCTCCTCTCTCTACAGTATTTGAAAGAGAGGATATTAAGACCTTTTTTTTTTCCCCCGAGTTTCCATTCTTTTATGTTTTTCTACATTCTGCAGATTTATTTGTGTAAAAAATTAAATTAAGAATACAATTTTATATATGTTGTTTACATATGGAAGGTTATAATTGTAGAGTACTACTTTGCTTTCTGGTTTATAAAGAAATAAAAGAATGAACATTCTTTCCTCTCAAAATACTAGACATTCAACACATAAATTGTAAATCTGTTTTCTCAGTTCTGTAAACAGCAACATATACAGTGAAGCAGTGTATGTGCAACAGTCTGAAAATATCAGGCTGCAGGGTACCTTGTATGTTAATCTGACATAAAGTGGAATCAAGTGGCACACTGCAAATACTTGTTCTTATCACAGATGTTATAGCATATCTTGCAGTTGTTAACAAATAACTTACATTTTGTTGTAAAAGAAATCAGGAGAAAACATGCTGACCTTTTTTAACAGACAATAGAATCACTTTCTGCTGAGAATATTCACATTTAAATTTATCAAGGTTTTTAGTTTTGGTCCTGGAACCTTGCCAGCATGTCCAGCTTCTTTCAGTATCAGATACTTGGGAAACACTGCCACAGCAATTATTTAAGTTTTCAATAGAGATGGGAAAACAACTTAAGGAACTCTAAATAGGGGCTATCAAAGAACATATATGACCTTATGCTTCTTGGTCATGTATGACAAAACAGCAAGAAAAAAGATCAGGGACTAGAGATCACCAGTTTAAAAGGATCACTGATTTAAATGAACATTAAATACTGTCCACAGTATTGCTCACCATATAAAATTATTTAAAATATTACTTATGAGTAAACATTATGGGAAATTAATCAGAGAGCATAAAACAGTTGTGCATAATCTTTTTTTTTCATTGAATTTCTTGAAGAAGTACATGTTTGATTTTTAAACACTAATTCTTGGAATCCCAAAGCAGTAATAAAATTCATTTTTGAAGAATTCCATTTATCATTTTTCCTATATAAACTCTACAAAGCATTTCCATAATGTGAACTCCTTCCTATTTAATGAATGTCTGTTTAAATCAAAAGGAATTACTACTTTGGATTTGGAGAGGAATATAAAAAATGTTTATGTAGACAAATAAATATAACAACTGTGCAGAAAGTAGATGCAAAGTTTTTTAGTCTGATTTTTATTAAGACAATACATAAAGATTTTGTAAACCTGTGCTTACTAAAGGGGCATTCTGAAGCTGAGACTAGGTAATGCAACTGTACTGTGAATCAGTGCTTGAATTTAATTTCTGCTGTGTTATATGTGGGTGCACATTCTTCAGAAAGCTGTTTAAAATGCATCTGCAGAAAAAAGTGCTGATTTACTAAATTACTGATAGTTGTGAAGTATTCAGGTCACGGAAGAGGCAATAGAATTACAAAATAACTTTGAAATTACAGTATAATTTCTGTTGAAAACAACCTCCTGAGTTAACCTAGATGAACCCACCTGCTCAAGCCGGGTCAGTTATTGCCTCAGAACATGTTCAGACAGGTTTTGAATACCTCCACAAGGGGAGACTTCACAACCATTCTGGTCAACATGTGCTGGTGTTTTCTCATTCTCAAATGAAAAAAAATGAGTTTTCTTGGATTTAGATTGAACAGCCTATTTTTCAGTTTGTAGTCATTGTCTCTCCTGTCACTGTGTAGTACTGAGAGGAGTCTGCCGAACACATCTGCAATTCTCCCATTAGCTGATTATATGCATGGGTGATAACCAAGTCCGAGTCTCACCTCTCTCAGCCTGTCCACTCCAGTATTCTAATCATTTCTGTTTCCTTTTCCTGGAAGAACTCCATGAAACTCCATGTTTTTCTTGTACTGAGAAGTTCAGAAGTGGCACAGCACTCCAGATGTGTTTCATGAGGGCTAAGCAGAGGAAAAGGAAGACCTTCCTCAATTGCTGGCAACAGCCCAAGTGGCTCTCAGCCTTTTTTACTTCACGGGAGTATTGCTGGCTCGCAGTCACCCTGTTGTCCACCAGGACCCCAAGTTTCATCTCTACAAATCTGCTTTACAGGCAGCGTAAAATGTGTATTGTTGAGTGGGGTTATTCCTTCTCAGTTGCAGGATATTACTTTTCCCTTTGCTGAAGTTCATGAGATTCCTGTTGATCTATTTCTCCAGCCTGTCCAAATCCTTCTGAATGGCAGCATAACCTTCTGGTGTTACCATATATAAAAGTTATCTCACTTTTTCAGTCTCTGAGATTTAAGGGACACATCTCTGAGACATTACTATTTGCCTTACTTGGAAGATAGTCAAGTTTTTGGACTCTGAGTCCAAGGCAATAATCTATGTTACAATGCTTAAATTTTTTTTCCATCTTATTCAATGTCCCTTTCTGTATGCAGAAGCTCTAAACTCTCCCTAACTAAAACCAACAGTACTGAACCTAGCATAAAGCAGAGCTTCATCTGTGTTCAAAGACGTTGTGGGGGACAGGAACAAGCCTGCTGAAAAAAGAGCTGACTTTTGTATTAGTCTAGAGATTTCAGTAATCACCCAGAAAACAGGGAGGTCTGGTCTCTTGACCTTTTCAACTCAAAGTGATTTATACCAGCATTTCTCCTTCCTCAGGTAGTCTCATGTTTTCCAAAAAAACCTTGACCAAATACAAAAATACAAATCAAGAAAGAAGCTTGGGAGCAGAGCTCAGGTCCATTCTTTTTTGATTTTTTTTTTAAACTGATTTCAACCTCTGCCTAGATATTTTTCTTCTCTTCTCTTTCTGTGATAATTAAACTCTCAATGGTTGCTTGATTATCTATTATTTAGATAACACTCTAGAAAGATGGTTTGGTTCCTTTTAAAATGAGACAAGTCTATAACTAGTCTTCATTAAATGACATTTGAATGTACAGAAGTGTTATCTCTTTGAAACCATACTTAAATCCTGCTCAATATATGCATTTGCAGAGAATTACTTCAGCAGTATGTTCCAAGGGGATGAGCATATTCATCCTGAAAACACCATAAACCTTCAAGGAAGCCAACCTTTAAGTTCTAAAATTGGATTCAACAGTATTGATATAGATAGCCTTGCACTTGGCCTTTCCTATTGATTAATGCTAGGTCAGCCCTTTCACAGTATATTCATCTTTTTGGGTTGCACTTTGGAAGCGACAGATGCTTCTAAATGATTGTGTGGGGAGCACAGAGGTCTAACTCTGACTTTCTTGGAGCATTACTCAGATGAGAATGTCAAATTAGTCTCTGAGGATTTCACCTGAAGTTTGCATTTATCAGATGCAGCTCTTAACTTTCTTGCCTTTGGATATAGTCCATTGTCAATATTTAACATTACTTTTAAATGTGAGGATAAAAAAAATATATATCACAAGACAAGCAAATGAGAAATGATCAGAATACTAAAATAATATTTTTTTTCTGATTCAGAGCATAACCTCGTAATACTTATCTAATAGTTTTGACCTTTCTTATGCTACTATCATCATTATTATTTTTGTAAACAGGACTTTCACAATGTTTAATTTCATACTTTTATTTTTTTCATGAAAGATTTATTTTAAGTTTACTATTTAGTTAAAGTAACCAAAATATTGTATATTGTATTGTATGGCCAGATTTTGAGAGCGAAGATTTGGGAAGGGTTCTCCCCATGTGGGTGTGCCCTTCCAGCCTGCGCAGTGGATTTTTTAGGTAAGGCACAGCGTGCGCAGAACTGGCCCCACTGTTTAAGTCCTAAGGTACATCTGCCACGGCTGAGTGAGCTT
>JAWWLZ010000082.1:136216845-136229941 GCA_035041345.1 Poliocrania exsul | reverse complement strand
TCAGAGCATAACCTCGTAATACTTATCTAATAGTTTTGACCTTTCTTATGCTACTATCATCATTATTATTTTTGTAACCAGGACTTTCACAATGTTTAATTTCATACTTTTATTTTTTTCATTAAAGATTTATTTTAAGTTTACTATTTAGTTAAAGTAACCAAAATATTGTATATTGTATTGTATGGCCAGATTTTGCGAGCGAAGATTTGGAAAGGGTTCTCCCCATGTGGGTGTGCCCTTCCAGCCTGCGCAGTGGATTTTTTAGGTAAGGCACAGCGTACGCAGAACTGGCCCCACTGTTTAAGTCCTAAGGTACATCTGCCACGGCCGAGTGAGCTTGGACAGTGACAGTGAAGTCCTTGGGACTGTCTACAACACCCGGTAGTAACCAGGGCTGACACTGCTTAGCATCCGAGATCTGACGGGATCTGATGGCAGGGAGGCATTGAACTGCCAGGGGATGGTCCCTACTGAGACTCAAACTCATGACCTTGGGATTCAGAGTCCGGAGTGGTCTCCATTACACCTCGGGACTGCCCCGACCAAAATAAAAAGTATATCAAAGGACATTGAGGGAAATAATGGCAAGTTTATATGATAGGAGTAAAGTCTATAAATCTGTGACATGAACATGTCTAAGTAGCCAGATCCTCTCTTCATAAACCTGCACAGTAAGGATTAAGTCCTACAGCAGTAACACTTCAAGTCTATTAAAGATTAAACTTAATCTGAAGTGTTGCAGAATTGTTTTGGATCTCTGCTTTATCACTGCATAAGGCTATATTTATACATCTTCATAATTCTTGAAGAGATACATGAAAACTGGAGGAGACTGGAGACTGGAGGATGTGATTAGGTGAGGGAGAGTCCTAGCATAGTGGTGAAGCCAATGTCTGAAAAGATGGAAGATCTTACCAACCTTGCTGCTAGTCAGAAAGGATGCTGAGATGATGTGGAAATGGCAAGCCCACCTGGAAGGACACAGGTAGGCAAGAAGCATTGTGTTCTGTTCTGCCTTCCCCAGCTGCAAAAAGCAACAAACACATACAGCAAGTAAGTCAACGATTCATAAATGTAAGCTTTAGCCAGAAATTGTGTTTCAGTTTATGCTCTTTGTTATCCCCATTTCTGATGTTTTATTCTTTTTTCCCAAGCAGACTCTAATACATTGAATGACCTATGAGAACTAGGTTTGCCTGTGACAGGAATTCTCACATTTTTACCTGTGATCTTTTCACTGCGATACTCAGCTAAAAGTTACCAACTTTTAGTAATAAAACTAATTGGGTTGGGCTTTTTAATAATTCACAAATGTGAAAAATGTTTTCAAACTATTCAAAACAATTGAATTTTGCACACAGATAATCAGGGTAACTAATAGTACTACAGTCACTGTCATCTGCTCTCTTTCCTTCCTGTCTGCTGTGTTCAAGGAGCATGTTTCAAATTAGATCATAATTCCTAATGGAAGCTTTTCTTCATGTGCGAAGGATGACACACTAGGAAAGGAGTTTTATACTACATTTATTAAATACATTTATTTAAGGTCACAGATCTGCCAGTGAAGTAAATAGCTACATGCACATAAATGCCTAGTGCATCAAGAGTTCACAGAGTTTCTAGTTCTACATAATTTGCCTTTATTTTCCCAGGACTAGGAAGTCAAAAGAGAACTTATGTGGGATAAATCAGGAGATAAAGAACCCAACATTTTAAGGAAATTGACATTAAAAGGAGTTTTATGAGTTCCAAATTTCAGCAGATATAAACAAAGAAAAGGAAAAAATAGCTCAATAAATTGGAAATATTTTACAGCTTTCAATTCATCACGATGTTCACTCCCAGATACGTGGTTGCAGTACAAATCTTCATCTTCAAACGTTCAGTAGGTGCTGTATAAGCACAAGCTATTTTTTTAAAACACAGAAGCAAGTCTTTCAGAATCAGAGAGTAAAGAAGGGATTTATGAACATATTTTTTTCTGTAATGGTCATTGAGTACTGATTCCAGAAGAATATACTAGATAGCTATACAGACAGTATTCACTTTTCCCATTAGCAAAGTTTCTGCTTTGGCTTTAAAATTTGAAATTGTTGCAAGTACTTTTGGACTATATATATATTTATTGCGCGACAGTGGAAAACTATTCACACGGCAAAGATCATTTTCATAACAAAGATTAATTACTAACTTTAGTAAAAATCTCAAAAATATGTATATAAACACTCAACTTATAGGACCCTCACTTTCAGTTCCTTTTATATTCATCACAGAAGGACACCATGTAAAACAATTTCCTGATATCTTTGTATGTACTCTCCTCAAAGAGGTCAACCAGTCTTATGCCAAAATCCTACTCACATTTATCTATCTCCATGTAATCCTTCCCAAGAGATGAAAGTAACGTTTACTTCCACAGTAAAAGAATGTGTATGTAGTTTGTGGCACTCTCGACATTACATTTCCAGTAATTTAGTCATCCTGTAAACTGTCTTTCTAAACCTTCCTGGATTTTTATGACTGTATCAATATATTCATACCCTTGAATCTATATAGGGAAGCTCTGCAGGCAGGAACAGATCTTAAATTCTGATTCTACCTGCACCTTGGGGCCTACATCAGCAGCTCTTGAAGACATGGAACAGCCATTTACTCATCATTTACAGAAATCAATAGTTTGTTACTTTGAAAAAAAATAGGAAAAAAAAAAAAAGCATGTGAGGTTGCCAGCACAAGGAGAAAGGTTTACAAGTCTATCTCTGAAAATGTCACAAGGGCAGCTACTTTCGTCTTTATCCACCTCTCCATCCTTCTCCAATCTAGTAGGTCCAAACTCAGAATAGTTTCAGAATAGGTAATTGGGTTATAACATAGTTGGACCAACATTTTTTTTCCTAATGGAAATCAAAATAATTTCTTTTCTGTAGAAATGTTTGAACCTAGTGTTGTCCTAACTGACCACCAGAAAGCATAAATGATAATAGAAAATGGGCTAAATGAGAGAAAACACCTGTTACATTCACAGTTTACCACATGCACTGAGGTAATTATATGATATAAAAAGACATATTTGCTAAATAAAAATGAAATGACAGAAAATCTAGTTTTCTTCCATTTAAAGTCATTATTGAAAGAAATAAACCTCTTTTATGCCACACAGAGACTGCTGTCACTGACATGACCATATTTATTGAAATCTTTGAATCTTTGGTATTTAAAGATGTAAGCCACCTGCAGGGTATTGAGACATGCTGCAGAAAGGCTGAATGCTCACAGAGAATCTTGTTTGGAACAATTAGGTCTTGATTCATTAAGATAGACATGAAATAAAGTGACAATAAGAATAATGTTTTATGTCAAAAACTTTGGCTAGACTTCTCAGTACTTGTTACAGAGAAGAGAAATGCCTTGAAACGTGGATATAGCAAAGCTTTACATGGCTTGAAATGTTCATGATAGCTGGAAGCCAAATAACTTCCCCTATGTTAACCACTTCCGAGCATATGTATTTAATTATGCACACATGTATGCGCATGCATATATATACATACAGATGCATTTGTGTTTTTTTTAAGGCCTAAGCACAGGTAGTACATATAATTTTGTCTTTTAGACAAAACCTACTTTCCAGAAAATAAAGTTACAGAAATGTAACAGTGAAATGCATTTTAGTCTTATGGCCAAATTAATACCTAGAAAACTGATGCTTAATGAATTGGGAGTACAAATCCCATTTGTTTAATCCAAACTTTATAGGATTTCACGAAGAAACCACTGGGAAGCAGGGGTACAGCTCAAGTTTGCCTGCCAACAGGAAAAAATGAGTGAGAAGAAAAGGATAGCCTCCGAGGGGGGTCGAGGTGGGGAGGACAAAAAAAACCCCAAACAACAACAACAACAAAAACCAACACAAAGAACACCAAAAAAACCCAAACAGATGTAGAAAAGTTACACGAAAAGTAAGTCAAATGAACCAGAAGGTGGTAAACAACTGTTCTGAAAGTTCACTCAAGATAAAATGAACCTTCCAAAAATAATTGTAATAATTCTTGCAATGTCAACTTAAATTTTCAGAAAGAATAAATTTGAACAAGTTTCATTCTCTGAGTTGGCATATACGAACTACTGATTTCTCTCTGAAAAAAAAAAAATCATGAGATATCTCTAAAATATGCAAAAAATCAAATAACTAAATATGCATGAAAATATTTGTCATACTATTGTATTTGGAAGGTAAGTTATAGTACTAGACCTCCAAAGAACATGATTTAGACTGGTAATTATGATAATAACTTCTATGCTAATACAGATCAGATTAAAAAACCCTCTCTGCCCTACTTCTCCAGCCTGAAGACTGGAATGTTTTAACATGGTGTACCTACTATTCCAAATTTGTATGTCTTCTGATTCATAGACTGTCCAAATGCTATTCTGTGAGTGACATAGCTATTTTCTGAAGTTTTGTCTACTGTCACAATGAAGTCTTAGAAATACAAGTGAATATGTAGATGAAAGTAATTCTCTGCAAATACCAAAGTTGCCATTTTCTTTAAAGAAAGGTTGCTGAAATCAATAAATCTTTTATTCCTGTACTTTTCCATAGGGAGCATGGGGAATTCAGCTCATTATAATACATGACTTTGGCTCAGGTAAACGGCAGATTTTGGGATGTGACAGGTAATAATGTCTGGCATTACAGCACAGTGAACACAGGTCAACAGCTTATATGTGGAGGACTCACATTTGCAAAGCAAAATATCTGATATACTTCTTTTATAAGTGGAAAATGGAAGTAAGATATAAAAATATTTCAGTTCACATTTCCTGTCATGAATCCTTATACAAAGAGCTTCTTTTTAAAACTCTTCCTAGTAATATATGAGAAGCATTGATGTTCTGAGCTTGAAATGCTTTTGTAAACATATCCACCAATTCTATAAAACTGGTGTGGAGACTCTCCACTTAGTCTTAGTCTGAGAAGAGTGGAGTTTGGCATACTGGCAGTATAATGTTAATGCTTTTCATTTACTTGTGAAAAAAAATTCAAAGTTTATTCACACATTTGTGCATCATCATTGTTTTTTTTTTTCTTCAATTTTTTTTTTTCATTTTCTCAAGCCTGCATATGGGGCAGATGTTTCTCTAAAATAAATATAATAAACCTATTTTTCAGTTTTAATTTGAAACATTTGGAAGAAGTATTACCTCTAGTAACTGTATTGATCAGAAAACTATAATGAAATTCTTTGATCTCGATTTCTAGTTTTTGGTCCTAGATATCTTTAAGCTTAGAGGTATTCAGTCTTTCTCTCTCACTAGGCTTCAAAGTAGAAAGAAAAACTGCAGTCAAAGACAGCATCTGGAAAAGTGTTTCCATTTCCTGCTAATGCAGATAAAAGAAGTACTTCTGACAGTGAATCTAAAACTATTTTTTTTTTGAGCAATCATTTGTATTGGAAGAAAAGATAAAATCTCAAGTAGAACTTTACTCTACTGGTAAAGGTCAAGTCTTTGCAGTTGAAATGCTCTGTCAACCAAAATAAAGTACATAATGAAATTCACACATACAATATGTATATATATACTTATATATATATATATATATATATATACACACACACACAATCATGTTTATAACAAAAACTATTGTTTTATTTATTTTAAGCTTAGTAAAATGAAATTTAGCAAATTTTCATGTCAGGATGATTTTTTCTTTTAAAATGTATTCATCATAGATTCATAGAATTGGATAAGTGTTCTACCTAATGCATAAAATTAATGACTGTTCAGACCATAACAAATAAACAAAACCACAAAAAAACCCCAAAACCAAACCAACTCCCCCAAACCAAACAAAAATAAAAATACAAAACAAACAAAACCTCAAAACAACCCCCCTCAAAACAAAACAAAACAAAAATCAACAAAACAAACAAAAAAAGCAGATCAAGGTGATCGTCAGGAAAGCAAAACATTACATAAACCCGCCAACCTCTAGGAAGACAAACAGAGAATGCAATGCTGCTTTAGTTCTGATTTTTATCATCAGAGAGCTGCCATACATTTCCTCCTTGACTGGTGGTTAAGAGCCACCAAGAACCAGAGTAATCAATTCTCAATGAATGGCTTCAGTTGTGGGATTTCACTACCAAAGGTAAAACAGTATATAATTGTTAAAGAGTAATACTTTTGTACCAGTACTGAAGATGATGTTCAGTAGAAGTAAGAACTATGAACTAACTGCACTGCTAAACAATTGATTCAATAACATTTAGTTATAAACTGGCCTAATTTTTTAGTCATTTCCATCCAAATTATTTCTACTTTTTTAACTGTTATACAAATAAATGTGTATATATGTATACATACATCTACTGACAACACTGTGGAGGTACATATTAGTACAGAACAGTTTGGTTGGTAAAAAATGGACTGATTTAGTGTGTAAAATTTATTTTTATTATTTTTGTAATTTTTCCATGGTGCCTTTGTTCTTGGAATAGGTTCCTAAACTAGTGCATGCCTAACTCCCTTCCTACATCTTCTTAATAAATTATTAAATAATATTAACCTAATTCACTTCTTTAATGCTTAATTCTTGGGCTCCAGAAGATAATCCAAAGTGATACACAAAGAAAAAAGAGAAACAATCACAAAACAGATTTTTTGGTGTAGATTCTCATTCACTGCAAGTGACTAACTGATAAACATTCATCTCTTCCTTCCTCACATTCTGCATCGAATGTCTTGCTTGCAAGTCCTGTATAACTGTGTATAAATTGTGTGACTGTTGATTCTTGATCCTGCCACAGCATTTATTCCATTGAGAGAAAACCTAAGTCAGTTCTGAACTCTTTTCCATCCCCTTTTCACCTGAGTACTATATATAGCTGTGGTCCTTTCTTATTTATACTTATGTACTGTAAAAGTGTAAAAAATTCCTGAATCTAGGTGATTACTCATCATTTGCCAGATTGATACAGTTGTCAGATTAATGCAGAACCATTCATTTTATAAAATGGTGAAGCTGTAAACTAAATGACTGTATGCAAAGGTTTGTTGGGTTTTTTTACGGATTCTTTAGATGAGTACAGTCTTTTTTACAGAAATTCAGAAAGTTTTTTTAGAGTAGACTAAAATGTTCAGTTATCACTTTTTACTATAACATCACATTTTCTGTTCTTCTGATAAATTTTCATTTCCTTCCTGATCAAAATGATATTTCTAGTAGAAATATTCTCATCCAAAGCCAAAATCTGCAGTATCATATGGCCTTTTCAAACTCATTAAATATGTTCTCTGTAAAACTAAATCAAGACTAGTTCAAATCGATTATTTTTGATGAAATTATCAATGTATCCTACTTGGTGGGGGAAAAAGAACAAACAAACCTGAACTATTTCACTATTTCATTGATATCAAAAGCTGATCAAATAATTATAACAGCTTATTAGCTTGGAAAAAAGTTACCATATGTACTGGGTATGCATGGCAAGGTTTTGGTAGCAGGGGGATTCAAGGAGTCACTTCTGTGAGAAGCTGCTAGAAGTCTCCCTTGTATCCTACAGGGCCAATATCATCTGGCTCCAAGAATCACTGGCCATTGGCCACTCAGCCAATCGCCTACAGTGGGAGTGCCAATGGGGTAGCATATTTAATAAGAGGGAAAACAAACAAACAAACAAACAAAAATTCCAAACAGAAGTAAACCTGCACCAAAGCATTTTCAGCCAGAAAGAGGAGGAAGAATATGTGAGGGAAACAATTCTGCAGACACCAGTACTGGCTAAGAAGGGGAGGACATGCTCCAGGTGATAGAGCAGATTCCCCTCCAGTCCATCATGAAGACTATGGTCTTGGAGGTTAAGATAGAGCAGATAGCTGTGGAGGACCCCACACTGGAGCAGGTGGATGTGCCCAAAGGAGGCTGTGACCTTCTGAGGCTGCTGGTAGGACCTGTGGAGAGGGGAGCCTACACTGAAGCAGGTTCCTGGCAGGACTTCTGACCCTGTAGGGGAATCACACAGGAACAGCCTGTTCTGGAAGGACTGCACCCAGTGGGGGACTCACACTGGAGCAGCTTGTTCCTGAAGAACTACACCCCATGAGGGGTCCCAGGCTGGAGCAGTTTGTGAAGAACTGCATTCCATGACAAGGACTCACATTGGAGAAGTTTTTGGAAGACTGTCTTCCATGGGAGGGACGCTACATTGGAGCAGGGGAATAACGTTAAGGAGTCCTTCTGCTGAGGAGGAAGGAGTGGCAGAGATGGAATGTAATGAACTGACTGCAACCTCATTCCCTCTTCCCATATGCTGCTATGCCAAAAGGATGTAGGGAATTTGAAAGTAAATCTCAGGAAGAAGGTAGGGGTCGGCAGAAAGTGTCTGGAGATTTGGGCTTTTTTCTCTTTATCCTGCTCTGATTTTTGTTTTGCAATAAAATAATTTCCCCAAGTCAAGTCTGTTTTTCTTGTGACAGAAATTGCTGAGGGATCTCTCCCTGCCCTTATATGGACCCATAAGCCTTTCACTATGTCTTCTCTCCCCCATCCAGCTGAGGATAGGAGTGACAGAGTGTCATTGATTGGTACCTGGCATCCAGACAGGGTCAACCCTTCACAGCGTAATTTTCAATTGCAAGCACACTAAACTAGTGAGATCTCTCATATTCTAGCTTCACTGCCATTTCCAGTGTAGGATTAAAAGTTAGAGCTAACCATGATAAGGCCATGGTTTTGAATTCTGGAAAGAGATAAAAATACTCTTTGTGTTTTGCTGTGTCAGAGGTTCTTCCCTCCTAAATTTAATCCACTACCTGGATTGCACATGAAAAATCCACGTGTAAAGGCCAGAAGTACATAAATGCATTAGGAAAACTGAACTGCCATAAAGGCCATACTGAATGGAAGATGCCTGAAGAAGCCAGAAAAAGTTCTGAGAACCAGGCCAGATCCAGATCTCTTCAGTTTGTGCTACAGAAATATACCTTCTCTCATATTGGAACAAGGCGCAGAAGACCTTATTTTACAACAGATAGGTGGAAAATTGGCACTATTTCCTTTGCTGCACCCTTATATCCAGTATCTAAACACTCACTCAAGACATGGATGCCGGTGGCAACAACTCCCTGATGAAATCAAAGTCACATTCCCTACCCAACAGAAGCCTGACCTAACTATAGTAGTGCAAGTTACCTTAGACTGCTTGGGAAGATGATCCACCTTCTGTAACATAATTAAATAGCTATGAGAAAGTGTGACACTGGAGACATATTCATTACTCAATGAGTAATTGGTGGACTCACCATCCCTGGAGATATTTAAGAAAAGACTTAATGTGTCACTTAATGCCATGATCTGGTTGATATGGTGATGTTCGGTCATAGGTTGGACTCAATGATCTCAGTGGTCTTTTCCAAACAAATTGATTCTGTGATTCAATGGCTTGATCCACAAATGAACCACACAATTTCTAACATTCTTTACGCCATTCTTTGATCATGATGGCCAAAATAAATAAGAGTCAAACATCCCTTGAAATAACCGAGAGCTTTTTTTTTAACTAAGTAGTTCAAGTAAAGTTGCTAGACCCTGGGTAGTCACTCACGGGTATATTTTTGTAAGTGCTAGAACATACGTAAAACTACAGAAATATTAAACTTGAGGAGGTATTTTGAATATGATTTATAGTCCATGAAAAATAAATTTGATGCAGACTGAAGATAATTGACTGTGAAGTCTGTTTGACTTGATAGGCCTGACTGAATGAATTAAGGGGCAGGCTAACATGGGTGACACTGCTGTGTTTGCTACAGGCAAGCTGATCAGGAAGAAGTCAATGAGGCCATTTACAGACATCTGGTTGTAACCTCATGATCACAGGCCCTGGTCCTCATAGAGCACTTCAACCACCCTGATATCTGCTGGAAAGACAGAGCAGCTAGGCACACATGGTCCAGGAGGCTCCTGAAGAGCATTGATATGGGTGTTGAAGGAGTCAACAAGGAGAAATGTGCTGTTGGACCTTGTACTGACAAAGGACTCATTGGAGATGTTCAGGTTGGGGGAACAGCCTTGGTTATAGTGACTGTGAGATGGTAGAGTTTGGGGGGTTCTGCATGGAAGAAACAAAGCAGTATGTAGAGTTACTACCCTGGACTTTAGGAGAGGTAACTTTGTCGTTCTCAGAGACCTGTTTGGAGGAATCCCTTGGGTTAGAGTTCTAGAAAGCAGGGGAGTCCAAGGAAGCTGTTTAATATTCAGACATCATTTACTCAAAAAAATCAAAAAAAAGGGAAGGATACCTGCATGGACAAGCAAAACTGAAACAGAAGAATAAAGTGTATGGACTGGGGAAAAAGAGACAGGTAACTTGGAAAGAATATAAAAGCATTGTCAGAGCTGCAGGGATGCAATGATGAAAAGCTGAGAGAGCTGGGCCTGTTTACCCTGGAGAAGAGATAATGTGGAAGGAATTTAATGAATGCATACAAATATCTTAAGAGTGGGTGTCAAGAGGATGGGGTCTCTTTTCAGTGGAGTCCAGCAACAGGATAAGGGACAGCAGGCACAAACTGAAACACAGGAAGTTTCATCAGAATGTGAGGGTAAACTGGTTTACTTTGAGAGTGGCAGGGCACCAAAACAGGCTGCCCAGAGAGGTTATAATATCTTCTTCTCTGGAGATACCCAAAACCTGCCTGGACACAATCCTGTTCAATCTGCTGTAGTGAACCCTGTTTTGACCGGAAGTTTGGACTAAGTTATCTCCAGAGGTCCCTGCCAAATTCAACTATTCCAAGATTCTGTGATTCTGTGATTCTGTGACTAATGGAAAGAAAGTATTTTCTGTTCAGTAACTGACCGGAAGAGGGAGAAAAGAAGGCAATAGATTTTTATTTTATCCTACCTAAGTTATTTATGGCAAATGAAAACTTCTTTCTTTAAATCTTTAGATGAGTAAGTGGCATATTTTCTGTAGATTCAGTAGAAAGATTCCAGCACTATGTATGCACCAGGTTTTTGTTCTATTAGAAAATCTGTATTGTGTGCTTAAAAGAATTCCAGTGAATTTTGTTCTTGCTGTTATGAATTAAATCCTGAATAACTCTTCAAAAACTGATTATACTTGGTATCTGTGACTTACAATACAAGCACACCAACTAGTTAGTGAAACTTGGTATCAATATCATAGGCAGAAAGAAGAGTACAAATGCTTTCACGAAACTATATACAGCATTAGAAAGAAAATGACTGACAAATTGTATTCACATTTTTGAAAATGTTATTAATTCAGGAAAAAAATGTCAGAAGACCAGAATCAAAATATCAAGAATTAATGCATAGAAGAAAAGTGATTTTTTTTTTAAGGTAGACTTGAATAAACAGTAGAATGAATTCAGACTTTAATACAACAAATGTCTAGATAATGGATGTAACAGTTATAAAAATAGATTTTTGCAGTGTAAATGTGTAAATGTCTAGAAATTACTTATGTTCATCAGCTAGGCACAATACAGAGTTTAATGACCAAAGTTTTCTATTTTGTATTTCTGGCATAGTGGGGGGTTTTTTTGTTTGGTTAGTTGGTTTGGGTTTGGGTTTCGGTTTGGTTTGGTTTGGTTTGGTTTTACCCTCCATGTAACAACTTGGAAAGCTACAAAACTGTTATAATCAAGATGTCTAAGTTGTTTCTACAAAATTGCTTTCCTTATTTCCCCAAAAGAACCCTGTAACCCTGAAAACTGTGTGATAGGAACAGTTCAACTTGATCTCATAGAATTGACTGGATTTTGTGATTTTACCATGTTTTAAACTCACTACTATTTAAAAAAAAATGTGTGCAGTTTCAGTTTTGTGTATGTGTGTTTGAAATTCAAACTGCAGTGATGGAGGATTTTCTATTTCATTGGTTTTCTAACATTTTAATTGTGATTATTACATGTTATAACTATGGGCTGACTGAGCAATTGTAGCATATGGTCAACTCTTTATACAGATTTGCACTGGTTTATTTTTATGTCTTACAATTTCTGAATCAATAAAACAAAATAAAAAAATTGCAACAACTACAATATGACAAAGTGTCTTCTCCTTCATTATTTTTGCAATCATACTCTGAAACTTTTATAAAAAGTGAACTTTTTCAATGATTCAGTCCCAAACGTAAAGTAAAACCAATAAGTATATTGGTAACAAGTAGGTATTTAATCTCTCAGAAGCATGGTAAACTGGTTTGCAATGGGAAGGCTTAGCAAACTCACCTGGCAAATGAGTTCTCCTTTAAGTAGTTAGAACAGCTTAATCTGTCCAAAATCATAAGCCAATGGAGAGATTAAAAACGTTTTCGTCTGTTGTTTTCAAATATTCATTAAAAGCTTTTCACTCTTATTCACCATGGGAGTGTTTTTGTTTTCCTCTAGATGATACAAACAATGTTCTGCCATACTAATTGGAACAAAATAATATATGTGATGTGAGTCACCTTCTACTGGAAGATGGTAAATGCTCCTGTTATTACTCGACTGCCAGAATGTCGACAGAAAATACCTATTGCACATCTATGAATCTATCACTCATTCTGAAGTGGATGGACTGACTGATTATTGGTCTTTAATTGATGTAATATTTTGAGATGTCAGAATGCCATAAAAGATACTAAAGAGTCACATTCCAATAAAGAATTTTGGGGCTAAACCATATTTGAAGAGTTTTATCACTGTAGTGTCTGAATTTTTTCATCCTTGTTTTTCTCTTCGAAAAAATGTAAAAGGTATGACTCTTAAATTTATGGACCAATGAAATAGGTGGAAGATCAATAGTGTGGGGAAAGTATTCATCAAAGAATATTTTTGAAAAAGCCATGATAGTTTGTGGTGAGCACTTAAATTTACAAAAAATGATGTTTATCTTCTTCATTTTCTTGAGTTAATTGCCAACGGCAATCAACTCAGAAGCTTAATATAAAGAATAAAACATTACTATAGAAGGGGACTGCATAAAATTGAGTGTCTTATGAAACAAGAGACTTCATGCAAGTACACTTGAAACTTTCACTGTAGCTGGAATTCAGCTTGGGCATTCAAGGTAATG
>JAWWLZ010000082.1:136152521-136211176 GCA_035041345.1 Poliocrania exsul | reverse complement strand
CCTAACCCTATATAAATGAGGCGTTCTCAATAAAGTTGCTTCTTCTGTTGCCACCAAGTCTCCTGTGTCTGGACCTCTCTTCAGGGTGCAGCAGGGGACTGGTGCAGAGGGAACCTTCCTGGGCTTTGAGGGGCTGAGGCTGATGCCCTAAAAGAGTTGATATCACTCGCAGAACTAAGCCCCTCAGAGCTGAAGGCCCTCACCAATATTTGGTGGACTTATCATCCACCATTATTAAGTCACCTCAGCATTGACTATATTGCACAAATAATTTCTCCATATAAGAGTTTCAATTGAATGACAGATTTAGGGGTTATAAACATGTTGATTTACCAATACAGTGAAAGACAGGCAGTGTTCAACTGTTAAAAATGGAGGGTGAATGTATCAAGGATGAATGATTATGTGGCTGCCTTGTAGAGACCCAGTGCGATAGCACTTTGAAGGAGCTCCCCTGACCCACTGTGGAAATCTACATTACTCTCTCAACTTAGCAATTGTTGTAGTACCATTTCATAGCCAAGGAGGAGGAATAGGCATTCGCTGAAAAATAAGTCTTATTCTAAAATGCCCATGTAAATTTCTTTGAATCCTTAAGTTAGGGTTCGTCCCTTGACTATAAGTGTGGACTAGTGACTTTCTTAGTTAGTGTTTATATTGCAAATACTGTGTGATGAATTCAAAATTCAGACTGGGATTAATTTCCCCAAAATGGAGTTAACTGGTGACCTTTCAGACATTCAAAGTGTCTCTGTGAGCCTGGAAGACATCACAGAAAACCTACTATCCTTAAGGATCTTGGGGTCAGGTTGCTTGAGGTCAAGCAGTGTACGTTGCAAAACATCTGTATGTCTCTGCGCAGGCAATAAAGCCTCCTCCTTTTCCTTTTTTTTTTTCATATTTATTATTTAAAATGTTGAAAAAGAAAAAGAAACTATTTTGGAGACTTTGTAAATAGTTTCACCCTTTTTTGAGTATTGTTAGCATTGAATGGCAAAATTTGGTTAGTAAGACTTCAGATAAAAGTGTTTCATTTAAAAGATATTCTCATACCAACAAGTATGGGTGTGCTTTTTTTTAGGCTGTAGAAGCTGCTATATTTTGTCTTTTTGCAAATGTGGTCTTAATGTATTCATAAAACCAAACTAAATTATCTTTCAAGCCTTAAAACTCAGCCAACCCCTCACATATCACTAAGGACAAAATCCTGAAATTACTGAAACTGATACTGATATACAGATATGCAATAAAAAGAATCTCTCTTCTTTTCTGTCTGTGTGCTACCTGTGAGAGAGAGCTCAGGAGTTCTGAGGGGAAACTATCCTAGACTCTGACATCTGATTTCTTATATCTATATATTACCTAAGAAAATGTTGAATAGCTAGTGTTGCACATGAAAGTGAGCCTTAAATTAAAGGCAAAATTCTTTAAAGCATAAATACACAGGTGTATGTATGATGACAGAATAAAATCCTGATTTATTTTAAAGGAAATGAAAAAGGGTAGTTATCTCACTATAAAAGATGTCTAAATGCAAACTAAAAATTTCAAATTTAAATCTAAACTGCAGTTACAGTTCTGTCTGCTCCTTAGAACTTGACTTGCACACAAATAGAGTTTGGGTTTTAAATATGAGACATGAATTAGCTTTGGAATTAGAGGCTGTAGGGCTGGGTCTGTCCTCTCTCTGTTTGGGACATTGGGACAGTCCTGTCTCCCAGACCCAGCCCTGCTGCTTCAGGGGAGGCCCTTCCATCCCCAAGTACTAGGGAGGCCTGACTTCATGCTGTACCCTGATAAAAATGTGCATTGATATTCTCCTGGACATAAGGCAGTATTTCACAGCTCAAATACCTAAATGTCTATCAGTAGAGTATAAAATGTTTAGTATTATTATTATTAATTTACATTGGTCCCATAAATGCCACGTAAGCTTTATGGAACAGATGAAAATATATGGTCCATGAAATGGAAAGCTCACCATCTAATTTTAGAGAAGAGAGAGCACAAGTAACCAAATAAGTCATACTGCTGAATTGAGTCATCAGAAAAGTTTTCCAGCAGCAAAAATAGGTACATTGGTGTGAAGCACAATACTGACATCAGAGGGAGGAACACAGTATCAGACAGAAATATTTGGCAGATCCAGCAGGATAAGGCAAAATGGATAAAAAACAGCGATGTGCAGGTAGGCTATGAAAATGACAATATGAATCTCCTTATGATGAAAAGGTATACTGGCTAGGGCTCAATAGGAATGAAAAAATATTATGTTTTCATGTGGCGACACTTAAGCCAATGACTCTTTGTATGTCAGCATCATGCATATAAATACTGTTTGTATCATTCTGACTTCATAAATGTGCAAATTAACTAATGAAACACAGCAATTTTATTTTAACAGAAATACACTGTGAGAATTCAGACAAATCCATTGGAGGAAATATGAAAAATCTTACTCCACTGTCTCTCACTAAGCACCTACCTAATGCCAGATTTTTCATATCACACATAAAACAGTTTTTGGCAGCTCATACTAGGCAGTATTATTAATGAAAGGACTGTTTTAAAAAATTGGCAGACTTGGTGTGAAATTAAAACTGATCATGATGGTGTGCTATGGGAATTATTTCAAGACTGACAGAATTACATTTGTTTTATTAGCAGGGAGTAATTTTAAAAGGCAAAAATATACAAGAAGCATTTCTTGAAATAAACTAATCCAGTAACCAATTAGATGTGACAACAACTTCCTGTAAATTTGTAGTTTTCTAGACACTATATGCTGAGCAACCTATAAAAATATGACATGTATTAAACCAGTTGTATGACTTCCAGTGACTATTCCAATTTTCCATTTTTCTTAATGCAAACAGTCCCTTATCTTTGTTTAGAATGTCTCTGATTTTTTTTGTACATCATATAAGAATCAAGTTCAGTTCAGGATAGAGACCAAAGTCCTAATTCTTTGGGAAAATCTATGGTCTTCCTTGTATTTGTATACTGAGGATAGTATGTCTATGCTTTATAGGTAGCACTCCGTGCGTGAGGAGCTGATTTTATGTTTACAGTGTTTACAGCAATGGTGCAAAACAAAACAAAACACTACGAAGGAGTGCTGAAAGTAGAGATGTTACATACAGGAAGGGCCATCCAGTCTGTCACTTTTTCAGTGCACATTGCCTACTCCTGTTGTTTTCCATAAGTTTTTCTGGATAATAATAGTTTTTCTTTCAGGTCATTATTTGGAACATCTTTTCCAGTAAAAGAAATCATGTTCTTGAATCTTTCCCAGTATTAACTTTCACATTTGTATTTGAATAAAGTACTCATTGTATCTTAATAAAATATTTACCAGACTATTCCTTATTATTGTCCAGAAGATGAACCAGTCATAGATAATTTTAGCCACACCTCTGCTGTGAAGTCCAGATTTGCCTTAGGCCCCAGACTGCACAGTAGTCTCTTTCAAACTCAGGGCTGCTGTAGATGTTGAAATTAGTGTTTTCTTCCTCTTTTTGTTATGAGAATGTATCGCAGTGGAATATCTTCTGCAGTCTCCTTCTTGGGCGGGGAAACCTGAAGCTGGT
Organism: Poliocrania exsul; assembly: GCA_035041345.1. Lineage (NCBI taxonomy): Eukaryota > Metazoa > Chordata > Aves > Passeriformes > Thamnophilidae > Poliocrania > Poliocrania exsul. The sequence continues at coordinate 136,207,586 of JAWWLZ010000082.1, read as the reverse complement.
CATCCATATGTGCTTCAAATGAAACTTTCTGCACTCCAAATTGGTCACTTCCTCCTATGCCAACTACCACATTCCTGTTGCCACATCAATACCAGCCTGCCCATACTGCAAGGGTGAGCAGAGCAGCTCCTTCTGGCACTGATGAAACAACTTTCAGCTTCTGCTTGCTCCTGTACAGCCCAGCAAACTGCAGCCACAGTGCTTACTTATCAAGTCCTGCAATGCTGAGCTACAATGCTCTGTGTTTGGTGGGTCAAGATGATATTAGTTTTATACATATTTTCTCCTATATGAAAGGAAACTTTGTTGTGTTTTTGACTGTCTCTTGTTTCTGTGTTCTTAATATTTTGTCCTGTCCAGATAACTTGAGTCCAGCACAGTTCTCATATACAGTTCTGATGACCTAAGTTATGACTCCTGGCAATTTCCAGAACAAGATATGAAGTCCTTCTCTAACATTATATTTAATACAGAGTATTTACCTGAGACCTGCTGTTCTAAACACACATGGTGTGTGCGGTGCTCTTGCCCAGGTGTTCTCAGAGAAGACTCCTGAGGCTGTCTCTGTGGGGAGAGGCTAGTAGCTGTCCTATGAAGATTATAGGTGCCAGTCAGCTCCAGTAGACACACGGCAGGACACAGCTGAGCCCACCAGTGACACTGGTGGCACCTCTGTGATAATTTAAAAATCATAAATTAATATGAGGTTTAATACCTGAATACAATTAGATTTGTACATATGCACTGTAGGGCACTCTAGCAGCCATGAAAGAAAATATAATTAAGTACTACACAAACTCTACCTTCTAAGTACTTTCTTGCAGAAAAGAGATTCCTTCTGCACAGCTCTTTTCGTTTCAGCCAAAGAGCAGGTATGTATACAAAAAAAAAGTTTTCTTTCTATAGTGTGAGCACTTAAGTGTTTTCCTTTAAAAAGTCAGGCACAAAGTACTGAAATAGACATAATTTTACAGTCATCTTCTAGATCTCTAGAAAGACAATGAGTTACAGTAGAATTGATGACAAGCTGATTAGTCCTGACAGTATTGGCATAATAACTAGATGTCTCTTTTCTTAAATATCTTTGTAGTTTATAATAGATTCTAAGGAGCTTTAGTTTTTAATTTAGTGTTTCCAAGAAAAACAGAAGTGGACATATTAAATACCTGAATATTTCCCATTATGGGGGCTAATACTCTTTATTCATGAACACTCCCATTGATTTATGGTATCATATAATGCAAGGGGCTTATATCCTCTGCATAGATAAAGAAATTTAGAAACTAAAGCCTATCTTGAAAATATGCATAAGGTTAATGAGCAGAAACTAAAAATTTTCTCAGTTGCTATCTGAAGAATGATGAGACCCTAATATATGTAAGATTCAGTAATATATTTGGTAGCTCTTACTTTTTAAAAATCAGTATTTTGACTGTACTTTAACTTCTGTGGAGACAGACTCTTGAATAACCTCCTTCCAAATTTACAAAACTATGTTAGGAAATGGAACCACTATGCATACTATGCACCAAAATGTAGGGTCTCAAAGGTTACCTGGTGTTACTGTTGTATTCTGTCTGAGAGATTTTAATAAGAGGCAGCTAAATTCTGATTAGTTTTGGCTCCTTGGTGGTTTTACAGAGATTGCAGAAATGCAATTTCAGGTGAAAAAAAAAAAAAAAGCATGGTGCGATATATCAAAGTTCATATGTGAAATGCAATTTCATAAAGAAATATGAAAAAAAGAAATGAAAAACAATCTGAGCTGAAGCTACCACTGCCCGAGAGTTGCTGAAGGTCTAATACTTCCCTACAGGAACTGTGGAAGTTCACATGCAGAGGGCACAATACCGTCCAAGTCCTTGTTTTTGTCTTTCAGCATACCAATAGAATTGCTAGTTCATTGAGAATCAACTGTGGTCTAAGAGTCTAAAAGCATGAGACATGATTGTATATCAAGGAATTAGGATCATTAAGTTAAAAGTTAACTCTGACAAATCTCATTTCACGTAACACAGAACCATAAAATCAATACGTTGAAAAAGACCTTCAAGATCATTGAGGCCAGTCTTTGACCAATCACCACCTGTCAACTAGATCATGACACTAAGTAACACATCTGGTGGTTTCTTGAACACCTCTGGGGATTGAGGCTCCACCACCTCACTGGGCAACCTGTTCCAATGCTTAACAACCCCTTCCATGAAGAAATTCTTTCAAATATGCAATTGAAACCTCCCCTGGCACAACTTGAGGCCATTTCCTCTTGTCATATTGCTTGTTATTTTGGAGACAAGACCAACCCTCATCTCACTATAATCTCCTTTCTAGTAGTTGTAGAGTGTGTTAAGGTCACCCCTGAGCCTCCTTTTCTCCAGTCCAAACAATCCTGCCTCCCTCAGGTGCTCCTCATAGGAACTTACTATCAGGGCCCATTATCAGGGAGTGTGATGTTCGTTGTAAATTCTCATCAAACTCGACAAAGACACTGAACCACATATCACGGAACTCTTGCGCTTTTATTGTGGTCACCTTAGCTCTGGTAACTAGCCCACTATTTAGCTTCAAAAGGTGTTGACTAACAAACCCCTGGATTCTACAATACACTTTGTCAAAAGTGGAGGCTAACAAGCCTTTAGATTTTGTAAAGTGCACTTCAGTATCTTCTTAACTCCCACAACACCACTTCTCAAAAGCTCTGGTTCACAAGCCACAACACACCTCCAAAGATGCTGGCTAAGAAGCCACAACACACTTCTACAAGCTCCCCACTCCCACAACAAATTTCACTATGGAGTATGGGGTAGAATGTGGTAGCTGTGCTTTGCACAAGAAAAGCAAGGGAGGAGAGAAATAAAGATGGAAAAGGGAGAGAAGGAACAAAGAATATAGCCAGTCCTTAGGTCCTAAGCTGATCATCCTGTGTACGTGGTCTGGAGCTGTGACTGCAAGACAAAGAAAGTGAAAGAGGGGGAAAAGAAAGAGAGGGAATCTTATCTACTTCAATTTTTAGGTAACCTGGTACAATTCTCTTGTAACCAAACAAGTAATTTTTTTAGAAAGGAACCTATGCAGCAGTAGGGGAAAATACTAGGACTTAATCAACAAGAGAGGAGATTTAATCCATGAAACTGATACCAGCTAATAATCAAGCTCTAAGTGCTGTAACATTGTTAGAAAAGAAAATTAAAGTTTTGGACTCTCAGAACTTTAGGAGGCAGTTAGAGGAATGTACCACTGATAATGAGCACAAAAGAATGCAGAATTTATGGGCAACCAGGACATCTGGCAGGACTCCCAAGATAAGGAAGAAACTAATAAAAACAACACAGTAATTGTGCTGAAATCAGCTCCAAGTGGGAAAAAAGTCATTCTGGTAAGGGGATTTGCAACCAGCAAGCCACAGACCACCAACTCAGGAAACTCTCCACCCGAAAAGAAAAAGAAAACCTGAGTCTGTGGACTAATTAGGAGAAGCAAGAGAATCATTAACAAACAGAAATTAGACTAATTAATAAGAGAAGTACAGAACTTGTAGCAAATAAACTCTAAACCTTTGTTTGCTAGAAAGTATAGTCAAAAGATTTGATAACTGACTTACATGCTTTGCAGAGATTTGATAACTGACATATATTTTGCAGAGCTATCCCCATGGACCTTACACATTGAATAAAATAATCTCAAATTTCTAACAAAATAAATTGGTTAGAGAGTTTATTTCCTGGCTTTTGGTGACACTTAAGCAAAATTGATTTTTCATGCTTGCCGTTCACTCACTCACAGACTGCCCTTTCAGCCTTTCTCCAGAAAGTGAGAGGTGGGGGCAGGAACACACACACAACTGAGCATGAGTCTCAAGGCAGAGCAGAAAGCTGGCTCAGAACAGTGCTACCCCAACTCTGTGGGATCCTCGCCTCCACAGAACCACAGAATCAATCAGCTAGGTTGAAAAACACCTCTGAGATCATCAAGTCCAACATACATCATACCTCTTGCAACAGAATGTTTGAGATAAAACATGCTTAGGGCTGGTTCTCTACACTTACCCTCTAGATCCTTCACCAACCTTGCTGACCTTCTCTGCACGCACTTCAGCACCTCAATGACTTTTTTGAATTAAGAGTCCCCAAACCAGACACAGTACTTGAGATGCAGCCTCACCAGTGCCAAGTACAGGGGGACAGTCAATTCCCTAGTCCTGCTGGCCACACTATTTTTCATACAAGCCAGGATGCCACTGGCCTTTTTGGACACCTGGGCCCACTTCTGGCTCCTGTTCAGCTGCTGCTGACCAGCACCCCCAGGTCCTTTTCTGCTGGGCAGTTTTCCAGCCACTCCTCCCGCAGCCTGTAATAAATGCAGGAGCTGGCACTTTGCCTTGTTGAACCTCATACTGTTGTTCTCAGGCCATCCAACCAATACGTTAAGAGAGCAAAGATGCACAATGTCTTGGGATAGGTTGGCCATTCCATGTAGACTCCTTCATTTTTATGCATTGCCTTTAGCGTTCCAAATATTATTACTGGGGTTAAAAATATTTATATATTTCTAGTTTTGATTTTTCCAACTTTAGGTGCTTTTCCTAAATTAAACTGTCAATTTACAATAAGGTATCTTCTTGATACATATGTATTAGCTGCTCAGTTTACTGAGTAAATTTTTGTTCAATAAAATAATTGGATTGCTTTCTTGTATTTGTATCAGAAATTATGTTTCCACAACCCACATAATGTTGCAGTTCTCTGCATCTATAACAGTATCAAAAATCTTGACAAATATGGGAATCAGAACCAGACTGTTCCAGTGTATTCTCACACAAACATTGTTTTCCCTATAATAGTTCTTAGCTACTTAAAGAAGAAGATGTGGAAAGATTCCTTACACTGTCTATTTTTCCTGAGTTGGACGTCAGTAGTAGAAATGATAAATTGTCCAGTTCACTTACAGGGTATCAGGTAGCTTCTGTCTGCTATTTTTTGAATTATTTTAAGGTTGCTTATATCATGGTTTTTTCTGAGAGAAAAATAGTCTTGTCTTTGCACAGTAACCTGATAGAAAGAACAACTTACCCTTTGGAATTTCACTTTGAACTGAAATAGTTTAAAAAGAAAGTAGATTTCAGTTAAGTTTTTGTCATAAGGGAGGATTTTAGGATGCTAAAATCATATTCTTTGCATTTCTTTTGCAATGTGTAACTACAGTTGTATAATTGTACATTCAGTTCCATCTAATTTTTCTCTTTTTTTTTATTCTATGCTCTAAATGCCATTCGTCTAAACCTAAGGTCCAGAAGAACCTTATTAAAAACTTTATCAAAAGGTAATATACATTTCAGAAAAGAGATGGAATATATCTCTCAAGAAGTATTATTCACCAGAAAGTTTAAAAATGAAGAACAGTGTTTCTAATATCTTTCAAACATATGAAACAAAAGTCTTCTTAAATAAAAATGTATTCATATGAAGCCTTTCCTTTTAAAAAATTACTCAAATTTTGACTATTTGCAATAAATATAAGATATGATTGATAATATGGTAGAAATTTTCCCTTTCTAAAAGGAAATTTTACACCAAAGAGCAAAACATAATATTGAGAAAAAAGCATGCAAAGTCAGTTTACATGAGAAAATAAAATAGCAGTAAATATGACAAATACTTAATGTAATGAAGTCTCTTGTTGTATTTCAATAGTTTTGCCAATATCACACATGTATTTTAAAGTTAACTAAAAGTGGCGCTGGCAAAGTCTGTTCAGAGAAAAATATAGCATAAATTATTAGATTTGCCTTTAGTTTTCCATATCTATACCTAAAGGTATTATTGGCTGATTGACTAGCCATTTAAGGGCAGGTTTTAGTGAGTAAGCTCACTGCAAACAGATTTATCACAACAAATTTCATGTGGTACTCTCTTACCAGACCTCATCACCAAACTGTCTGTGGGCACCCAACAATGGAAAGTAACTGTACAACATAGCACAAAAAGACAGGATGGAAAATATTTAATTACTTTACAGTTTTTCACCTTGATTGACCAGAAATGTAAAGCAGAGGATGGTTTATACAACAGAAAGAATTAACAGCAAATGAATTATTATGATGTTTCTCTTAGTTATTGTTTATTTTAATGAAGATGAGTATCAGTTGCATGCTAGATGAATGAGACAAGACAGAAATATAATGTAATAAAGGCAGAGGAGAACAGGAAGAAGATGTGCAATTTCAGAAGGATAAGGTTAACGTGAAGATACTGTATTAAGGATAGTGATCAAGACCAAGAATTGGCAAGAGAGAGGAATATAAAAACACAGGCTTATGATTCTGGTCTAGCTTTCAAGACCTTTTTAATTGTTGATATGGTCTATTGCTGAATTTAATATATTTACAAGATAGGAGTTCTGATTTAAGAAAAGGTAAATATAAAAGCTGTGCAGTTGCTATAACTCCATGCAGAAATACTGAAAAAAACCCCATTGGTAATTCCAGTGCAAAAGAACTGGAATTAATTTTTTTTTCTGTCATATGTTTTAGGTTTCAATAGAAGCATCAGATAAATATGTGAGCTACAGGCTGTTTTACTGTTTTGAAATATATCTCTGATTATAAATAATGGAAAATCTCATAGCACTGGCTTGCAACATTCTTCAAAAATGGCTGTAAAGGTATCAAGTGCCACTGCACCTTGCTAATAAGTCATTCAGACTCTAAGGGTAAATGTAGGTACAGAATTCAAGCTCTTTGCCTGCATATTAAATACTTGTTAAACAGACATTTACAGACAAAGGAAATTCACCATGTGTTTCTGAATTACCAAGCATGATATTAATATTCAGTTGGTGAGCTGCTGTGTAGAAAGAAAGACCTGCTAGAGGCTTAAAATGCTAAGTGCACATCTCAATCTATTGTAACTGCATACTAAAAGCATTGCTCTGTCATACAGTAGAAAGAAAAGTTCAACAGCGGTTATAATGTAGGAGAAGTCCAAATGTAAGGCACTTGGTTTGAGTTCTTAGAAATAATTGAAGTCATAGGCACACTAAAGGAGGGGGAAAAAATCTTTGACTACATGAATCTATAGCACTTTTCTTCTTAAAATTATATCTCTCCTAGGATTTTGTATTAATCAGTACTTGAAAGAATATCTGTTAGGTTTGAGTGAACTGTTAAATTAAAAGCTGATTCAAACCTTTTTCTATTACTTGCACTTTTTGAACCATACATGGTAACATTGAAATGTGTTAGCTACATATTTCTTCTTGTTCTAGCTAGGCAAAACAGAAGAAAATTAGTTTTCCCACTATGCTGAGTCCATACAGATGAATTCAGTTAGATCATGTGATCTCAAAATATGCTCAGGGCAACAGTCTGAGCTGAATTCAGGCATAGACCACGAAAATAATTATATATCTTATGTAGGCAGCCAATCTGTGAATGGGGCCAATGCAAAAGGTAGATGACAACCAACACCAGGAAATCTACAGTGATAGGATGTGAATAGGATCTAATTCTCTATCCCCTTAAAGACAGGGAGTATCTATCAGAAACACTGCTCTCTTCTGTTCCCTGCTCTGTTCTCACAGATGAGAAATTATGAATGGTATTTTGTCTATACAAATCAGTACCTGAAAGTTGATACATTGTCACTATTACAGCAAGAAGCATCACAGCATTGCAGACTTCAAAGAAATGTCCTGGAATCTACATTGCTTCTTGGTCCATGGCTGAAGTTAGCTCAGGCAGATGCATCTTCTCTGGTTGTATGCTAGGGCACTATGACTCCTGGTCATCAAATATATGTGGAGGATTAGAATATAATGCACGTGGTCTGGCCCCCTTTACAGATTCCAAAATGGCTCAAGACATTGTGGACCTCCTTTTCTCAATCCATATGCAATAAGGTAATGGTTTATTATGGGATCCTAGCAGCTGCAATGGCCAGTGCTTCCAAGCAGCAGGGAAAATTTGTTGAATGTGGGCATTTGTATCTAGCTTGCTGTTGTGTCTTAAGACATGCCTGAGGCAGACAAATCAAATTGGTCACATACACTGGCAGTCAGTGCTGCAAAAACAAGGACCCAGAAGAAATCTTTCAGATAGCAATAGGGAAGGAGAGTAGTTCATGGATATAAATAACTGAAGTTCTTCTACTTGTAGGAAGTAACAGGTTGGGACATAGAAAGTCATTGTGTCCTGAAACAATTTAAAGCTGAAGACATTAGCAAGCAGTGCTTGATGATCTCTTTGTTTCTGAGGATTTCATTAACCAAATACAGATAAGCAAGTACATCCCCTGGGATGCCAGCAGGGCATAACTATGTGCTGGGAGGCCTATCCAAATTTTGTGCAAGTCATATGCCAATCATAAGCAAGGTCTGATTGATGTACTTTATAATCAACAGTATCCTTCCAGGTTGCCATCCTATAATGGTTTAGTACTATAGTAGTGTTAGTGACAATGCTATTACCATCATTGCCAGTCTAATTGATTTGAAGTTTGCAGCACACATCAGTGTTCAGCTCTGATGTAATTCTATTCCAATACTAAGGAAGGATTTAAAAAATTAATTTTCTTCCAAGAAAAAAGAATGGAAAAGCCTGAACAAACCCAGCATTTTATTTTTCTGAGGTAGCTTCTCTCCTTCTCTACAGTCCTATTTAAAAAGAAGCATATAGCTGTATTGCCTCAGGAAGCACCAAGATAAGATATTATTCTATCACAAAGGCATGATTTCCTCCCTGTTCTCTCATTACTCCCAGAGGTTGGCAATTTGCTACTAGCACTGAACAATGTCAAATGCTGTCTCAGCAACACTGAACACCACAGGGGACTTGGAGGGAAGGAGAGAGGGAAAATCACAATTCAAATTTTCCTTTTGTCCAGTTTCCTTACAGATGTAGAAACTAAGAAAGTTCTAACTCTGCCCTTGCTCTGTCCAGATGGTTGTTGCAGCAAAGAGGCTGTGAAGACAGCTTGAAATTTTATGTCTCAACATAAATAAGGATAATAGTCTGAGATCCAGAAGTATTATCAGTTTGTAGATACTGAATAATTCTGTACACGTGACATAAGGCCAATCCCGCAGAATCCACGTACCTTACTTTATATTACTTCTATTTTTTTTGGCATTTATCTAGTTCAGGAAAATTTATACTTGTAGTCAATTTTTTGGGAAGCATGACTGCTCCTTTCTTTGCCCTTCTTCCCTTTCTGCTTCCCCTTCTCTTTCCCTTCCCCTTTCCTCTTCCTTTTGTCCTTTCTTTCTCTTGTTTTGTTTTTGTTTTGTTTTAGGTTTTTGTTTGTTTTTTTTTAAATTTTGCTTTCTCCTATGGTAGATGTGTGACTTGTTTACTTTTTGAGATGACAATTCAAAGAACAGTTAGGTGTGCTATATAACTATATTTTAAACTTTTAGTTAAATTTTACAATTAGTTATTTTTATAATGGTAGACCAGAAAGAAAGACCAAGAATTTCAATTCAAGTAATCTTAAATACAGAAAAGTTGTTATGAGGTAATAGTTTATTGAATTTCTTTGGAAAAAAAAAGTTAAATGTGTTCATATCTATAGCATTGCCTTATTAATAAAACTGGGAGGAGTGGCTGATTCCCCAGAGTGCTGCTCTGCCACTCCGAAGGATCTCAGCAGGCTGGAGAGATGGGCAGAGTGGAACATTTTAAACTTAAAGGCAAGTGCAGGGTCCTGCACCAGAGGACAATAAACCAATGCATCAGTATAGGCTGGGGACTGACCTCCTGATGAGCACCTCTGCAAAAAGGATCTCAGGGTCCTGATGGACAACAAGCTGCCAATGAGCTAGCAGTGCCTTTGTGGTCAAGAAGGTCAATGGTATCTTGGGATGATTAGGAAGAGCATTGCCAGCAGGTTGAGGGAGGTGATCCTGCACCTCTGCTCAGCTCTGGTGTGCCCTTTGAGGGGCAGCTGAGGTCACTTGGTTTGTTCAGCCTGGAAAGAGGAGGCTGAGGGGAGATCTCATTGCAGACTACAACTTCCTCATGAAGAGAAGTGGAGGGGCAGCCACTGATCTCTTCTCCCTGGTGGCAAATAACAGGACCCAAGGAAATGCCGTGAAGCCATGTGAGAGGAGATTTAAGTCAGATATTCAGAAAAGGTTCTTCACTGAGAGGGTAGTTGGGCACTGGAACAGGCTACCTGGGGAAGTAGTCATAGGACCAAGCCTGACAGAATTAAAGAAACATTTGGATACTGCTTTCAGGCACATTGTGTGACTCTTGATGTGTTCTTGGGAGTGTAAGGAGTTGGACTTCGATAATCCTTATGGGTCCCTTGAACTCAGGAAATTCTGTGATTCTAGAATAAAATGAATTGAAGCATAAATTACATGCAAAGGCTCAGACTTGGCCCATTCAAACCAATAGTTCTGTCTAATGCCTTCTAAAAATCTGAGTTGTGAGTGTAAACTGGAGTCTGTAAGTCAAGATTAATTTTGTTCAATGAATCTACCAACAGTAAATACACCAGTAAATACTTAGTCAACACTTCTGTTGTTTATATGACCAGAATAGAATACAATTCATTTTTTTACACCTCCATACTGACACAGCAAGAAGGATGGTGATTTGGTGTTGAACACTAAACTGGTAGATATGAAGCTGAACACACAAGAGGATCAGACCAGAGTGGAAGCTTTGCCATTTATGTTTTTCCAATCAGCCTAGTTAATCTGCCTTCTTCTTAAATATGCTATGTAGGAACAGTTCCAAATAGTTACCACACTAAATGTTTCGGAAAGCATGACACATTTTAAGCCCAAACTCCCTTTTTTACAAAGTGTATAAAATCATTAGACTGTTCTAAGGAGAGCATATAAGAACAGGGCTGTGCTCTAGACCTTAGAAATATTTCAGTGGAACAGCACAGTCAATTTTCAGTCCAGGTTTTAGTGACAAGTGATTAAACCATGACAAAATATTCTTCTTCAAAAAGCACTGCATGGAAACATATTATTTTTTGTGATTAATGCAGTGAAGTGTGTGTTGCTAGATGCCCAATTCAGTTGTTTGAATTCAGAGAACTATCATTACTGTAATATACTAAAAGGTTTAAGCTGCAACTGAAAAATGGCTGTGAGTTACAGAGAAAGGATCTCTTAGAAGTCTTTTATACAAACAGGAGAACTAAATGTTACTTCTGAAAGATGTTTCTTTGAGCCATACTAAACAGGTTTATACATCAGGGCATATTGCACAGAACATTCACAGAGAAGCAGCTGTGGCAGCAGACTTCAGAGGAATTCAGTTTCCTTTTTTATTGTAGTTGTAATGTCAAAGAGTTGTCAGCTAAACAAATTTTCAGGTGCTACAAAATAACATAATACCAATAATTAAAGAAGAGATTTTATTTTTGTCCACTTGATGTTCCTATACTAACATTAGTATAGTCAAACCCATCAGCTTCAAAAAAGAATTATTTTAAAATAAAGAAGTACAAATATTGATAATGTTTTTAGATTCTTTGATATGAGTCATTCAGTCCTATTTCTATAGTTTTAGGAAAAAAAACAAAATGTAACTTCATTCTGACAGCCAGACAACAGATTCTGAATAGGTTAGTCTTAAAAAACCTCTCTAATATTGCTGAACTTCATGGTAGATAGGTCTTGAAACAGTCTTTTCCTAAACGATCAATTTTCTGCTAAGTTTAGCTTTTCTGCAAGCAATTTCAGAAAGGCCTGAAAAATGAAACAAAACTTAATTTTATTATTTATTCTGTGTTCTCATATGACCTCTGTAGCTTATGTTATGCTTAATCTGGATATGGCTGGGATGGAGGTAGTTTTCTTCAGAAGAGCCCGTATGGTGCAATGTTTTGGATTTGTGACTAAACCAGTATTGATAACACATCTATTTTTCACTATTACTGAGCACTTTAATGTCAAGATTTTCTCTATTCCTTACTCTGCCTCTATACCAAGTAAATAGGCCAGGAGTGTGTAAGAAATTGGAAGGGGCCACAGCAGGGGCATCTGACCCAAAACAACCAAAGGGATATTCCAGGCCATGTGATATCATGCTCAGCAATAAATAAAACTGGGAGCAGGGATCATTCATTGTAGTTGCTGTTCAGAGACTGACTGCACATCAGTCTGCCAATAGAAGATAGTAATTGCCTTTGCATCACTTCTTGTGTGTTTCAGTTTGGTTTTATTTTGGGGGGTTTGGGGGGGGGGATATTTGTCGGGGTTTTTTTGGGGGGGTACTGAGGTGGGAGGGATGGGGGAGTGTGTCTCTCTGTCATCCACTTATTAAACTGTCTTTATCTCAACCTATGGGTTTTCTTGGCTTTAGTCTTCCTATTCACTCCTGAGCCCAGTAGTGTGTGGAAGCAAGTCAGTGGCTGTGTGGGTGCTTAGCTGCTGCACAGTCATCCCCCTAAAACTCTTTAAATGTTAGTCAGGGTTGCAGACAGGTGAGTGGACTGCTGACCTAGCCTTGGGCTGAAGTTAACTGAACAGGATGGGAGAAACTACAGGATGGGACATAAGAAATGGCCAGACATGACAAACAGCAGTCTGAGAAGCTGCCGGGTGTTAGAGACAGTGATGCAAAGCAGATGTGCAGCTCACGACAGTGTAAAGACATAAAGAGGAAAGGACTCACAGAGCCCTACAAGTAGCATTGAGTCCTGTTGGGAGTGTGTTTGCCCAAGGCCAACACTGCCGGGATAGCTGTGCCAGTATTGCTGTGCACCATTGTCACCCATGTGGTCATAACAAAAATATCAAACTGGGTATGGATGCAGTGATGCTGGGACTGAAAAAGAAAAAAATAAAAAAGGCAAGGTCTTTATATCAGGATTCAAGGGTGGTAAAAAAGGGATCAAGTGCCAGAAAAAGTGATAACAATGTGTGCAAATCATGTCATTGGTGCTGTCCAAGGACACTTGTCAGACAGTCCTGGTTTTGATGTCACAGGCTGTGACTAACTAAACTTTTAGGGGTGTAATGCCACCTTTAGCATGGAAGAAGACTCAGTGGAAATGGGCAAGGGTGATGTTCCCATGAAACTCAAAGAATAACACAAAGAAGTTAACTTTGTCTCAAAACAAGGAGGAAGGGAGGATGGCCTTTGTTTAATTAAATAGCTATCAACAGGTCAGTGTTTCAGCTAGTGATGTAAATGTTTCTCCTTGAATTCATTAAATGAATCCAATATTATGGAGAACACTCCAGGTGTCCTGACTGCAAAATCAACACACCTATATTAGGATCAGTAACAGGTTTGTGGTTCTCTTCCAGGTTTTGTTGGTCAGATCAGGGCTGCTCACCAGGGTCCTCCAAACAACCCAATTCACATGTTATTTTATCTTATAGTCAGGTTTTTTTCCCCTATTTCCTCTTCCCGGATAAATAATTCTTATTTTTTTTCTTTTTTTCCATTTGCTCCAGTTGTACTTATTATATATATTTGCTTTTTAATTTTGGCCTTAGGCATCAGCCCCTTGATAAACCAGAAATATCTGTTTCATTATTTTTTGTCTTTTTTACTTAGATTCAGCTCCTGATGTTGCCACAACTTTCTGCCTTTTGTGTCTTAGTGGGTCAGGCCCAGGTCAGGTGGGGCCAGATGCTTTTCCCCTTATGTTTTCTGCAGGATCCAGAAATTTCTCATCTTGAAGCCCTATTAGTTTTGCTGTGGGGCAGGGCTAGCTCTCTGCACCCATACTTTAAGAAGGACCAAAGATGGTTTCAAGATCAAAAGAAAGATTGCAAATAAAAGATTGCTAGAATAATTAGTGTTTTCTAAATAAAGAAAATACACTGCAACTTGGTAGGACAAAAGAGAAGTAAACGATTCTCCTAGGGCCCATTTTGGCCTTTCAGGTTTCCAGATTTATCAGTAAAGTTTTCTGCCTCTGTTTCACATCACTGTTTGCAAACATAAATAGAATAATTGAGATTATTACAGTCTATTGCACATACTTACCATTTTTCTACTCTACTGTCAAAGGAAATACATGAATGTGCCCAGCTTATTCTGTTTTTCATTCAGTCCTTAGTGATGACTCCCTTAAATGGTGATTTACTGTGTTTTAATGTTCACCTGTAAAATGCCACAGATATAGGGAAAATATTTATCAGCATAAATAGAAGCAATATTAAAAAAAAAATCTTTCAATATTAGGTCTACCTCACTTTAGACATTAAATATTAAAAGGCTTTAAACATAATTCTACAATGTTTGCATGGTGTCTTTACTGGACAATTACAATTCCTCAAACAAGCATGAATATTGTAGAAACTCTGTTTTCTCTGTTTCATAGGCAACTATTGTATTTCTGGTGAAAGGCATTGTGGGGTGATGGGCTGATAAGCCTTGATGAGTTGAAGGAAACACCTCAGCCCCCCCAGAGAGATGCTGATAAGTGATGGTGTTACCATAGAATGGAATGTTATTAAATTAGTATGGCTTTTCTTTGGCACACCCTGTAGCACCCTGCAGACTCAAGGCACCCACCCCTCAGGCATCTGTATCACACCCCCCCAAAACATTTTGACTATAGAAACACAAAACCACCTGAAGGGAAAAAAGAAAAAAAAAAGTATAAAAAGAAGCGCAGTTTAACTGCAACATGGGGAGAAAAACTTCCACCTCTGGGAGGGCAACCCACGATCTAACCTGTCTCCCCCATTCCATCAACATTGCAGGGGTAAGCAGCTAAATTCTTACTTTATCTTCCTATGCTTCCCTCATTATAATTTGTTATAGCTCACTGGGTGTATACGTGTTAATGGGAAGCAGCTATATTTTTCCTGTTGCTTTTCTTTTGGGTTACTGAATGTGTTTACACGTGGTGTTCAACTGTTGTGTTTCTGTTTAGCAATCCTCTGTTAGTTAAGTTTGACATGGGAGTGGTATACTGCTGGGGTGGCCTGTAAAATGTGTGTTGTGCCGGTGTCTTTTGGGGTATTTTGTACAATCCTGCAGCTAAATGTTATCACCGACTAACCCATATAGTCATTGTCACGTACCTGTATTAATAAATGTTATTTTGGAAGCTATTGTGAGGAAAGTTCTTTTTTTTTTTGCTATTAAGTGTTGGCTTGATATCAGAGGTCAGAAACCCTTCCAACCTCTGTGCTGTCTGTAGCCAATAGGCAGTGTTCGGAACATAAGGATCTGATTGTCTGGAAGCGCTTATAGCTAATAATTTCTTATTAATACAGTTAAGACTAGAAATCTTTGCAGTTCGTCTCCCTCCTCCCTTTCATGTGACAGGCATTAAAGTAAATTTTGCACTCACTGATATTAATGTGAATTCGGAAATTTTTGGTAGGATATCTGCAAACCATCTTCACCTTTGACTGCAGTAGAGTTCCAAGGTTCATTAGTGGGGGAAAAAATATGACATACAGTATCTAAATATTACATGCAATATTTAAATCTAAGGAAAGTCTACTATCCATTTTGACCAAGGTATTTATATGCTTAATAAAATTTTCATGTCTAGGCCTGGAAACTAGCTGTTAGTGCATAATTGGTCATAGTATCTGAAAATAAGATTTATCTATCACAACATGTTCATTCTGTAAATATAGAGACAGACTTATTTCTTCTGTTCACTGACACTAAAGACACAGTTTTTGTGGCTTAGATCTGATAACAGCTCCTCTCTAAGCACAAATGAAATAATACATAATACCAAAAAACTCGCTTGCATCCAAATCAACATAGTTTTGTATAGCACAGAATGTGAACAATATCATTAATTTCCCTTCAAAGTATTGCAGCCTACAAATCAGGGAGTGTTACTGATGGTGGGTCTTTCTGTTTCAAGAGCTGAAGATTTTCTACTTTACACAAAACAGTGATGTAATCAGTAACAATGGAAACCCATCTCTAACAAGCCAAAGTTTGCACAGTTTCTCTTTCTCCTTTTAGGCAAGCTGTGGGGTTTTCTTTGTTTTGTTTTGGGTTATGTTATTTGGCGATTTGTTGGGTTGGGGTTTTTATTTGTTTCATTCCAGTTAAAGCACGTGATTTTTAACGACAAACTTTTAATAAATCCTACTTAGGCTTCCTGAAGCACCCTAATCTGGTAGATGAATTCTCCAGGAATGGGCAGCTGACAATGTTACCTACATCTCCTACATTTTGTGTGACTGCAGTTGTGTGAGGACTTTTAATATAAAAAAGAACAGTGAGCTTTTAAGTGTGCTTCACATGAAGCTGGCAGGTACACTCAGACAGCATTTCCCACAGAACTAGTACAATCTCACAGTCTTCCACGTCTAACTGCTTAACAGCAATTTTCATTCTAACTAAATGACCTATTAAACAGGAAATACTTGCTATGACTTTAAGATTGTGTCACTTTGGTGTGAAACAGCCATTCAGAAAATAAGGCATTAAAGAAAAAGTACTGAAAGTTTTATATTTTGCAGGTTTAAATTAAAAATTCTATTTGTATTTGTACCAGTTACTAATTAAACCCTCAGATCAGAATTCCATGGTTCACTAATAACTGTAACAATTCCATTGTTTGCTAATAACTATAAATAACATTGCTTAGATTTCTTCTGAATAGTGCTCAACTTTAGCTATGACAAAAATGTCATCTGTCATTCACAGCAAGGGATATTATAGCTGCTGAGAGTTTGAGTGAGGTTGGAAGGTGAAATATTGCTTGCTGAGGGTTTTTTCTTACTATTTGTTTTACGTTCTGTCTTGTTTAAGTCTCTTTTTTTTTTTTCTTCACATAAATTTGCAAGGTTGATGCAGCAATTAGCTAGATAGGACAGAGGCTAATTACTCTGGTTTACTCCTGAGAGGCTGAAGAACTTCGTAGTGAAAAACAGAGCCACATATGAACGAGAAAGAAGAGATCTGAAAAATCAGCTTTCATGAGTCAAAAGTCAGTTTTAAAAAATCACTAGAAATTAGTCCTGAAGTAATATTAGAATAGTAGAAGTGGAAAAACAAACAAACAAACAAACAAACAAGCAAAACAAAACAAAACAAAAGCCGAGAAGTAACTGAAACTCCAGGTAGAAGAACAATGGTTTCACATTTTGAGAAGGTTACTTGTGTGGGATATTATCAACCTCTTGTGGAGGACAAATATATGAGGAATTGCAACTAAAAGAAAAAACTTGGCTATTGCTAAGACATAGAAGTGATAGTGATGATAATGAGTCATGTTTTTTTCCTAAAGAAACATCTACAGCTGAGAGTTTGTGTAAAGCATAAACAGCAACTTCTCTTCATAGCTACTGTAATTATAAATTTAGGTAAGAGAGGGTATTAGCAAGTTGAACAAATGGCATGTAGGTTATCTTTAAACAAATTATTAGTGTGGATCAAAGATTTTAAAGAGCTTATTAAAATATAACTCCCAAAGTGTTATTTATAAAAATAAATATTTAGCCAAAATTTTAAAGGAAATGGATGGAATTTCACCTTTTCTCTATCACAAATTGGAACCAAAATATGAAATGTCAGTATTCTTTTGGAAAAAAAAAAACAAAATAAACCACCAAACTACCCGATATTACATTTTGTCTTTTCAAAACTCTTTTGTTCAGTAAGATCAAAATATGTTGTATAGATAAGATGAAGTTTCACTTCAGTAGTATCATTTAGAATGTAACATACAATAGTTTAAATGGTGATACCAATATTATTGTCACAGGATCACACATGTTAAAAGATGTTAAGCAACACCTGTCCCAGTACTGACCCCTGATGAACACCAGTCATCACTGTTCTCTACTTAGACATCAAGCCAATGATTGCAATTCTTTGAGTGAAAATATCCATCCAATTACTTATCCACCAAGTGGCCCCTCTGTCAAATCCGTGTCTCCAATTTAGAGACAAGAATGTTATGCAGGACAGTGTCAAACGCTTTGCACAATTCCAGGTAGGTAACATCAGTTGCTTTTCTCATATCCACCAACACTGTAATTCTGTCACAGAAGGGTCCAGATTTGTCAGGCACAATTTGTCCTTATTGAAGCCATGTTGAATGTTACCAATAACCTCCTTATTTTCCATGTGCCTTAGGACAGTTTCCAGGAGGATCTGCTCCATGACCTTGCCAGGCACAGAGGTTGGACTAACTAGCCTGTAGTTCCCCGAATCTTACTTTTTAAAAATAGTGGTTATTTTTATAGTAGTTACACTTCCCCTTTTCCAGTATGAAGTGCTTTGACACTACTGAGGCGTTATGTTGCAAAAATTCTCTCTATTTGTTTTACAGTTTGGAGATGTGGGAGAGAATCTGTCAGAGTGCAATGTAATAGTGAGAAAACTGTCTTTTGAAAAGGTATCATCTAACAAATACTTTAATCAAAAGTATTAAACTCTGACATGGCAATTTTTATCAAAGTTATCACAGAACTGTAGATACTTAGCATTATGAAGTGTTGATATTAATAGCTAGAAGTGACATTTTAGCCATTTTTAAACATTCTGTTATAATTAGAGGGAAATTAGGCAAATTTGGGAAAGAAAAGGTATATATTGGCACAGTAGTGATTGTCATCATTCAAATATGAGCTCTTTCTCATCATGATCTACACAATAATATTTACTAAGAAGGCTTTATAGAAAGGGGCAAAAAAAATACAACTGTGCTGTATCAACAATTATGTTATCCAAATCATTGCTGATGAGCTATGGATCATCACTTTATTTTAATTTTTTAACTTAACTATGGCAAACATTCCAGATGAGGAGAATGGCTAGTGCATGGAGAGAGATAGGAAGTATTGCTTATCTGACAAGTCAAATCAAACATAAAAATCTAGATCAGTAAAATTATTCAGTCTCTCTTAAAAAATTGAGTCACCAGTTCTCAGATGAGTTATCATTGTTCAGAACACTAATATAGCATCATAGATGTGCATAGCACTTGCAGTGTTCATTTAGAAAAATATAATTTCATCATCATCATACTCCTAGTTTCACAACATCAAGTATGTCTGCATGGCATTCTAATAAACCTTTGCCCAGAAAAATTAAGAGAATGTTTCTCAGAAGTGTTAAGAAAACACAATTATTTTTGGTTGCTGCTAAAAATCCTAGAAAAGTAGAAGTACCTTTGCTATCACCAACATCTTTCTGGAAAGTAAAAAATAGCCAACAAAACCCAGCTTCACAATCTAGTTATGTGACAGCAGTACTATTCTAAGAGAAGAGAGAAAAATTATTAATGTCAACTGTCTACATGTGATCCTTTTCATATGTGTCTTTGAAATACATACACTGAATGTAAGTGAACTAAGAAACTTTATTTTCAGTTAAAAAATCCAGATAAGAAAATTGGTTGAAAACAGATGGTTGAAATTTTAGCTTATATCTTGGGTGAAAAGAATAGGAAATATAAAAAAATGAAGTGTAGCTATTGTTAATGCCCTTTATTACCAGAAAATCCCTCTGACCCTATAGGGGAGCTGGTCACAAAGCAACCATGACTGCTGTCTATTTGATGGGTAAGGTAACTTTCCTCCTGATGGAATAGAATTAATTATAATCTGAAAAATGTTCTTAGGAAAGAGTATTACACACTTATTAAATAAAGAGATTTTATAATAAGTACTACATAAAAAATTACACTGAAATTTCATTAAAATAGTATAATGAGAATGGCAAAAGTAAAAACACTATGTGACAATTTTATTTGAAGTGTGGAATGCTGCTTCTCAGTAGATTCAAATCACTATAAATGGTCACAGAGCTTGAGAATTATCTGAGACTGGTATCAAACTACTGGTAACAAAGTTGGTAACAGAGATTCTGATAGTATTTTCATGAATTTTCAGTGACAAGAGTAAGCAGAGAGTATATGAATTACATGAAGTATTCTAAATTTTAATCCCAGATTATGAAAAAGATAAAGATTAGCCAATATCAATAGTCAATCATACTGTCAGTGGTTATCACTGAGATGGTATCGCTGAAATTGCTATCAATATTACACTATGTAAAAAAAAAAATCTGTCTGTACATTGCATGTTGGCAAATATGGACTTAATAATGAAATGTACAATAGTCACATAAAGACATGGGCAGATAAAAGAAAAATACAAATGGATATAGATGATTGGAAAGATGAAATAAATTTGAAACCAAATAAATAATTTTACTGTTTCAAGAGGTAACTCTGTAAGAATTTTTTTCCTTAATTTAATATCCAGAGGAGAATTGTCACTAGCTGTGCTCTCAGTTCTACTGACTGACAGATACATTTTTGACAGGGCATTGATTCTTGTAATTCCTTTTCACTCCAGAGTGTCATAGACAGATATCCTTGTACTTGAGAATTGGATGGTCTATGTTTCAGTAGTGGAATTTGCCAGAAGATGCTGCTCTGACAGTTAGTCCTGAGGCAAATACCTTTTATTAAGAAAGGGTATAAAAATTTATAAAATTTTTTATTCTAAAAGATTTTCTTTATACTAATAAGAAAAAAACAAAAACACACAACCCCCCCCCCCCAAAACACAAAGCAACATAAAACCCAAAAACACCCTTCTACTTTATATTCGAATAAAAGGTAGCTTAAAAATTTTAGAATTCTGTTGTTTTAGAAGAAAATGTTAAAAGAAAAGGTGACAAAATCTCTGGCTAAAAATGTTTACTGGCATGGAACCCAATTACAGAGGTACTAAAAGGTGAACTGGACCCTCACTCAACTAACTACCTTTCTTTCTTTAACTGAACAGCCCAGAACTGGACACAGTACTGCAGATGCAGTTTCACCAGGGCAGAGTAGATGGGGAGGACAACCTCCCTCAACCCCTTCTGACCACATTCTTCCTAATGCACCCCAATATTCAGCCACAGAACTTACTGCTTCTCCTATTGTCTGCCTCACTGAATTCTTTTTCACTGAATTGCTTTTCATTCCATGTAATCAAAAATATCTGTAAGATTCCTCTTAATGTTACTGATATGCTTGAGTTTTGCAAGGCTGAGACTGAAAAAAAATCACCTTTGATTTTCACGGAATGATTAAATACCTTTAATTTGAAAGGCAATATTTAATACAGCAGGCATCCTATATCTAAAGGGGGTCTACAAGAAAGCTGACAATGGCATGGGGAGATAGGACAAGGGGAAAAGACTAAAGACTGAAAGACAATAGCTTTACACTAGATGTCAGGAAGAAATTCTTTACTATGATAAGACACTGGAATAGGTTTTCCAGAGAGGTTGGGGAGTCTGCTCTCCTGGAGACACTCAAAGGCCCGCTGTACAAAATCCTGAGTAATGCACTCTGTGATTATGTGATTCTGTGCCCGTGATTTTCAAACAGCAAACAGCTCCATCCATCCATAACTAAAAGCATTGTTAGTGTTTATTTTTTTCACTATCCAGGTATTTTGAGAAACCAACTTAACTGAATCACTTCCTAATCAACATATGGAATTCAATCCATTAATTCTGCAGAAAACTGGGAAATTCACATATATATATGTCTAATATTACTTAATATAGTTTTGCTATT
The DNA here is from genome assembly GCA_035041345.1 of Poliocrania exsul. NCBI lineage: Eukaryota > Metazoa > Chordata > Aves > Passeriformes > Thamnophilidae > Poliocrania > Poliocrania exsul. The sequence goes on along the minus strand of JAWWLZ010000082.1, from coordinate 136,186,095 downwards.
AATTGTAAATTTTCAAATTTTTTAGGGTTTTATATCTATTCCAGTAAGTAAATTTCACTCCTACTAGGATAAATGAAATCTTGGAAGTAGCTTGTGCCCAGCAGCACAATATGCCATTCATCTTGGCTGTACCTAGAGATACAATTGCACTTGACATGGGCCCCCAACTAACTACTGTGAATGGCAGTAATATTTTGAGTAAGATATTTGTGGATGACAAAAGAAGGACAGCAGCCTTCTGGTTTTTGTCAATGTGATTCAGCCTGGCGGCCCAAGTGAAACATTTGTTTTATTTGTTTGGGAGAACAGGCAAATGAAAGCAAGCTAAAATGTGTATCATGAATATAATAATACAATTTTTGGCACATTGAATCTCTTTTTCTGTTGCTACTTATGTATGGATTTGCCTGACATCACACATGATTTTCAGATAAACCTTTGGACTTTATCACTGTTGTCATATAAAATAGTATTTTGTTTCCAAGAAAACCATCTATAAGCAAATTTCAGATATATGTATCTTTGTATTGTTGGCTATATTCTGTGTTATTGCTTGGCCAAAAGAGAAGGAAAAAGAATATAAATGTCAGAGCCCTTGTCTGAGACCAGGTTCTGGAGAGACTTCTAAGGTCTTCCAGTATAAAGACATAGTGAATGTAGTTAGAGAACAAAGCAACCATGCATATTCAACATCAACATATTTCTTTGTATCTGGAAGAGCTAGATTTGATCAAAACATGTTCTGCATTTTCAGGTAGGGGGCAGCTGGGTCAGAGAAGATTGACATACTACCTTTGCCAAAATCCTAGACAGAAATGTAAACTCCTCAGGAACTGACCAAATGCAAATTTTGGGATAGAAAAAGCAGTAAGTGGATGCTTAGTCATCCTGTCTACCTGCAAAAAGTATAGAAACAGAAGGGGAAAAAAAAAAAGGAAAAAAGAAAATAACTTGCATATCTTGAAAATGTATTAATTATTTTAACAATTTTCTGTTACTGAAAGCTGAAGCAGGAAAAAGTAGATTTCCAGAAACATTTATAAAAATTCACAGGCTTTTTTTGTAAAACATAGGAAATTTGCAATATATTTTGCATTTTGAAGTCCTAGTTGAATATTAGGAATAGTAGGCACCAGTCGCCCAATTAAGAAAACCTTAAACAAGAATTCTATTTTTTATTAATCATTGCTTTCTGACCAGGATTAAATTCAATTAAATTGAATTAATACCTTCCCCCCTCCCCCAAAAAAACCCCAAAACAAACAGTAAAGAACTGTCACATTTTATAACACTGAATCAAATATAGGATAACTATGAAAAATATCAGACTTGTGGTCTCTACCTTTTGATTCACTGCACCTGATGCAGAGGAGTCTATAGAAAACAGGTAACTCTTTGTAATTTTGGCAATATACATCAACCTTATACACAGGACCATCTCTATGACTTCAGGAACCACAGTCCTTGCCTTTTTCTTTTACCATATGAAAAATGTTGTGAATTTTCTTTTTATGGCAGAAATATCTCTGCAATATAAATTTAACTAACTGGTTTCATAATGGGCTGTTTGTTATCTGATCTGATAAAAATGTGAACTGAAATCCAAAGAGCCAGGAATATATTTGCAGAGTTTTGTGTCAAAATGAGCTCTCTTGTTTGATCCTGTGCTTCAGAAGCAAACCCATATCATCATTTCAAACTTTTGCCAATGAGAAAAGAATACAATATTAATCATTCACACTATATTCAAATCACTAAAAATAAATTCCAGCTTTCAGGAAAACTATTAATTGAAGAAAATGAAAAGATATTGATCATTCTTTAATAAAGGTGGTAGTACTACAATTCTCTCAGTATGCTTTACAAAAAAAAATCATTGCTGGAAAATAGCACTGCAAGAAATTAAAAGTTTATATTTAAACTCAAATAACTAAACTCCTGTAAACTATTTAGGAAAACAGTCTCCAGAAAAAATTTCCCTCATGATAAATATTTATGCATGCAATTAAGATATGTGTCAGAATATCTGGGAGTATTAGGCAAAGGGTGGTCTTTGCTGACTAGTTCTTTTTCTAAGGTTCATTGTGAGTCTTATTTTATTCAATAAATTCATTACATTCTAGCTAAACTACTTTAAATTCACCTTCCTAAAACTCTCAGTTTTTTTCATAAAAATAATTCCTGTGATGCGCTCTGTGATTTATGTACTCAGAGTTTGAAATTCTTGCAAGTCATAGATCCATATTATATTTACAAATTAAATTAATAACATTCCCCAGAACTATAATGATAATGTCTTAATAGCATACTGCATTATAATTATCTGTCTATAATTGAACCTGAAGGAAAAAAAATCATTTCACATATTTAAATGGAACTAATCTGATCTCTAAATGGGTAAGAAATCATTGTGAAGTTTAGATAGCCATGACCAGTTGTTTTTTCATCAATTATCTGAGAAGATTTTTTAAAAAATTCAAAAGTTATCATGCTTCAAAGAATTCATTCCCATTGTCCAAAAGTTGTATCTCAATTTTTATTTTAATATTTTTTGAGTGGTAATGATTTTAGATAAGAACTCATATTTACAAATGTGAAAGCACTAACCTTTTTGAATACTTATCAATGATATCTCTTATTTTCTTCCATATGCAAAATTCATTAATAGTTTCACACATTTCTGTAGCAGTTTAGGTTCTGATGGATCATCATCTTTACAAACCTTTTTAAAATTCTTAACCAACTTCAACTCAGTAGTACCACATAAGTTTGCTAATGTCAGTTCATATAAAATCCCAGTAGATGAGGCAATAAGCATATTATGTCATCAGCCAATGTGTTTAATTTAAAATAGCTTCAGTTTGTTATTTGTCAATTGAGGCTTTACATGACTTTTCTGTGGAGCAGGAGTTTGACATTGAGTTATGCTTTAATATTGTGTAGTAATGTAAAATGTTCAGAGTATTTCTATCTATTTCAGGCAACTGCCCGTGATAATATATCTATTGACAGTAATGTTCTAATACAGGTCATTCCTGGCATACTCTTTTAATTCTATCTGCCTGGAATGAAAAAACATTTAAGAAAAATATATTCATCTTTATGCTGGTTCATGCTACAATTATTGAGGGTTAGAAATTGTAACAATGTGCTGCAGCCTGAGGTTTACGTGTTAGTCATCATCTTTGATCAATGTTTTGAAGCTTCACTGCTGATAGAAGGGATGAAAAGCAATTATATAGCGTTACCATTGAGGTACTATTCTAACTCAATCATGTTTTTCATTCTTTTTTGCTTTTGCAGTAGAAAAGAATAAGTTTTATGACATTTAATGTCCTTTTACATGTAACGATCATTCTTTATTCTTTCAGTTATAAATTATCTATAAAACTGTCTTTATTACTTAATTCATTATGTGAGATATAGGTATAAGATATAGAAAAACAGATACGTATTTCAAAAGGGTGAAGACTTTTTTACTTCTTTTTAATGACCCACAAGTCCTTTTCCCCAGGACTGTTCTCAATCTAGTCTCCATCCAGCTAGTATTTGTGTTTGGGACTGTCCCAGCCCAAACACAAGATCATGCACTTGGCCTTATTAAACTACATGAGCTTTGCACAACCCCATCTCCCATGCCTGTCCAGGCCCCTCTGGTTGGCATCCCTTCCCTCCAGCATGTTGACTGCATGACACAGCCTAGCATCAGTGGCAAACTTTCTGACGGTGCACTCAGTTCCACTGTCCATGTCACGAACAAAGATGTTGAACAGAGCTGGTCCAATACCAAACCCTGAGAAATGCCACTAGAACTTGCTTAGTTATCCTTCATTGTTCTGCAGTTTTATGATGTGTCTATCTTTCCTCTACTGTTTTGGTTACTGTTTTGGTTACTGTTTTGTATGACATGCATTAATCGGGGGGAAGGGGGGGGAGGGGGGGGGGGATGTTAGTTTTATTTTCAGTGTATTCTGCAATTTACACAATTTCAAACACCGCCTTTTTGTTTTAAAGTTTACATTTTTGTTACTTCCAAAAAAATGTTGACATTCATACCGTGGAGGGTCTGTCATGCACTGTGGGATTTGGTATCGTGAAATCCTTCCCTCCCACTCCACTTCCATACATAAGAGTGAGTGAAAAGATAGGCATTGCTTCTGTGATGGACTTCACTTTGTCGAGAAGAGAAATGAAAATGATAAAAGGACCACAAAGGAGATACGTTATGGTCAGATATCGAAGGCCAAGAGTGACCATTAATGAAGGCTCAACTCTCAGTACACCTAAAAAGTCATTTCAGTTTGAAGTACCACATCATCCTGCCCATATCTAACCCAAAGTAATTCTTGAGACAATACAATAAATCACTCCAACTGTGTGTCCACAGTGAGTGCATATTTCTAAGAAACTTGAAATTTTGTTGCTACTCAGAATTAGATGTGGGGCTTTTCCTTGTAACCTAGATCCGTCTGATGTGAGAGAAGTGTCATGGGACAGAATCATAGAGACATTAGGAGAAATTACCATTTCCAATATCCAGGTAGTCTTTATAATTCAACCATACCTTAATATTTTATCTGTCTTGCTCTCTGTCCCCTAAGGCATAAGGAAGGTGACTCTGTTGTGAGAACATAAAGCTCAAGCTCAAGTATTAAATTAAAATCCATATCCTGAAATTGCTTTGGAAAGACTAGCATGATTTACACATATACATCTTTTGGCCTCCATGTTTTTTTAGTGAAGGCTCCACAAGGAAGATTTGAAGGAAATTATTTCTTTTCTTCTTCAAAGCATATGTCCATTTGTAGTAAATCCAAGAGAAGGCAACAAATCTAAAAAGGGATTACTTGATACAAATACTTTGGAAAAAATGTAAAAAAAATCCATCTCAAAAATGGGATATTCTATTTTTAAAATTAAGCCACTCAATATTGAAACCCATTATTTGCATAATTTCATCAGTATTTCCCGGATTCAAATATAGTAAGAGTCAGGAATTTCAGCCTAAAAGAGATTTAGTAAGTGACAGGATTCAAGGACAAAAATGCAAGAATACATGGAGTATGGAAATGATATAACACAAAAATGAAAATGTTAAGAAAAGTGGTTTGTGTCAAGCAGTTAGGATTAATTTTTAAAGAAAAGGTTAAGAAATAAGATAATCAATGAGAAAAAGATGATGTGTAACATCCTTTTAAATTGTAACTTTTATACTGTTCACATGTGTTATATTAAAACCAAGTCAGAGTATTTAAATCTCACAAGAAAAATTCAGTTAGAAATAACAATATAGTTACATTTTTAGAATTGTTATATAGTTATATAAAAAACTCCAGGGATAGATTTCAAACAAGCATATATTTTTTTCTGAAATGGGACCTGTATTAGTGAAAATATCACAAAAATACAGTAAGCATACATGTGTGTTTAGAATATACAACTTAATTTTAAAGATGCTATTTAAGCATGGAATAATTGGAAGGAGTTAAAAAAATGAATGAAAGTTCTAAGGCTCATTTATGTTAACAGACAATATAAGAACAGTTTCATTAACAACTTCAAGGTTTTTATAATATGTAAAAAAACTCTTTATGACAGTTATGATTTTATAAAAATTGTAGCTGAGATACCAAATAAACTGAATAAATTTGTGTGAGAATAGGAATAGCTCTTAGGCTCCTATTTAATTTACATTAAAAGTTTATGCTAAAGAGACTTAATCCTGGAGTTTTTCTATGTTTTATTTTTGACACTTGGGTGTCTGGATCAGCTTTATGTTTAATCCTTGCTTTTCTACTCATGGAGAATCACTGCAGATGTTTTATCCATAGTTGCAGACAAAGAAGTGAAAGGTCCATCAATTTGATTAGTAACTCTATGAATGCCTCAAAACAAGAAAGAGTGAATCAGAGGCAAAAATACCTAAAAAATATTGTCCATAGTGAAAAAAGGCAAAAATATCTAGTTATAAATTTACTAATTGGCATAGTATGCATATAAATGAGTTACCTTTAAATGAGACTTTTTGGGCAAGGGAGATAAAATACTCTACCCTGGGCCCCGTGTTGCTCTAGCAAGCTTACTGTAAACTTGTTAGCTATTTCTGGTGTTTCTTACATAATTTTAAGATGCTGGTTCTCATATTGGATCTGTTCTTTGTGCAAGTCCACCTCTGCGCAGGTGATAATCTGCTCAACACCACATGCTAAAACCCTGACCCTATCCCAGTTACCTCTCTCACTTCCCTCCCAGAAGCTTCATGTCTAGCAGCCTTTCCGTTGTTGTGGCTCGTTGTGTGAAGACTTCCAGTTTAAAAAGTTATTTCATAAAATATGAAGAAAAAAGCAAGAAAGACAGATTCAGGGCAGTTTAATTAATTTATTCAATATATATATATATAAAAACTCAAATTTTCACATTATAACTGGAAAGTAATAAATACTGTCACACCCCAGACTGATGGAACATTCATGAAGGAAAATAAGAGCAGTACCAGGACACAGAACTGAAATTGTGTCTTAAAAGAAAAATAAAACACACACCTTTTCAATTACTGTTTTCCTGAATGCCTTTTCACTGTCGTCTAATGGATGGCCACATATCTGAAAACTATGGTGAATACTATTCACCATAAACAAGAAACAAATCACTTTTCCAGAATGGAATCCTGATCCTTTCAAATATGGGACAAACTTTATTCAGAAGAAGATAAATTTCAATAAAATTGAATATGTTATGAAATCCCCTTGTTTGGCAAAAAAATGTAATGAAATGTCATCTCTTATCTACGTGGAAACATTAAGAACTGATTCATGAATTCTAATTTACAGATAATTTGATTCCTCATACAAATATTGTCCCGAGTTATACACTTGAAAACATGCTAATTAAGTCTGCCATTCAACTAAAGATGCTATATGTAAAAAATTAAATACATTGACTAAATTTAAGGTCCATACTTCAATTAGACTTTATAAGATTAAAAAAAAAAGTTCCTCATATATTTTTAAAATGGAAATTTACTTTTGTCATGTAGACATGGAGTATGACTAGACTGTCCTGTAAAAATATAGGTTTTATACACCTTTCTTCATATCCATAAATGTTGAATAATTTTAAACATTAATTCAAATTATATTTCATTATTGATACAATGAACAATGTATTTCCCATTAAAAATACATTGCTATTACGTCTCTCTGTATTTCCAATCCTATTTTCTGATAGTTATTATACATTTGCTAACTTTTAGTGAATTAAAATGCCATCATTTTAAATAATTTTGTTCAAATGAAGAAAGATAACTAGTAACTGCTGGGTGAAACGTCAATTACTATTTTAAACTTGGGGTTTATTTTGAGGTATAATAATATTAAATAACAATATCTACATAAAGTAAGTTTGAATACACATCACTACTATATTAAAACAAAGTGGATTAGGTTTTGCATGTGTGAAGTGTATTTTTGAAATGTGAAGACACAAAACTCAATTTTTAGTTTGAAACCATGTCCTTTTCATACTTTTTCCATATTGTCTATGCAAGTGAAGAATGGGAGAGCAAAAACTTGGAAAAAAGGCATCTGAAACCCACTTGGAGGGAAATGTCAACTTATAACAAACCTCTCCAAATTCCAGCAGCTGCTGCTACTTCATCATGGGAGTGCTGTTATCCTAGGAAAGAGATGTTGCCAAACATATCTGTCATACATTTTGTAGTAATTATTTGTTCCTATCCAATGTGTTATATCTATACTTTCTATTTTTTTTTAAATGCACATCATAAAATAAATAAATCTGCTGTCCATGTATGCCAATACCATACATCCCTGTATTCTTTACAATACAGTTGAGAAAGTGCTGTCATACAAGACCAGCTACATAGTCTCTTAACAGTAACTTCCAGTCAGAATATGGTTGAGATATTCCGGGTGATAAATTGCAGCCAACCCCATAAACCAAAATGTAATTCTTATTCTATGGACAAATATCCAACTTTTAAGTTTATTAATCTCACACTGCACATAGGAACAAGCCAGACAACATTACCAACACATTTTCTAACAGAAAAAATTCAGAGGAAAGAAATAAACTTGTAGAGGGAAAAAACATACTGGAAATCTACTAATTTCTTACTTCAGAGCTCTTGTTTGTTGATTCTTAAGACTTGATATTCCACAACTTTTGGTAGAATTCTAAGCATATTGGTACTCTAGACAAAATAAAAAAACTAATAAAGACAGAGGTCCTATGGAAGAAACAGTTTCATTTCCATATTTTTGTCTAAAAAATATTTTTAGACTCCAAATAAGTCTTCCAACTTCTGCAGATTATACAGTCAACATTAATAAGACTGAAAACTCATTTTGATACTGAATTTACTATGCAGGGCTGTTTCATTTGAGCCAAGAAGTCTTTAGGCAACATTGTTGTCTTTTAGTAACATATATTTCCATCATTTGAATGTTATTTAAAAAGAATGTGAAGGCCCTTGAATGTATTCAGACCAAGCTGGTGAATGGGCTGGAAGGTGGTCTCTGAGGAGCAGCTGAGAACTTTGGTTTTGTCTAGTTGACCAAAATGGAACTTAATTGTGACCTCATCATTTGCTACAGCTTTCTGAGGAGGGGAAATGAAGAGGAAGATGCGGAGATATTCTCTCTGATATCTGGATACAGGTATGTGGGGATGGTTCAAAGCTGCAACAGAGCAGGTTTAGATTTGATGTGAGGAAACATTTTTATACTAAGATGATCATCAAGTACTGGAAAAGGCATTCCAGAGTGTTGATCAATGCCTGTCAGTGTTTTAGAGGAGTTTGTAAAATGTCCGTAATAATATACTTTAACTTTTGGTCAGTTCTGAAGCATTCAGGCAGAAGGACTAGAAAATCAATGTAGGCCATTTCCAAGTGAAACTATTCTATTTTTGAAGATAAGGTTGCTGTTCTCTTAGATTCAGAAATAGTCTTAGATGAATACTCCAGTATAAGCCCAAAGGCTCAAACCTAAAAGTCATGGGAAAAAATCTGTTATCAATTCATTCTTTCATTTGTATATTATTTTTAAGACTTTTCATGAATTTAGAAACTTGACTAATAATGTTTTAAGTTTTGGCCTTGGAAACAGTTTTAAACTACCCTTTTATAACAGTGGACACATGTTATTTTCCTGGATTTTAGTTGAAGATACTTAATTTTGGGCTAGATCACAAGTTTTTGACCCGAGTGTTTGCTAAGCAGTTCATAAGTTGTGCACCTTCTGAAATATGATAAGATCCACATGGGGAGAATGTGTTATTGTGGCAGCTACAAGTTACCATATAATCTTCCCAGGCAACCTAAGTTTTCTTAAAAGAATTATTATAAAGTCAAATATCCTACAAACATTTGTCCAGTGTTGCTCTCTGGATTATTATGGATCAAGGTTCCTTAGATCACAATAGCCTTCCCTCCTGGGCATTTGATCACTGGGCTGCATCACAGTGATTGTGTTAATGCTCGGCAGGACTGTTTGCATTTTCTGAGATGCAAAAAAATTCTTCTGAGTGATAATCTTTAGGTCTTTATACAACTGTTGCTGTAGGAATTATCTAGAGTAGATTAGCTGGTTGATAAAATTTATATCATCCCAGAAACAATTATAACACTTCTATTTTCTTCTTTTTATTAAAGACAAAATTACAGATTTAGAAAAAGTACTTTAGTGAATGCCCCTGTATAAACTTGTTTTGTACATACCTATTCTGAGCCAATTTTTTTTAAAGAAAAGGCAATATTTGTTTAGTGATTTCTATATTCCTTTAATTTTCTTTTCTTTTTCTGTCTTCCGAGATGTTCCTGCAGAGTTACAGCCTTGATTTACAGCTGGTTTGCCTTGATTAACTCTTTTTAATATTCTAGAATGTGTGGCCCCATAGCTTGATTTTTTTTTCCAGTAGTGAAAGTTGCCAGCTAAAATTCTCATTTTTTATTGCATTCTGCATTTAAATGCTTGCTTCTGGGAAATGCTTGGATGCTTTTAAGCAAACTTCATCATATAAAAGACATTTGTAGTAAAAAGAGTGACTTGTCTCAGCAGGAAATGCAATTTTCAAAGACATCAGCCATAGGAGATGCCTACATTCAACTATGTATTATGACAAAGAAGTTGGTTTCTAGCAGCAGGAATATCTTTGAGCTATAGGAAATCACAATGCTCTTTGAAACTGGAGAGTATGCAGTTTGTCCTTTGCTAGAGATATATTTAAGAAGTGATTAGGCTTCTTTGTGTAAAATGATAGCTGAAACAATGGCTGCCACCACATAAAAAGTGAACAGAGTGTGAAGCTGGTCAAAAACTAAGTATATGGAGTAAAAAAAAGGTTTTAGTAGAATGTGGTATTAAAAATAATGGATGTGGATGTGTCTGAATGTGAGAACAATGCTAAAAGCAGCAAGTAAAAAAAATAAAATAAGGTGAAAAAATCCACAGTGTTGTGGGGGGAAAAAAATTGTTTGCAATCCAGGAAGATGATTTGGGCTTCCTTTATGCTAAATGTTCTGAAGAACTGAATTTTGTACTTTTTATATATATGAAAGGACTGTGCAAAACATAGTTCATTAGTAATTTCTTCTTTTATTCCAAAGGACTTTAAAACTGACATTTACATTTATTAGCTCCGCTGGTTGGAGCATGATGCTAATAATGCCAGGGTCTCAGGTTCAATCCCTGCACAGGCCACTCACGTTAGAGCTGGACTTGCTGAGCTTTGTGGCTCCCTTCCAACTCAGAACACTCTGTGATTCTAATGAAATAAACAGAGTGAGGTGCTGCACTAGCTCATAGACTTCTGAACAACTGCTCCTGTGGCTTAATTGTTAGGGCTCCAACTTGCATGACTTATCCTACACCAAACCGCAATCTCACAGAGTGTCTGAGCACGGCTCAGGAGAATAAAGAGCTAAAGGCTAGGCAAAATGAATGAAGATACATTTTTTTTGCTGTGGAAGAGAATATAACCATATGGAGGTGCATTAGATTGGATCATCTATTCTAAGCAACAGGGCTTGGACCCTTTTACTTACTGGTAGAGGCATAACCTATTAGTCTTCATAGGAGTCAGATGAAATTGTGTACATTGTGCTAGGTACAAGGTTGATGTTGCACAGTTCTAACCAGTTATAGCTGAAACATTTAAATTGTCTTCTCCCAAACTGTTAATGTTGAACATTTACTGTATAGAAAAAACCTTCAATTATTCAAATATTAATTAGCTAATTAAGTCAACTTTTAGATGAGTACCTCTTATGAATGTTTAACTCATCCACTTTTCTGCAAAATCTATTAAACCACCATTTTATTTCAGGATTTACAAAAAAAAAAAAAAAAAAGGCAGTAACAAAAGAGGAGAAAAAACCAGCAAACAAGTTAGCGGGCTGTTTTGGGTTTTTTTGTGAATTCATTTGTTCTCAAAATATCCTGATATTTAGTTTAAGACTATTTTATGCTTCAGTATTCCTGAAATAAATCAAATCAGTCTTCATTTATAGCAAGCAATGCACATGTTTTAAAATTTTCTTCAGAATGAAGCACTTTTTGTTCCAAAGAGATCCCAGATAAATCATTGTCATTACTGTGATTGTGGACTTGTCTTGCAGGAACTTCTTAGTCCTACCTTACAGTATTAAATCAGTCATCTTTCTTGGTTTTGCCCTGAGATGAGTCTAATGATCAATCTCACATTTAATTCTAACCTGTCACTACTAATATTTATCCTGATATAAACCTTAAATACTTTGGCACCCAAAACGTTTTTGACTGGCCTTTTTCCAGTTAAAAAAATGTATAGGTCAATCCTGAAGAATGCAGAGAAAAGAATAGTATCACACAAGAGCAGACTGAAAAATGTAATAAGCTCTTGCCCAGCTAGATAAATGTATTTCCTAAATTTAAATTCTTTAAATGTTCCTTGCTACATTCATCACTCTGGTATATATAGAGCTGCCTTGCAATGAGATTTTCATAGTTGTATGACCAGAAGAGTTCAGCTGTCCCCAGTAAAGCTTCATATATCAGAAATTCTGGTGATGACTGCAGTAAAGCTTGGAAATCCGGTTGAATATATTTTATGCATATATCATGTGGTGACAACCAAAGTTCTTAAAAGTATTGACATAAATCCAGACAACTCAAAAAATTGTTTATTTAGTCTTTGAACCAAGCAGTCATTGCCTGGCATCACAGTAAAGCCATTGTTTCCCAGAAATGCTTACTGGAATTTCTACACATGCATATGTTCAACACTGTTTAAAATTAAACCTAACTCTTACCAGAAATATCAGATCTACTGATTGCGTGGAGAACAAATGTAAAGTATATTCAAACATATCCTTAAAAGTAGAGGAGACCTAATCAAATCAACCTCTTTCCTGACTAATCAAATTAACCTCTTTCCTGACTATTGTCCTCATTTCCAGTTCACAGTTATGTACAACTCTCTCAATATTATAACCCTCTAGTTTTCCTTAGTGGGTTATGAAAATTGCAAGGCAGATCTATAAAGCTGATCTAGTTGACAAAAACAGCAAATGGCTAGAAGGCAAATAAGATAGTAGAGGATTTCTCATTCTTCATTAGATTACAAGGTAACATCTAATCACAAAGAAAGCATAGAATTGTAATGTTCTATGCAAGGTTTAAAACTTATGCATGACATCGACTCTTTGTTTCTCTGACAATGAAGTACAGAAGAGCTAAGAGACTGTTTTCTGACACTACAGCAAGGCAGGAGATCAGGGCAAGCTATGAAGGCAAGCTATGACATTAGAAAGATGAACTCTTTAGACAATAAAGCCACAGCTCCTAAACTGGAAGACAGTACTGTTTTTTTTTAAGTATATTGCTAGTTTAAACAGATGTCCTTTAAATAATTGAAAAACAACCCTTAACTTTGTATAAGGGATTGCATACAAGCAGGATGGAAATTAACAGAAAATGTCTTCTTGTTCAGCATCTTACACAGTACAAATTATGACAAATTGAAAATTTGTGCAGTCTGACACACAAGCCAGGCACTAAGCAGAGGTTTGAAGTAATTATACTTATTTGATACCAAATATCACATTGTGTTACTGGCCTGGCAGTTGAGGTTCTGAGCATCTGATTATGGCCTCTGAAAGAAGTCCATGGAATGTTGGCAGTTAGATCCCTGGAAGAGAATTCCAAAATTAATGTGTAAGCCAGGGGCAGTCTGAAATTCAGTCAACATCAACATTTAAGACTAGCAAGACCTATAAGCACCTAGGCTACTTTTATTTTTACATATTTACATCTTTTTTTTTTTAATTTAATTGAGTCACTAAACATTTGTGTGTTTTGCTTTTACCTTCAGACAGAGCTTAGAGAGAATTTCAAATTCTGAAGAGAGTTTTGATGTTATCTGAACATACGTAAAATATATTGAAATCAATAAAAAAGCACATTAGGTATGGTTTCTTTCTCTAACATTACAGGCTAGAAAAGTACTACTGCCCATATAAAGCCTATAAAGCTCTCCAAAACTTTTGGAGTCTGGACTTCAGCTTTCATTCCTTTCTTAAGGTGTCTCGCCCTTTTTCAGGGTGTCAAACCCAAAGTTTTCACTTCTTACAGGAGTCTTCTAACCATATACTCCTTCCAATTTCTTCTCCTAGGTAAGAAACAATGAAGAAATAACCAAAAGAAAGACTAGCTCCTTACCTCAATAATTATTCCTCAATTCCTTTTGGCAAGGCTTATTATAGTTTTTAGGTTCTCACACTTCACTGACTGAAATGGATGCATAGTTCTGGGTTCAGGACCAGAATGTAAATATATACTGCTAGAAACTTGTTATAAATATTATTATATATCCCAGAGTTGGTACTTCTTTGCTATTCTATTAGACTATTGCCTCTACTATCACATCTTTCATTATTAACTGTTCCAGGCAAAACCAAACAGCTTTTTGTCCTTATTCTTTTCTTTGCCACAGTCTGGTAGAAAAGGTACCTTGTTTAGCAAGAATTTCAGGTAGTGGGAAATGGTATTCATAACTAACATTTCTGACAAGTAACTGGTGCAGTCTTACTAATCAGACTGATAGGACACTGAATCACTTTTCCAAGTTATCTCTCTCCATGCTTTAACTGCTTTAATAATCTAAACAGCAAGCACTCTGAGTCACTCAGTCATGGGTAAATATATGCATTTGAGGAATGCCTAAATTTGCATTCATTATGTAGTGATTGCATTGATAGCAATAGACATAAATAAAGTCACAATCAAATATATAAATGAGATTATATGGATACAGCTGAGCATAAAATTTCAAGAAAATGCAGACAGTATCAAAGGTCAAGCCAGTATCAAAATCAGAACTGATATTTGAAGGCTAAGCCAAAGAAGTCAGATGAAACACTGACAGGCATCTTCAAAAGACCTGTGCTTAGATATGAATTCTGATTAGTTAATATTTGGAAGAAGTTTCAGAACTGCTACTGACACAGTGACTAGAAGAATAAAACAGTGTTGGAGGTGACTGCAAAGAAATAATTAAGAGATATCATAATATGAAGGAAATACATGAAAAACTAGGTGGAGAAATGTTCACAAAAACATGCACACACACTTATACACTATATCATGTGCTCAGTAATCCCTGTGAAATCTTAGTCTAACTTCAAACAGAATAAATGTCATACATGAAGTATGAAGGAATTTTCAGGCTCATTTTTTAAACACAGATTTCTCAATATAAATTCTGAACTGTATATTTAGGTATTAACAATAGGTGTTGGTTATAAATTAGCATTGATTAGCTAAAATACATATTTGGATAGTTAAAAAAAATACAGGCATTTAATGTCATATACAGTGTGAACCAAGTATGACCTGAATTTTTATTAAATTTCACTTAAAATAAAAGACAGCTATCTGGAGCTTGCATTAGGAGGTGTCAGTAAAAGCACTCACTAACTCTTGTTCCTTCTAATTATCCTAAGATCAATTTAAAAAGAAAATAAAGAAGATAAGCATGAAGGTTCACTATAAATTGTAGACATTAACAGAGGGTCCTATGCAACAAATATTTGCAAAAAAATATATTAAATGGCTAAAACATCATAATAAAGTTTTATTAAAAAAACCCTGTAGGGCAGAACTAGGCATGACTGCAATGGTCCTATGCTTTTTGATATTATCAGAATGGTTTTCTGCATGAGTTTTATTTTTACTTTTCTCAAATGAAACATCTCAATTGTGTCATCTCTGTGAAAGTTCACTTGGCTGAGAAAATTGTTTTTCCAGTGCAAAGGTTTCATCTTTGCATCTCAGCAAAAGCTTTTGAATTTATCTAGTCCATGATCAATAAGACAGGAAACAAGACACCACCATTTCTGAACTGAATCGATTGTGTACTATTGCATTAAATATTAGACTCATTCTCATCTTAAAGTGCTGCAAAGATATCAATTTACAGCATATTCAATTTTATAAATGTTACTCTAATTATATATATTAATGCCAGTAAAACAGAATTGTAAGCACCTAGAAAGCTGTGTCAGCAAGGGAATCATGTTCAGTGTGTTTGAAAAAACAGTACGTGACATATCTGGCTGAGTTACAATACCAATATCACTTAAAAGATCTTGAAGCAGTGGAGAACTCATAGGATCTTGTCACAGCCCCAAGATCATTAATTGCTTCTCCTGTGACACTCACCCATCCTTGCACACAGAGTTAGGACATCATTTCATCTCAGCTCCAGGGTCATCAGTCTGTGCCCAAGCAGTACTGTTGAAGTGCCAGTCTGCAGTCCTCTCCTGGCCCCTTGGATAGGCCTTGCAGCCCTATTACCGGGCTTGCCTCCATCTGCCCCTGCTTCCTTCTCCTTTTTCTACACAATGAGGTCTTGAAAGTAACATGGACGTGGTTCATCACTTGTCGTGTTGATGGACCCTGCTACCTTTACTCAGCTCTACCTCTCTATTCAGTCCTTGGAGTACTGTTCCCCCCCACCAGCAGGGGAACAACCTGCACAGGGTCAGCCTTGACTCTTAGATTTCCATCTCTTCATGGGTAGCTAGCCTTCAGTGCTCACTGGAATTCCACTCTTAAAATATCTTTGCCCACAGCACTTTTGCCCAGTAAATTTCACAAACATGTCACTTTTCTTGTAGGCAAAGTCACTTCCAGTCAGAACCATGTGTTCTTTCCCTGGCACTAATAACCTGAACTAAAAACCAGTTAATTCTCTGTCTCTATTCTCCACCTGTAAAACATAATATACTTAAGGATTATGATGCTCATAAAAATAATAGACATGGTCTTCAAGGTTGGCAACCTAAAGCAGAGAAAGAAGTGAAGGAATATAAACATGATCAAGAAAATGTGGAAGGATACAAGCTATGGTTGTGATTTCTCATACATATACCAGTAGCAAATAAGAAGGTGAAAAAGTGTTCACAAAGGTCATACTATTTCAAACACTGCAGTGATGATCTGTCAAAAATACAGTTCATACATGTTCCTGGTTGCTTAAAAAAAATACAATACGAGTTATACACTCTTTACAAAATTGTCAAGCTGGGAAGACACCTCTTGAGATTTTTTAGTCCATTTCTATGTTCAGAAAAACTAAAATCAGCAAAGGTGGGTTGTTCAGGGCTGTATTATTGGGGTTTTAATATCTCCAAGGATGGAGACTCCACCAGTCACTCTGGGCAACCTGCTTCAGTGTTTGTTTTTACTCTTTCCCTCAAGTAATAAAGCAGAGGTAGATAAGTAAAAATAGATATCCCTCCCTCCCCCTCTCCCTTATGGGTTTCATTTTATTAATAAAGCTTCCACACTACAAATTTTGTGGTACAACCTGATACAAAATGCTAGGAGTGTTGCTACAAATTGAATTTTGCTTATGGCTATAGATGTTTGAGAAGGATTTTTGGAGGACTTTCCAACAAAAACACTTCTGAAAGCAATTATTTTCCAACGACATTGTAAGGATGAGAAACGCTGTAGTTTCTGCTACTACTACATACACAGGGTTGGTGATGCATTAAATGTTACTAGCACTTTTGGGTCTGTACTAAGCTAGCAACCAAAATGTGATGCTAGAGGGCCCAGACTTGCTAAAAACATCAGATTTTGCATGAGGCATAAAACATTAAATTTATGATTGTAAAAGTCTCAGATTTGTGCATACATGAGGAGCATTAAAAAAAATGAAAAATATTTTCACTTCTTATAATGGAAATATCCATTTTCATCTTTTTGCTAAGTTTCTCGAATCCTGAAGTGTTTCGATGGCATCTCTGTTGACTGAAATTCTAATCTTATTTAAGATAATTAATTATGATTGCCTTACAAGTCTCTCCTAGTATTGACAAAAATAAAGCATATATGTTAAGTTCGGAAGTAAGGAACCTCTTGTGATTGAGCAATGCAGGTGAAATGTTGTGCCATGCATTTGCACCAAATATTTTCTCTGCAGTGCAACAGTACAAGCATGTTCCTCACTCAAGTGAGACTGTGTCCTTATATAGGTCCTTTATTTAATCAAATTATGTACATTATAAATCTTTTCGGCAGAAAATACTCTCTTCCATTGAACAGATGAGGGACTGTGGGGAGATACTGCAGACCAAAGCCGGGAGGTCTTGGGAGTGCCTATCAGGCATGATACTACACCTGGCAGAAGTAGCCCTTGAGTTTTTGCAGGAGGGGTGAAGACTGACATGGACCCATTTGCTGTACTGTAAAACATCATTTTAGGTGACAAATTTAAGAGGTGAAAAAGGGCATATTAAGAAAAGCTATGCTGGAGTCGTGTCTGCAGCTCAGATAACTCAAAAGTGGTGATATGATAAAGAAAAAAGCTCACAAGAAATAATAATTTCACATGCTTAGTTTGCTTAGAAGTTTTTAGGAAGGCCCTCCTTGGTATATTTTTCTAAATAATAAGTCATATCTCAACTCAAAATTGATATTAGTGGACATAAGGCTATTAAGTTTGGCTCTGAAAATTTTCCATAACCTGGAGATTTTACTGAAAACTTATCCCTTTCTTCCCTTCCTAATATTCCCCTTTAAGTTGTGCCAGTCATCTTGACATTATGCAATTCATTAACATGATTATCTTAAATTTATGATATTTTTGGCTTGAAGCTTCCTCTTCTTGACTAAAGAAGTGGACAGGTTTGTTCAAACCTTATTTTTTCCCCTCTTCCTCCCTGCAAGCTATATTATTTATATAAAAGCTATAAGCTTTTACAAACTGTCATATCCATAGAAATTCATGGCTTTTATAAATGCAGAATTTAAAATTAAAAGATTGGTTACATGACTACCTTTTGCATATCAGGTGAAAAAAAACCCACAGAGTATATTTGTCAGTGACCATTAGTACTACCCTGCTGATCAAATAATTACATATTTTTACCTGCATTGACAGGATGTCCCTTTAAAATAATAATTAAAGAAATAAAACTTAAATTTTTTTGAAATTTCAATATGATTTTACTTTGCTGATTATTTCTATGGAGAAAGAAAATATTTAAAGTGAGGAAAAGACAATGACAAAGCTTTATTAAAAAGTATGTCTGAAATCAATTCTCCAACGCATTTCTTATATTAGTTCTGGAGAAATAATGCAAGAATTCTTGATATACTGCAGATATTGTGGATGTCATACATTCCTTCTAAATAATGTAAGGATAAGTGAGAACTAATTAGGTCTACTAAAATGGCTCCCTTCATGCCTTCATCACTGAATGGACTTCAGCAGAAGAAATGAATTGCTTCATTTAAGAGAAGCAATGTTTTCAGCTAATGTCATTCTGTGAAGTATCATAATGTACTTTTTTGAGGATGAGACTTCATACATAAAAATGTTTATCCATAGAGAACACATTTTTAAAGTTTATAAGATTATGGGATAGAGGCCTGGCACATATTTTAACATGAAAAATAAATCCTTTATCTGGATCCTCATGGTGCAGTTCTACTTTCAGTTACAGTTTTTACTGACGAATTTATTTTCCTTCACTCCTTAAATAGTTTTGGGTTTGGTTTTGGGGGGGGGGGGGGAAGAGGTTGGTTTTGGGAGGTGTTTTGGTTTTGTTTTGTTTTTTTAACAGTGTAAAACTCATGAAAACATCACCTACTTTAATGAAAATTTAAACCAAGGTTTACATTCCAGAAGATCAAACAGACCCCTTGACGCCCAGTGCTATGAAGCTTGATGTCAAAATTTGCATGTTGCTATTTGGCTTTGGTTTTAAATCTTGGCATTTTTGAAATGCAGCGACATTCAGCACACCTTCACTGAATTGTGACAGAAACTGATGCATAACTGAAACTAAGAGCACATGCCAATCATTTATGGCCTTTTTTACCAGTCCATCTTTACAGGGATTATGACAATAAAGTGTCACTAGTTGGATATTAACACTGATACAAGTGCCATTGCATTTGGTGTGCATGGCAAGGTTTTGCTAACGGTGGGACTACAGGTGTGGCTTCTGTGAGAAGCTTCTGGAGGCTCTCCCCAGGTCCAACAGAGCCAATACCAGCTCCAAGATGGATTTTCTGCTGGGCAGGTCTGAGCCTATCAGTGTCTTTGGTAGCACCTCTGGGATTATACATTTAAGAGGGAGGGAAAAAAGCTGTGGAATAACAGAAGCAGAATGAGAGGAGTGAGGATATGTGAGGGAAACAACTCTGTGCACACCAAGGTCAGTGAGGTAGAAGGGGGAGGATTATTGTTTCAGTCACCAGAGCAGAGAGTCCCCTGCAGCCAATGATGTAGATCATGGGAAGCCGGGTTGTACCCCTGCTGCCCATGGAGAGCCAGAGTAGAGCAGAGAATCCACCTGCAATCCCTGGAAGAACCCCACATTGGAGCAGGTAGGTGTTCCTGAAGGAGGCTGTGACTCCATGGGAAGCCTGTGCTGGAGCAGGCTCCTGACAAGACCTGTGGCTACATGGAGAGAGAAGCCCATGCTGGAGCAGGTTTGGTGGCAGGACTTGTGACCCTTTGAGGGACCCACATTGGAGCAGCCTGTTCCTGAAGGACTGCAACCCATGGAAGGGGCCCACACTGGAGCAGCTCGCGGAGAACTATCTTCCTTGAGAGGGACCACATGGTGGAGCAGGGGGGAGAGTGTGAGGAGACCTCCTCCTGGGGAGGAAGGAGTGGCAGAGAAAACAATTGATGACCGCAGCCCCCATTCCCCCTTAGAGCCCTGTCCAACCTGACCTGGAATGTTTCCAAGAATAGGGCATCCACAATTTCTCTGGGCAACCCAGTCCAGTATCTCACCAACCCCACCATAAAAAATGTCTTCTTATGTCCAATTTAAATCTACACTTTCTGTTTAAACCCATTGTCCCTTTTCCTGTTATAGAGGCCTTGGTAAAAAGTCTGTCTTTCTTATACCCTCCATTTATAAGTTGAAGTCCTCTTTATGCAGACAGCAGCAATGTAAATATAAATGTAAATCATATTTTGCTGTTTAGTCTAATGCTTAGAGTTCTCCATAACAGACAGAAGGTAGGTAGCTGAAAAATCCAAATAAACATAAGACAAAGGAGAGATTTTTTTTTTTTTTACATGTAGAAAAGATGATAGAGAAACAAAAAGAAACCAGAATGTAACAGAACAATATCCTTAGGCTGCAAGATATATCATCTATCTGTGGTATACAGAAAGCACAGAATATCTTCATAGTCTCACTTTGTTTTAAACCAATAGAATTTATGGATGATAAGCTTGGCTCCCAGGAACAATGTTTATAGAATTACTCTACAGGGTAAATCTCAAGACTTCCATTGGCATATTTTGTTCAACTCTAATAGGACAATCTTAGTTATAATATCCAAGAATCTATCAATTTAGAACTTAAATATTTTCACATCATATTAACTTGAAAACTTTGTGTATTACTGGAAAATAGATACTCGATCATGTAGAACAGCAATCACTATAAAAATAATACTAGAAGAGAACATATTAATAAACATACCAAGTAGGATGTATTAACAAAAGAATTATATATTTATATTATCTATATTCATGTTTATTTATATTATAATATTTATTTATACTTATAAATTTAATACCTGATTATATAGAATATATATTAGTACCAGATTTTCTAATTTGGCATTGTCTCTAGGAAACTATTATTCTAATTCACTCTTTGCTAAAATTTAAATAGTTTGAAAAATTTTATAGAGTCTATCAAATCAGAAAATAAAGTTAAATTACTTATAAAATCTCTAAATTGCAGGTAGTCCATTTAGGATTTCCAAGCTGCTGACTTCCAAAAGAAGTGTTCTTACAGGCACTAATTCTTTACTCAGTCAAGGCTGCAGAAATAACTTTGTGCTGGTTTTAGTGTTTTGAGTGAGCAGCACAAGTAGTAGTAATGCTTTTCTTCATATTTATGAATACTGTTGTTCAATTTTCATGTCTTGACTTACAAAAGTTTAAAACTGTGCATTACCTCTGCTGGACTTCTTATTAGGTGTTTTGTTTTGTTTTGGGTTTTTTTAAGTTTTGTGAAGTTGAAAAGAGCAGTGTAATATACACTAGACCTAATGATAAGGCTCTTGAAAGTCTCTGTATTTGGGACTTGAAATGTTAAGTAATATTTTTGGGGGGGGAGGTGGCACAGTCAGTCTGCATACATTTATTGTTCTCAGTTTAGAGTTTTATCTGTTTCTGTTCATGTTGTTCTACAAATCTTGAAGAAACAAGTCTAGAATAGCCTTTCTCACTGAACGATTTAAAATATAGTGATAAAGAATCCAGGCTGTTTCATTTTTTCTCTTTAAAATGTACTAACAACTTATACCCTGTTTTGGAAGATACAAATGAAGTCACTCTGTACAGGCTAACTACTAAAAAATATTGAACATCAGAAGAAAAAATCAATCAAAAAGTAATTAACCTCAATATTTCCCACTTGAAACATCAAATGAATTATTATTTGAACACTGCGGATAGACAATTCATTTTACTTTATAAATTTGTGGACTTTATTAGTGCAACATTGAAACTACATCGCTCATACTCTCCAATATGTAGCTACTGTTTTTTATTCAACTTGCTCAGCAAAGAGTTCCAGTTGGCAGAGGCAAGATTATCAGTGCCTCAAAATACTCAAATAGCATATTTTTCTTCTATGCTATCTTCGTGATATTACTTTCTGGTAAGTAGTTTAAGAATCTACTGAGTTTAGTTAAGTCCTCATGCTTGGACTCTTTGAGAAGCAGAATGCTCACAGGTTTTTTCAGTTATTTGAGAAAAAATGCTATCAACACAAGACAGTGAAAAAAATATGCCAGTCATGCTTACTCCTGCAGAAGATCTTAAAAAGGACTTTGCATATGCCAAAACTGTCAGAAAACACCTAGAGATACTGTAGAAAAATGATGTCCTAGTTGTTTTAATTCCTCTTCACTATAAGTAATAATTTCATCAGCTTTATGTCTTTAATACAGGAGAAATTGCATGATTTCTTGCATTTTTGAAGGTATGACCCACCTACTGCCTTCTTCTTAACAAAGAAATGACAGAGGAACACTGAAAACTAAATGAAAACTGCTCAAATATAACTGCTTAGTCCTTATAAACAGCAAGTACAAATAAAGTTTTATAAACTCAGAAAAGTTACATCTTGTTACTTGCTTTTCATTTTATCCAGAAGAAATTATGAATAGCCACGATATCAAACCCCCCCAAAAACAGTGTATAATGGAAATTCAGGGAGAATTGCAACTATAAAAACACTAATGGTATTGCTGGAATAAATTATTTAAAAATAATACCTCTGTTATTTCTCAGGATATAACACTGTTAATATCTTAATATTAATAATATCCCTCCATGATTCATTAAAACTTAAATCTTCAAGCTAAATATTATTGTATTTAAAATTTTTTTTAGAGATTGAGTAGGCTGCCAAGTGTTAGTAGTGATAAGCATTTTAGAGATGCAGGGTAAGCAATGTGTTCAGCAGCTGGATATCAAACAGTATTTGCTACTGTGACCTTACAAATAATAATGCAGAAATCTGATGTATATTTATTATATACGTATGGTTAACTATGTGTGTTTGTGTATTTGTTGATTGAGCTCAGAAGACATGTCCATATCACCATAGTCTTCTAATTTAATATGGATTTTCTTAAGTGTTCTGTGCTATTGTGTAATGCAAGTATGACTGTACAGAAATAAGAATAAAGTAATTTGCAACTAGAAGAACACTGAATTGATATTTCGTAAAAGAGACTCATAATCTAACCTGACTTGTGCAAATCATGAAACAAGGCAGATGGTATTTTTATTTCTTTCGTCTACCCATAAAATCCTCTCATATATGGTTCACTACCTTTATGCTTACCAGCTAGGTTAAATCAATGGATTTATATGCCATTTTTACAGACTTTGTTCTCATTGTTCTGTTTGTAGGTTTTTATTTACTATTTTTTTTTATTTTATAGTGATTCTCTTTTTGGTATAGGGTGAGACATTGTGTTATCTCTTTCATCTCTCAAAAATGTGTTCAATTAATATCCAGTGCAGTATCCAGGATGATAGACTTATATCATAGATATAAATAAATTAGAACAAACAATTTACATATCAGAAATTATCTCCATGACCAGAGAAAAAAATACTTCACCAAAACATTTCATAAAAAAAAAAAAGTCCATGGCCTAATACAGTCTGTAAATGCTATCAAATATTTGTCTGTACTCTACCTACTTAGTGGAGTAATACATTATAAATAAATAAATAAATTGTAATTTTTAACCACTATTCAATCAAGGAATAGTAATCTGGGGGTTGAGGGGAAGAATACCAAAACAAACAAAAGAAATTTGGCAGGAATGCTTTTCACATGATATATCTATCAAACTTAGCTTGTGAAAGCAGGATTTACTTACAAAATGCTAGAACATGTGAAATGAAAAGCAGGCACATCTGCAACTAATGGTCACAGCATCAAAGAATATTATGAGTTACAGGCGTATTCCGTCTGTTGCGAGTAGATTTGTTGTCTTGTAAACAGACCCAAGAACCCTGAAATTCTGCTGGTGACACCATAAATTGATCTGCTTGCTTTTTCTTTTTCCTTCCTTATAATTCACTGCTACTGGAAGGATAGAGGAGAACATTACTTTTGCTCTTGATCCAACCAGGCCCTGAAGTGACCTTGCACTTTGTGATGTAACTTCATTGCTGCCTACCTGGAAAATCAAAAATGGCTGATAACCTGACTTCAGGCTATTCCTGTAGAGGAAGTTTTCTGTTCACATCTTCACCTGGGCCATAGGGAGGCAGCAAATTTTGCTAAGAAATGGATCTTGTCTGCATATTTGTCCTGTTCCTTTCAGAAGGGAATCTGTTATCACAATGGCTGGCCTGGTTTTAAATAATGGGAGCACTTTTCATGCAGGATATGTGCTGACTTGATCTCAGTGATATGTCCATGCTAGATGAACCATCATACTCATTATTGTTCAGATTTTCTTGCAGAGCCTTATACCATAATGACAGGGCACCTGTGGAGATGAGGCAGTCACAATAAAAATGTATCTGAAGAGCTGAGCAGGCCCTTTTCACCACTGGCCCCTTTCCCTAAAGTCACTTTGTTCAGCCGGGCAGTGGGAGCATAGGAAATCGTGTGTCCTGACCACCTGTGGCAAGGTACGATGCTGTTCCAGTAGCCTACCTCACAGAATCACAGAACTGTTAGATTTGGAGAAGACGTCTTGACATCATCTAGTCCAACTTCCCTGCCAAGGCAGGGTCACCTATATCAGGTAACACAGGAACACATCCAGGTGGATTTTGAATGGCTCTAGAATGTCCACAACCTTTCTGAGCAGCCTGTTCTAGTTCTGTGCAACCCTCAACATAAAGAAGTTCTTCCTCATATTGATGTGATACTCTTGTGTTTTAGTTTGTGGCCATTGCTCCTTGTCCTGTTACTGGGCACCACCAAAATGAGCATGATACTTGCCTTTGAGATACAAATGTATGTGTGTGTGTATATATATATACATATATATATATATATATATATATATATATATATATATGCACCTCTCCCTTGCTCTCCCTGCTCCTCCTCAATCTTCTCATCTCCCCCCTGAGTTGTCACTAAGGGGAGGAGTTCCTCTATGTAGGTGCAATTCCCACGCTTGTGCTCACTCCTGCCATCCCATACTGCCATCATAGCCGGGCACACCTGCAGCTGACACTTAGGTGTTGTCAATGCATTCCCACTGGAGCTCTTTCTGAGCAGCTTCATCAGTCGTGGTGGGTGCAGACCTTAGAGAGGCCATGGCTTTGGCTGGGTGGATACCATTCCTCCCTGGTCTGGCTGGCAGGCTTTCAGCACTTTTTGTCTGAGCGCCTTCTACACCAACTGCTGATATGCCACAGCCTGTTTCCCCACCCTTTAGGCAGCACTTCTGATTGTGCTAGCATTTCCCAGGAGAAGTTTCAACATGGGAGCAGAGGCTTCACAGCCATTGCTCCTGGCCCTTATCAGGTGTTATCAGCCACTGCTGTGCAAGCTACAGCTACCTGGCCGCTCTCTCAGCTTTCCTGAGGTTCATCTGGTACAGAACCTGCCTTGTACAGTACATCAGAACAAGCCATGTCAATTGTGCTAGCAACAGAGACACTTTTCACTTAGATATTAATGAACAGATGAAGAAAAGGAACAGAGAAGAAAAAAATATGAAATTCATGCTGAAAATAAAAAAATATTTTGGTGTTGTTTCTGTCATTTTATGGAGGAGAGGTTTGGCCTGAGCCTCCTTTTGCACAACACACTGGCCAAAGAGCTGACAGGCTGGCAAGGTAACTGTGTCCTTGAGGCAGTCGAAAGGTAGTAAACAACACCAGAGCCGGCAAGCAGGCCAGTCTCATTGGCGCCAGGGGCTGCTGCTCACCGCATGGACAGTGCTTTCCCAGCCAATTAGAACACACCACTGCCTCGTGGACAAAGCCTTCCAGCCTATGAAAAGTTGTTTTCGTTCACGTGTTCACTCCGAAAAGCAATAAGAACCTGATTACCCCCCAATAAAGGGTTCGAACATTCCTGGTTTTAACCTTAGTGCATGGCTCTATCTCTATGAGAATACGCACATGCGACTAGAAGCCCAAATCCCAGGGTCACGTTGGGGCTGGCAGGTGAGGGCACGAAAAAGCCTCTCGCAAATGCACCCTTTCCCCAACAATTTTAAATCTAAGTAACTCTTTTATAGTTCCAAAGCCTTCCATTATTATTTTTTAAATATATTTATCAACATGCATATGCTCCTTGGCCCCTCTGTAAGCACCTAGCCACAAGTTAACAAGACTTCCACAACAAAATGTCCCTATAAGCAAGCTTATACTATCACAGTAGAAAAAGGTTGAGTCTAGTTTGTCTTGGTCAAAACTCCTAGACATCATTTATTCTCAAAAGTACATTTACTATTTTACATAAGATATTAAACTTGCATAGCATCTGGTGATAATACTTTAGCAGAACCAGACTGCATAATTTACATCAGTTAACTATACTGAATTTCATAATATTTTTTCACCTTTATTCTCATTATGCTTCCTTCTCTCATATTTCATCCTGAAATTGTTGACTTGAATTCTATGGTACCAGGGAAAGACATTTATCTTTATTTTCTTCACTCCCACCCCTTTTTTTCTTACCTTTATTTCTTTACTTTCCAACTTTACCTTTCACTTCTCTGTTCATGTTCTATGCATCATTTATCAATTTTTAAATGATAAAATGTGAATTATTGTGTTAGTATAGAGATTTGTGTCCCTGACTTGTAGCTGCACAGGTTTATGTTTCCAGTTTTAACACAAAATAATGTTCCTGAAGATTTATATCATTTATGCATCAAAAGAAAAGTCTGAATTGGCTTACTGGTGATGTCAAGCTCAATTACTAATGTCGTCTCACATAGCTTGCTCTTCATAGACATTGTAAATGTCTGATAATGTCTACACTGTCATGAATAATATGCTTAATGTCAATTTAAAGGATACTTGACCTCAGCTTTGCCCTAATTACATTACACTAAATTTTACCTGTTTATATGGCCTTTTAATATGAATCACTGTGGGTCTGTTTCATTTTCAGAGGCTGCCCTTACAGCATCAAGCTACATTACATTTTACCTTGCCACTATTTAATAATTGCTTGATTAGTGATACTTTTTAACTATGAGTTTTTGTCTGCGGTTACTAAATATGATATCATGAACCCTCTTCTAAAATCAGAGGTATAAATTACTTTAGTAAATATATGGAAATAGATGAATGTTCCTGTACGAATGTAAATGTTTAAAGTTTATGGTGAAATTCTGTTAAAAAACAAGTGGTTGCATATATGGATAGACTTGTGTCCTGGTTTCTGCTGGGATAGAGTAAAATTCTTCTCTGCAGCTAGTATAGTGCTGTGCTTTCAATTCTGTATGAGAATAATGTCGATAACACATTGATATTTTGGCTGTTTCTAAATTGCATTGATCCTAAATCAAGAACTATTTTTGTGTCTCATGCCCTGCCATAGAGGAGGTACACAAAAAACCCTTGAGGGACCACAGCCAGTACAGGTGACCTAAACTCATCAAAGGGAAGTTCCATACCATTGAACATTATGCCCAGTATATAAACTGGGCAAGTTATCCATAATAGGGGCTGATCAGGATTTGGAATAGGGGCTGGCATCGGTCAGTGGGTGGTGAGCAATTTTATTGCACCACTTGTTTTTCTTTGGGTTTTATTTTATTAGTATTAGTATTAGTATTAGTATTAGTATTAGTATTAGTATTAGTATTAGTAGTATTAGTAGTATCAGTATTATTAGTAGTAGTATCATCATTATTGTTATTGTTATTATTATTATTATTAACTAATTATTATATTTTCATATTTTTCGATTATTAAAGTGTTCTTATCTCAACCTACAAGTTTTACTTTTGATTCTCCTCACCATTCCACTCAGAGGGAAGAGTAAGGGGGTGGCACCAGTGTGAGTGAGTGACTGTGTGGTGCCTAGTTGCTGGCTGGGCTTAAACCAA
This sequence comes from Poliocrania exsul, assembly GCA_035041345.1. NCBI lineage: Eukaryota > Metazoa > Chordata > Aves > Passeriformes > Thamnophilidae > Poliocrania > Poliocrania exsul. The sequence goes on along the minus strand of JAWWLZ010000082.1, from coordinate 136,157,980 downwards.
AACAGTATTTGTTGGCGCCAAGTATGAGGCATGACAGGTTGAGATAATGAAAGAATTGACCAGAGTGTGTTAAAACAAAAGTGTTATTAACATTTTTTGTATTGGTTTAATAGTTGCTGGTTATATTTTGATTTATTTGCTCTCAGTTGTATTTTATCTCAGGCTTGTGTATTGTAATACTACTAATATCTTACTTGCAGTATGTGTTCCCTGTGGTAATATTTATTGTCCTTGGGGCCTGGGCTAAGACTATCATTGTGGGGTATTTTGTGGCATTGGCTTTTGATATGATAGTGCTACTGGTTGGTAAACTAATCTGGTGTATGTATTCAGTATCACAGACACCTCTGTACTTTTTGAATCATCTACTGGGAATGATTAATAATCATATCTGTGGTCTTTTCTCCTCAGAAATACAAACTATAAGGGAAATACATTTCTACATCTTCCTTCCTTCTTTTCTTCCTTCTACAGGCTGAATATAGAAGCAATTGAAAATTTTAAATATTTAAAATATCCTTTGAATACCCTTGAAACCAATCTGGTCTTTTTGCTAGGAACCAGTACGTTGCTGCATATGGTTCAGGTCTTGTTTAAGTTCAGATAATTAATTAACAACATCATGCAGAGATTTGCCCAGAGACTAGATAGTTCTGAGTGGCAGGGTGTGTGGAATAGTATCGGCAAGTGTCTAGGGCAGTGGGCACCTCCAATGTGTTTGCACCTTACCCCCCTAAACAAGTGCATAATCCAGAAACACTAGTAAAATATTATAATAAAATAAATATAATAAAATAATGAAATAATAAAATACTGCAGCTGCTCTCACTCCAGCAAAAGACACTGCCACTGAACCAGAGAACCAACATGTGCCAGTGTCAATTGCCCCTGTACAGCAACAGAAGAAATGCACACACAAGTCACTCATAAAAAAGCTTTAGCAAAAGCCTAATGGAGAAGGGAGAATAACAACAGACTATCATGGCCTGAACGAAGTCATGCTGCCTCTGAGTGTTCTTGTACCAGACATGTTGGAACTTCAATATGAACTGGAGTCAAAGGCAGTTGAGTGGTGCCACAGCTGATATTGCTAATGCATTTTTCTCAATCCCTTAGGCAGCAGAGTGCAGGCCACAATTTTCTTTCACTTGGAAGGGAGTGCTGTACACCTGGAATCCACTGCCCCAGGGATGGAAACATAGCTCTGTCAATGGCCATGGATTGATTCAGACTGCACAGGAACAGGGTGAAGCTCTGGAAGACATTGGTGATGTGATTGTGTGGAGTAATACAGCAACAGAAGTTTTTGAGAAAGAGAATAAAATAGCCCAAATCCTTCTGAAAGCCAGTTTTGCCACAAAACAAAGAAAAGTAAAGAATCCTGGACAGGAGATCCAGTTTTTCAGAGTAAAATGTCAAGATGAACATTGTCAGATCTCAATGAATGTTATTAATAAGATGACAACAATGTCTCCACCAATTAACAAGAAAGAAACCCAAGCTTTTTTAGGTGGGACTTTGGAGAATGCTTATTCCAGATTACAGTTGTATTGTACGTCCTCTCTATCAAGTGACCCAGAAGAAGAATAATTTTGAATGGGGCCCAGAGCAATGACAAGCCTCTGAACAAATCAAGCAGGAAAGAGTTCATGCACTAGCCCTCGGGAGTCTTAACCCAGGCCCCAACCACAAGAGCTTGGAAAGAGGCTGGGGTTCAATATAGAAAGAAAATATACCATTTTACCTGACCGTGAAATCAGAATCTTTACTTGTACACTGTATAATATTTTTTCCAGGGAGCTAGTCAGACTCCACATTACTTTGGACAGGGGCATTTTTTTACTACACATTTGTACACCAAATCACATGATGACACTAAAGAAAACAATAGATTCCTAAAAATGTCTTCATTCCCTCAAACAAAAATTATCATAGTGAAGTTGATTATTTCTTAAAACAAGAAAGCACCATGATATAAATACTTTATTTTCCTCTTATTAGAATTAGTTTCACTCTTCTGTTTTATAACCAAAAATAAAGGCTATAAATAGTAAGAAAGATTGTGTGATTAAACAGAATGAGAATTGGCTGATTTACTCTGTAAGGATTCTGACCAGATATTTATCATTGTTAGGGTGTCATGACCTCAGCAGAGGCGCTAGGACTCCAAGCACAAGTATCTGACGGACAATTATATGTGGAGTAGGAAGGACAACAAAGAGAATAAAAATGTGCAACAAGAAGGAGAAGGTAAATAAATTTATAACAATTTAAGAGAAAGTGATGGAAGTCATGAGTACAAGTAAAACTTGGAGACAGTAACAAGAAAGAGGACAGGATTTTAATCAGAATATAACAGTAGCTGCTCTTCTGAGAATAAATGATCTTTCAATAAGGAATAGAAAGATGAAAAAACATTGAGATAAGAAAGGAATAGAGAAAGAGGTATCAAACAGGAAGTCATTTGGAAGTTAGTGTAAAAGCAAGATTAATAATCCAAGGAATTGTTAAAATTTAGTCACAAAATTTATAATTTTGGTTATAATTCTGCAATTCTTTTCTATGTATGTAAGTAAGGGATGGGATTTCAGACATGAGACCCAAGAAGACATCATGACATGGTACAACCAGGTCTCTGGTAGGTCTGAAAAGACTTGTCTCCTAATAAAACCACCAGGAAGAAAATCTGATCATGTCTACTTCAAGACAGAATTTGAGACTACATTTGCAGCTATTTTTGTCTGTCCTTTCCATATTATTGACAATTTTTCTTACATGTAAGAGAAACTTCTTCAGCTATGGGACAATAGCACTTCCATTTAGTTTACTTCTTAAATAAAATTGGATTAGAAAGTGTTTTTCTACATAAATAGTCTTTATTAATATAGTTCACTATAATGGAACCAGAATGCATTTTAAGGCACATGTTTATATATTTTGTAGTACACCAGGAGAAATAAACACCATGAACTTGTGGACTCCAGAACAGTTAAAATTTATGGGAATAGAGATTCTTTCATACTTATGTCATTATTTCCTTACAAACAGCAAAATCATACAACAAATGGTATGTGAGAATGGAAAAAACCTTATTCAAAAATTTTAACTTCTTTTAAGAGGCTAGACAATGAAATATTACATAAAATGGAACATGACTACCTAGAAAAAAAACTAATAAAAATGAGCTTCTCTTTTGAAATTGAGTAGCCCCAAATTAATTATTTTATAATTAATTCATGTCATTTTATTTTAGTTGTTTGCTGATAACTCCAGATAGAATCTTGACAACTAATTATTTTTGACTCATTTTCATGAATCCTCAAGTAAAATCTCACTCAGTGACTCAGTATCAATCACAAATCTTTTTTCTCTTTTGCTTTTGTGAAAGCTATTGTAAAAAAATAATAACAGTACTTTCCTTCCTTGAGTTGTCAGGGAAATGTTCATGGTAACTGAAATCCTATTTTGACTGAATAATGGTGCTTCTTATCATAATTCTTACATGAAGCTTACAGTAGAAATTATATATAGGTCAGCATTTTATCTTTAAAATTTTAAAGACAGGAAACAGAGAAACTGAAAACTGAGGCACAGTACAATGAAATCAGAGACACTAACCAAAAATATATAAAAGTCAAAATTAGAATTGGTATTAAAATGGAGTAAAAAATCGTTTTCAAATTAAAAAATGTGTGGGTTCATGTCATGGGTTTAGCCATATATATTATTTTATCCAATCTGTTGATATGGTTAGTATCATGTGTGCATCATTCATTGTATAACTGGCAAATTTAGTGCTATTTAGGCATTCTCACATACACTGATAAATTACAAAATAGGCAAGTCCCAGTTCTACACCAATAGACACACCATGACCTTTCTATGTTCATAGATATCTTAAATCCAATGTAAGAAAAATTCCTTATTGTCTTTCTTGCAAACATTGCTCATTTATTTCTGAATATAGTCTGTTCTGTAGAGTTAGATGTGAGGTTTTCTGAAATGTTTATTTGTCGATATAATTCACTGTCTTGTCTTATAGACAAGAAGTCAAGTAATTCTGAAAAAAATCTGAATGTCTTGATGTCTTAGTTTGAGGGGAAAATCAAAATGTTTACCAAAAAGCAGAGGAGAGGATTTCTCCACAATAATCACGTCACTCCTTATTAAATTTAAGAAAAAGGAACTTTAAATAGCAAATGGATATTAGGATAACTGTTCTTTACTATATACATACATATATATATGTAGATATAGATATAACTGTAAACAGACCAGAGCACACTACTACCCTAGCACCAAAAGTAAAAACAAAAGAGAACAACCCCCAAATGGTAGGTTCCTCCTGGAGCAGTTATATTTATGGACTGTGTCAGTGTCACACCTTGTCTGGCTGCGAGGTGAATTCTGTCTTTTCCCAGCGAGGCAGAGACAAGAGGTGAACACTCATATGGACTGACTCTCTCTCTCTCTCTCTCTCTCTCTCTCCCCCTCTCTCCCTCTCTCCCTCTCTCCCTCTCTCTCTCCCTCTCTCTCTCTCTCTCTCTCCTCATCCTTTGTCCCAAACGAAGAAGGAAAAGCTGGGAGCGGAGGGATGGTGATAGTTCCCAAAAAGGAAAGGTTTGCAGCGTGTCCTGAAAGCAGCCATGACTCTCTCTCTCTCTCTCTCCCGGGTTGCTGCCACGGTGGGGCCACGATGCTGTGGGTAACGGTGAAGCTGGAGCAGGATCAGGCCTGCAATGCCAAACCAGGAGGACAGCAATGGCAAGAAAAACCAGCTCACTAAACAGCAGCGGGGATGAGCAGGAGAATGGCCTCTCTCCGACAGCAGCACACACAGCTGCAGCGTTCAGCCAGAGCTGTGGCTGTCCCCAAAAAAACCAAAAGAGACTGTTCCACACCACACCTTCCCCCAGTCCACCCCCCACTCAAAACCATCAAGCAGGAATTCGTAGCAGTTGACCACTTCTTTTCTAAATTAATGGCATGGGGAATTAGGCATTCAGTCTTTGAATTCTGTAGTGGCAGGGAGAGAATTTTTTCTTTAACATCCCAAAACTACAACATTTGATTATTAGATGACTACAACATTATGAACTTTCATTGGATCCAAAAAATCCAAAATCCTTGAGGGACTGAATTCACAGGGTCTTGCGATGACCATGGCAGCTGCTAATTTTTAGTCACCTTAAAACTTGTTTTAATTCCTACTATCCTTGTTATTTTATTTCTAGAACTAGTAAAAAAAGAAAAACAAAAATTACAAAAAACAGAACACTAAATAAGAAGCCACTGACATCAGTAGCTACAGCTTCAATATTTAGACATATCATCATCATAGCTAGGCTTCGCGAACGAAGATTTGGGAAGGGCACTACCCATGCTTGCTGCAAGCGTGCTGATGGCTAAAAAGGCCGATACGGGATAGGCAGGTCCGGTCACAAAAGGCACAGCGGAAC
>JAWWLZ010000082.1:136142062-136152421 GCA_035041345.1 Poliocrania exsul | reverse complement strand
CCTGAAAGGTGTCTTTCGGTTTTGGGTTTGCCTGACCAGTAGAGTGTGTAGCCGGCACCATGTTCTTTAAGGCTCCCGTCCTCATGAAGACGTCTTCGTCTTCATTTAGACATATAAGAATGTAGTTAAGCATCTCATTCCTCAACTTCTTAAGCATGCCCATTTCATGGCCATGAGCCATTTCTTCTCTTCATATTTCCTCCCTAGTACCTTTGTGCTACACCCACATGAATGTGTGAGCAAGCTTCACAAAATGACTGGAACAAGGAGTTGACTTGAAGAATAACACAGTAAAATACAATTAGCCTCCACAGAATTTCTCCAGTTTTTCAGTTTGTGCAATTTATAGTTAGTTCCACACTATAAAGCTTGAGAAATCCCAAAATACCATATAATAAGGGTATTAGAGAATTTTTATGTGTAACATGAGCCCATGTTTCCTCAGACAAATAAAGGATTTGAGTTTATATCCTCCATGTTCCATTTAAATATTCTTTTATTCCCTAGAGTAGGTGATGATTCATACAAATTCTTCTTAGAAACTTCTTACTAAATGATTTTTCTCTGTCTCTTTTCTTTCATTTGTTTATTAAAGCCCTGACTCTTAAAAGGAGTCTACCACTTGAGAAAAGAGTTTAGGCCAACCTCAAAATAATCCCTTTTCCTAATAAAAAGTAATAACAAAGACAACAGCCTTCTTAATGTATTTAGCTCTCCTGAAAGCAAACAGTTTTCTTGTTCATTTGGTTAGTTTTAGCAATTGCTATGTATTATATATAGTCATATAGGTCATATCAAAGCAATTTTATAGTCATAATCTTGTCACCAAGAATTGCTCTCTGTGAAAAACAGAAAGATGTGCTATACTTTTTCCAGCAGTAATCTTTACTGTTCAATTATTCTGAGAATTTTAGGGAAAATATTGATTGCTGAAAATCTATATTGCTGTTAAGAGATCACAGTGAAAACTAAAACTCCTTACATTGAAATATTTATTCTACTGAAGTGGTATCAGTATAAATTAAGCAAGCTTTGATCCCCATATTATTTTAAATAGTTTTATCTCCATTGTAAGATAAGTCAGTTCAATCTGCTATGAATAAACTATTTTACCTCTAAGTGAATTAAAACAGCTACTAGGGGGAAAAAAGGAAACAGGAAGGAAAAACAGAAAGCCCAACCTGATCACTATTTCGTTCCTCAAGGACACATCCACCCCTGAATCATATCAGGTTCACATCAGTAGAAAAATACCCTTTTTCTTACCAGTGTTACAGACGAGATCCACTTGAAGATCCATAGTAGAGGTTGCTGCATTGGGTAGCCTGATGGAGACAAGGCTGCTGTGTTACTTGTTCTCAGAGTCCAGCCGGTAGCAAGGCTCAGCACACAATCCCCTGTAGGAACACACATGCTTACACCACACTCACACCCTGCTGCATGCACTGCCTGACACACATACACACATCCTGTGTGCATGCAGCTGGCTGCACACATAACACTGGCAGAAAGCAGTGACTTGCCAGCACCTATGTAAATGTGAACAGTACAGATGGCTTGATCCTTTTCCCCCACAGGAACAGAGCTTAGGAAAGTCTGCTGGTAGGATGGATGTGTGAATGCACTATTGATCCCCATCATAGCTTGGACTTTTGGTCTTGATGAGAGAATTGTTTTCAGCTCCACTTTGTACACATCACCTGAGCCTTTTTCTGGTAGACAAGTCAAACTGGAGCTTTCAATAGGCATTTATGTTTCATTTCTAAGCAATGTCTCCTTTTAACTAACATTTGAAAATTTACATCTCTGCATGTGACCCTTGCAGAGCAGTAAGGAGTGATCATCAACATACAACCCAACTTACAACATACATGCCAGCCACGTAATCTGGGCATCAAACAGGAGGAACTGGAGCTCTGGGCTCTGTCTGAGAATTATAAACAAAGGAAACTACAGGCCCATTAGACTTACTTCTGTCCCTGGGAAAGTAACAGAATGAATCCTCCTAGAAGCTATTACAAACTCAAATGAAGTATTTGATTGGGAAAAGACAATATTCATTTACCAATTTAAGACTCACCATATTGTCCTCTATAACAAAAGAACATATTCAGTCAACATGAGGAGAGCAGTGGATTTCGCTTACCTGGACTTCAGCAAAACATTCAACACCATTTCCCATAGCTTTCTTCTAGACAAGCTGGCAAGGTACATATTGAGGGGGTAGTTTATGAGATGTGGAGGGAATTATCTAACAGGCAGCACTCACAGTGTGGCTGGTGATCTGTGGTTTTCACTCAGACTGGCAGTCTGACACAAGTGGGGTCCCCAAGGGATCGATACTGGGCCCTATGATGCTGAACATCTTCATAAATTAACTTGATTATGAGACTGAAAGCAGCCTCACCAAGTTTGCTGACAACACCAGACTGGTGGAGAGGTGCATTTGTCAGAAGTGAGAACCATCTTACAGAGAGACCTGGACAGGCTGGAGGAGCAGGCGAGCAAGAACTGTTTGAGTTTAACAGAGAAAAGTCCAAGGTTCTGTACCAGGAATGACAGAACCAAAGAGCTCAGAACAGTTCAAAATCTGTGTGGCTGGGGAACAGCATCACTGAAAGGGACCTGGGGGTCCTGGTGAATGACAAGGTGACCATGAGTCAGCAGTGTGCTGCTACAGCACTAAAGGCAAATTGAATCTTGGGCTGCATCTGAAGAAGGATTATTAGCAGTTGTAGAAATGTGATCATCACACTTTACCCAAAACTTATAAGGCCGCACCTGTGTCTATTAAATTCAAAAGAGATGTGGACAGACTAGGGAGGATTGAAAGGGTTTAAGCTCAACACCAGAGACAGACTTGTAAGGCACTCCTAATTAAAGATCTGAAATAAAATTAGAAAGAAATTTTTGCAACTGTCAGTGACTGGCATGACCTCCCCCAGGGACATAGTGGAGTCCCCATCACTGGAGTTTTTCAAGACATGATTGAACAGGATGCTGTATAATTTCATCTAGGCTGAGGAAATTTCATATACTGATCTCAAAAATTTCACTATGAATATCCTGAAAAGCAGGACTTAAAAAAAACAGAAGGAAAAGAAATAGAAAACACTTGCAACATTAACATTTTTTTGTGAAAGATACCTTGAAAAAATAATTATTTGTACTATATATTTGTTTTACATTATTTTTCATAATAATTCAATTTTTATTATGTTTATTCATTAGCACACATTACATCATACCAAATTAAATTTTAATCTTTTCACTATTTCAATTTTTATTTACCTGTAGCAGAAAAAATGCTATGTATTAAAACTATTGTACATTTCTGATGAAAGGAGTTGCTTACAAATTAGAATGCAGACATGAGTCCTCTAAGAAATTTAAATGGTACCATATATTGTTATAAATGTGAACTAAATGCTGCATTGACTTCTTGCTGAAATCACTGAGTGCACTCAAGATTCATGAGTCATTGCTTTATAAAACTATTTTCTGAGAAATAAGAAAAGCTACTTAACATTAAGGTACTGCACAAACATGAGAATCTTCCAGATCATCTTTTCAAGCCATCAAAGGCTTCATTTGTTGCTAATAAAAATTGAGGCAAATGACAAATAGAATGTGTTCCCAGCTCTATAAAGGACTTTCAGTAAAATTAAAACTGAAACACAACTGAGTACTACATATCCTGATATGCTATTTTCCTCAGTGCTTTAGCTGAGTGGATTCTTAGGAAATTAGCAGGTTCAATAACCAAATGTATTTCTTATATTATTAACTGTCTATTTTAAGTCTAAATCTATAGGCACTAGAAAAAGCTGGAAACCTACCGAGACCGGCTTACTGTAGTAACCCAAGCATGTTTCAGTTTTATTGAAGAGCGTTCCCTTAGAACCTCACTGCATGCCAGGGACTAGTCTGGGTTGTCCTTCCCCTGAAAACGTAAAAATATGTGTTTGAGTATGTGCACAGTAAAGGAGCCAGTACATACCCTAATAGAACCAGCACAGCCACGCATATTGGATAGTGCTGTAGTCTGTATTGCCTCAACTTTAGATTTGAGCCACTTCAAAGCATTTCAAGATAAGCATTCTTAAGAAACCGAGCTTTATGCAGATACATTCTTGAGATATTAGATATCCTCTGCAGTTGGTTGTCTCAAGTTTCTGGGTCTGTCGAGATCCATCAATATTGTATCATACCAGTGATATTCATCAAAAGATTAAGAGACCCTGAGGAAAGAAATTACCACATTTTTCAATGCTAACAGCTATTGCATATGTATAATGTAATATATGACTATTCTGGATTAATATACAATATTACAGAAAAGTAGACTACACAGAAAGAAGTAATAACAGCAGATACAGAGAATGAATTTAGTCACTGAACTGCAGAACATGGGAATTTAAATCCAGCTTCAGCCAAAAGATCTCAAAAAAACCTTAAGGACCTATTAACTATGGATTTAATACTTATGTCTGCATATTTTTCTTTCTAAGTAGGACATTTTTTCTCTGTGTAAAGCATAACTCAATACTGATGGAACACTGTGACTTTACTCAACATGTGAAATTTTAATGACAAAAACATGATTCACAAATTAGACATGTATGCATATATACATGATTTATGCATTGAATTATTTCTGTGTTACACAGAAAGGACAAGCAGGTCCTTTTGACCCAAATTTTACTTTGATTTTGCTTTGTAGCCATGACCTAATTTAGAGCTGTGTCAGGCATGTTTATAAAATACTCAGCATTTAGACCATATGGTGTAGTTAGAGGCACAGAGCATAATTTGAACATTCCCTAGAATTAGACTTCAAACTCTTTGTAGTGTTAGCGTTAAAACCTAACTTTTTAATTTAGTAAATACTATATAGCATAGATGTAATCCAAAAAGCTCCTCACAAAGCAATCCACCATTAAAGCTGAAAATTCTCTGTAAAAAAGTCCATCTCTTTCTGATCTCTATAAATAGGATTTTTCATGAAAACAGGAGACTAATGCTTCTTAATTTGTCTGAGTAATTAAATATTCATATAACTAAATATCTATTTCTGCCTTTGACCTAGGAATTGCCTGCAAGTACAAAATCACACATTGTCTTTAACCAACAATTAGATATATTTACAAAAACTCCAGCAATGAATGCACTTAACTGTAGGTAATTCCATTTATGCCAAAACTGTTAAATACATAAATAATTGGACAAATAAAACCTAGAAGTGAAAAGATTACTGCCTATTGTCACATACACTTAGATGTGCAAAGGAACAAAGAATTGCAGACATGGCAGGAATCTCAAGAGATTACCCAATCTTTCCAGCTGCCTCCAGCAAGACATTTTATTCTATTATATATAAACTATATAGATTTAAGTTTGTGACACACTTTTTACTCCACAGCTGAAGATCCATTGAGAAGAATTCAACTCATTCTTAAGGAGGATTTTTAGTTTTGTTCTACTTATTGATTCCTGCAAAACCACATCTTTTTGGCAATGAAGTCAAGACTACAACACAGATATTATTTCCTTTCCAGACTTGGTGGAATTCCACCCTCAAGCTTTTTCATTCAAACCTTTTTTCTCAGCTTTCTTAGTACTATCATGAGGCACAATGCTAAAAGACTTTAAAAACTGAGCTATATGACTTTACTACTTCTATTCAATCTACAAGGTCTATTATCCTATTGCAGAAGTAAATTAGATTGTTGTAAGGTAGTTTGTTATTGAAAAAATATTTTTTAATTGATAAATCTTTTTCTTATTTCTAGGTGCTATCTTTCTAGTCACTATTTAGAAGTTAAAGTTGACAGATGCATAATTCTGTTGCTCCTTCTGCATTTTTTTTCAAATGTGGCACAACAATTGCCTTTGCCATTTTTGACCTATAAATTCTCAAAAGAACTACACTATTTGTAGTCTGATTTCACCAGTCAATTCTTTAACTGCACAGAATAAAACCCATCACTATTACAATATGAAAAATCTATTATATCAGTAGTGTCTAGCCTATGCTTGATTTATTCAAGGCTGAAGTCTTTCATTGTTATTTACTTCTAGGTTGCAGCTGGTATTTTGGGCCAGAATTAAAAAAAAATTACTTCGCATGTGGACCTTCTTATCATCATCTGCCAATGGTTTCCTACTCATAATAATACACTCATTATTAACATTCAAACTTTTACATTCTCTATATACCTTCTTGTTTTTGCAGTCAGTTAAAAGTCAGCCCAGTGACCTGTTACTATATTGTGGGAGGGTTTAATTAATTTGGCTACATCTACTATGACTACACTTTGCTGTAATAGTTAACGTAGTGAAACAGATACTCATAGAATGCAATTCAGCACATGCTAAGCTGCTGCAGAGAGTGAGTAGCAGTTTTCTTCTACTGCCAGGGAGAGTGCTTAGAACTACTAGCTCCCGTGCAATGTTCTTTATTGTGAATATCTGTAGTGATGTGAGGTAGCTCACTAAGAGCATAATTCATATGCTCTTTCAGATTTACTGGTCTACAGGGACTCCTATAATGCTAATGTTCCTATTTCTTTTGCCCTGAATCATTACCCAAAACCTTTCACAAAGCTCCTTTTAAAGTTTCAGTGTCAGAATTTATTCTTTATGTTAGAATGCTTAGCTAGACCCTCTTCTGTTGCCTTCCTTCCCGGCAAACTATATCCCCTTGTTGACCACAAGGGCACACTGCTGGCTCATGGACAGCCTGTTGTCCATGAGGATTCCCATATCCTTCCCTGCAGAGCTGCTTTCCAGCAGCCCTGTGGAGCCCCCAGTTTGTACTGGTGCATGGAGTTATTCTGCCCCAGGTGCAGGACCCCACACTTGCCTTTGTTGAAATTCAGTATTTCTTTGCCCATCACTCAAATCTGTCGAGGTTCTTCTAAAGGGCTGCATGCTGTTGGATTATTGGCCACTCCTCCAAACTGTGTCATCAGTGAATTTGATGAGGTGGCATCTGTGAATTAGGTAAACAATACTGGGCTCAGTACTGAACCTTGGGGGACACCACTGCTGATAGGCCTCCAGCGAGATTCTGTGTCACTGATTATGATCCTCTGGGATCTGCTCTTCAGCCAGTTCTCAGTTCACCTCACTGTCCACTCATCCAGTCCCCACTTCCTCAGTTTCTCTACAAGGGTGTTGTGAGGGACAGTGTTGAAAGCCTTGCTGAAGTTGAGGTAGTCAACATTCACTGTTCTCCCTTCATACATCCAGGTGGCTGTTTTACCGTAGAAGGTAATTAGGTTGATTAGGCACGATTTATATCACTCCATGATGACTACACCTGATCACCTTCTTGTCATCCATATGGATAGACATGGCCTCCAGAATGAGGTGCTCCATCACCTTTTGAGGAACTGAGAAGAGACTGACTGGTCAGTAGTTCCCTTGGTCCTTCTTCTTGCCCTTTTTGAAGATCAGGGAGATATTTACTTCCTTCTAGTCCCCAGGCACCTCTCCAGATTGCCACAGCCTGTCAGAGATGATCAAGCATGGCCTGGCTGTAATGTCCACCATTTCTCTCAGCACTCGTGGATGCATCCTGTCAGGGCCCACGGCCCCATGACCCAGAAAAAGGAAGAAAAAATAAGATTATGAAATTAATTTAAAAAACCCCAACCTAGTAACAACTTCAACTTAACTGTATATTGATAGTAAACAAATGCTCTACAGCATCTTTGTGGGTTTTTTCACCTTGACTCCTCCATTGATACTATAAATGGTTTCTAAAGAAAGTATCCATTCCACAACTTACTCTCCTCTACTGTTAGCCCTCTGATACTTCTCATTCATGATTAATGAATGGTTACTGAATGTCTAGTGTCATAAAATAATTGTTGGTAGTTAGTTGCCATAGAAATGAGAAATACATTTCTGCAGGTTTATCCCCAGTCTCTGCAGAAAACTGAAACTAAGGGGGAAATTAAAAAAAAAGCTTTTATTTTGTTACTTCTCACAAACCCAGTATTTTAAATGATTTTTCAGTGTCTGCACTGAATCTTACTAGTTTTCTTCCTAAATCTGCGTAGAAAAACTGATTTTTAAAAATTTCTAAGAATCTATTCCCATTACTTGTGACTTCTGTGAAAAGCTTCTGTAATACCTTATTTGGATAATGGATGCAAAATAATAATTCCTTTGTTCCACTGAAAAAAACCCAAAGCAACAAACAAAACCAAATTAAGTCCCCGACAAAAGTCTTGGTAAAAATTCATCTGGGGTCCCAAGAAATTAAGAAATTCCTCCCAGTAGCCTGTAGAGTTGCTTTCATGTGCTTTAAAGTAACAAAGGATGCATGACTGTAGTTTTGGTTATAATGAATTCATTATCTATGGCACATTAAGTACCACATTTCCCTTTATTCAAATTACACAGATAATTTTATATGTTCCATACCTAAAACCTATGAATTCTAACTAGTATATATAATGTTTGCACTAGCACAAATGAATACTAACCATAGATCCTATTCTTTCCTAGTCAAATTACCAGTTTCTTCACCTCTCTATTGTACTAGAGTTAAATTTAGGCTAAAGTTACATGAAATATCTGTGATGACACATCTAAGAAGCAATTGGACATGGAGTTCAAAATTCTGTGAAATAACAGAAAATGTTTGTGTGTGTTTGTTTTATCAGGCATAACTTTCCCTTTTGAAATACTCTGTTGCCAATAACTCCCAATGAAAATCTTCATTGTATATATTGCTTCAAAGAATCTCAGATACATGAATATATGCATTTCATTCTGTGTGTATTGTCTTTGGTATACTGCATTGGATTTCTATAGGGAGATAAATGTTCATTACTTGCTTGAAACATCTGCTAGTAGTATAAACTTAACAGTTCTCAAAGGACTGTTGCTGAAAATTTCCTTAAATTTCAACCCAAGATGGTCATTAGCACATATTTATTATGTTTATTCAAGAAACTGATGAAAGAACCTTTATAAAAAGACCTTACAAAAAAAATGTTTCAACTTTTTCAACATATTATTTTTTCTGATGAGAACTGAGATTTCTCACTCCATTTTATAATACCTTTTTATTATTTCAACATCTCAGCAGGAATCTGTCTTGTGTGGCAAAGTAGCTAAGGACCTTGATGCACTGAAAGTATCACTGCTTATGAATTTTTTTTTGAAAAATCTATTCTTTGTGCGTAAAACAGGTCCCTATATACAGATACCAAATAATATAAAAAAATTTAAATTATATTGCAAAATTACATAAGCATTCAAATTTTCTAATACTTAAAATTTCAATTCACCCTGGTGACTGAGAATGAAGGAAAGAATGAAGGGCAGATATTACCAAAATGGCTCCCACATTTTATGATCTTCCTTAGAAGAATGTCATATGTGTGATGTTAACGCATTTCCAGGGGAAGTGTAGGAAAAATTGAACCAAATGGAAAAGCAACTTTTCTCTTCTTGGAAAGAAAAAAAAAAGAAATAATCAAGGTGCTGAGTAATATGGACATGGAAGATTATATAAATGCTTCTTCCTTGTCTTCCTCATTTTTCCAATCTGCGATATTCTACAAAAGAATGGACAGATGTAAACATTCTGTAAAATTGGGGTAAGCCTTTGCATTCACATTAAATGGCCAGTCTTTAAAGGCAGGTAGCCTTGCCAGACAAACAGAGTAACTGTAGTAGTTTTGGCTTTAGTTTTCAGTTTAGGCCTCAGTTTTAGCAGGCCTCAAAGGATGTGACATAGAGATTAGAAGGGACAGGCATCACCTGACTTAAGCAATCAAAGAGGTATTTCATATCATCTGACATCATCAAGAAGTGTCAAGGGATATAAAAAGAGAGAAGGAGCTACCCTTTCTTTTGGCCAACACCTCAGCCCCAGGAGGACGTGCTGCTCTGCTTCTGCTGAGATTAGGCCCTACTGCCATCCACTCTCTTGTTTATCTAGAGAGGTGAACATTTCCTTGTTAATTTCTCTTTTTCTAGGGACGTGAACATTTTCTTGTTAATTTCTCTTTTCTCTAGCTGGGAGGTTTCTCTGGAAGAGTTTTTGGGAGGTTTTCTGGGGTTTGGGTGATTGGAATCTGTATTATTAACTCAGATGACTTGGAGAAGGTGTTATTATTTCTTTTCACATTTGTATAGATATATATTATATCATATTCTGTTTAAATTTTTCTTTTATTCTGTGTAAATATAAAAACCTTGTCATTTCAAAGTTTAATTTCTAGGGTTTTTTTTTAGCTCCCTCCCTTTCCCTTGGAGGGGTGTTGCAGGATTGATTGCTGAAGTCAATCTCTGAGCAATCCAAGCTGCTTCAGTTCCATGAGAATTATATAGATA
>JAWWLZ010000082.1:136107539-136117869 GCA_035041345.1 Poliocrania exsul | reverse complement strand
ACTGTGACCATCATCTGCACCAACAGGTTTTTCTTTCCCTTCTTTTTACTTTGGACTCAGGGGAACCATGTGGGGCTTAGCATAGGGGCTAATGAACACCATTCTGCTTGTGCCCCAGGGTTCTGGGTTATACTTCTGGGTTTTGTGGGTTAAAACCAATTTCTCTTTGTATCATTGCATTTATTGTAACATTTTTATTAAATTTTAACTCTGACTTATAATGTCTTTTGAGTTGGGTTCATTTCTCCTGACAGTTTACCTTTAAACCATAACAACTCTAACAGTATTTGAACTTATATATATATATATATATATATATATATATATATATATATATATATGTAATGGTAGTACTCTTTCTTTTTCTGCAATAACTGAATTGGGACTAATAAAAAAGTCTTTGAATAGACTGTTCAGATTTCAACTGTATGAACAGTAAATTTTTGGCTGCACTTATAAAGTGTCTGACCATAATGAGATTACAGTACCAGGAAATAGCCTCTGGTATCATTCTGTGTCCACTCATCCATGCCACTTTTTATTCAGAGACAATTTAATCTGCACAGAATAACTACTTGATCTCACTATAATCTAAAGCAAAATTTTTAAAAGTTACCTGATCATTAGACAATTGCTGACATATCTAAAAGAAGATAAAGACAAGTACAAATAAATCCTGAGTCCCCAAAACCTGGGACCCACTGCTTGTAATGGCCATAACCTTATTTACAGAAGATGATTAGGTAAAGAGGGGGGAGGGGGGAACCAACAAACAACCCTCCCCCCAAAAAAATCAAAACAAAACCAAAACAAAGCAGAAGAGAAAGTCATTGATAAGGATAAATAGGAGAAAAGGGGTGAAGGGTGTGAGAGACAGGTGTATTGTCAGGGTGAGCTGAAGAAACAGTGAAGGGTCCTGTAAGTCATTCTGATTGATACTCGAAAGAGATCTGTCTCAACACACTACACCCCATCACTACATCAAACACTATTATGAAATTCAGTGAGGAAGAGGGCATCACATTTCATTTTGGATTTGCTATCTTCATGTGGAGGTGTCACCATATGCTATCTTTATAATTGTCACCTTTGTCAGTTTAGGAAAACTTACCATTAACTTCCCTACTTAATGTTTTATATAAAAGATCTATTTTTGAAAATATGAGCTGGTCACAAAGAAAACGAGACTGGGAATATAATAATTTTATCCTCACAGTGTGTAAGGTATCTTGGACCAATGTTCAGGTTAGGGTGTATTCCTAAGCTCTCTCCAAAGGAGTTGGAATTCAAGATAAGTGAACTGAAATCACTAAATGGCAAAGAGGCAGGTTATTTCTTAGTCATACGAAGCACATTGATTCTTCAAAGACTATAGAAAATGTGTGCATCTATTTCAATCTATATATTAAAAGGAGAAAATATATACCTAAATGAATGCTAGTGATTCCTGCGCTTTTTAAGTGTAGCTCAATATACAGAAGAGTTCCTAGCTAACAGTGGGAGTTGAGCCCTTCTTTTCAATTCTACTGAAGGGATATACAGTTCCTGGTAGTGATAAATCATTTCATATCTACTCGGAAGAACTTCACAACCTTTTCTAAATGAATTTAAAAAATCAATATAAAAAGCCAACTGTAGGTCCAAATACTGAAATTGATGTGTCACCAGAAGAGAAAGTTAATGAAGACAAGATACCACTAAAAGGGGATTCAAGATATTATCAATGAATATTTAAGGCTGAAGCCTGACATCATCCACACTTGCATCAGCTTTTTATCAGCTGAGGGTCTAACCATGAACTGTAAAGCAACACAGGGCCAGATGCAGCCTACCTACCTAATAAAAGTGTTTTCCTGACTCCAGCAGGATCTCCTTATGAGGCAGCAGTGCTCCCTCCACAACCTCCACAACAAGATCTTTTGGACAAGTTACTTTTCTCCACTGACACATTTCTGCACGTGCACTTCCAGATGTATCAACTAACACACCCAGGCAACAGAAAATGTGAGTCACATCAAAATGCTGTTTTAAGAATAGACATCAAGCACTCTTCTGATCAAACAGGACAAGTGGAAGAGGGATACAATTCTTTCACACAGCAGTCTAGTGTTAATAGAACCTTAAGTACTTACAGTAACAGAACTGAGACATTAGGTCTTGCCTGCCCTGAGAAGATCCACTTTCTGAGGAAGTATCTGAACTTATAAACTGCAGAGCCTGGGGCTGAGGAGTTAGTCTTCCTGGGAAAAAAAAGGGGGATACTTTTAGCAATCAAATGTATTATTAGGAAAGTTATACAAAGAATAAGCAAAAAGAAGCCTGATGACTATATGACAAGGTCTTTTCTAAGATTTAAGATTTTTATTTCTTTCTGGTCAACATTCCCAAGGTTAATAATTCATTTTATCCAATTAACTTTAAATGTAAAAGTCATAAACAGTCTTTGACGTAGAGTTCAGGATCTCAGCCCCTCTCACATCCTCACCCACCTAGTTGAGTGACTCTGCAGTTCAGTAAGAAATGCACATTGGAAAGTGTAAAATCCAATAGAATAACATGATCAAGGGCAAATTAAGAGTTTCCATTTCAGGATTTTTTCAGGTGACACTGCTCATTGTATTTGTTCCAAATTCACAAATTTCACTGCTTAACCCATTTTTTTAATATTGTTTAAGCTTTTTTCCCCCTTAATTGTAATAATAGTATATCTGATTAAAATTAAAAAATATAACATACGGAGATATTATATATTTTATTTGGATTTTTAGCTTTTGGAGTGTTGGGGTTTGTTGAGGGTTGGAGGGTTTGGCTTTTTTTGCAACATTTCCTATAAATTTAAGAACTCATTTTGGCAAATGTGAGTATTTATAAAATGTCACAAACTTTGTATAAAAAATATTACAATAAAGGTTTGGCAACAATACGGAAAGTAAACATTGATTTTTTTCATTCTAATTATCAATTAAAGAAGTGGTGTGCAGATGTATTTCAGTGGCTAACATTCTGAGATTCCAAGAGTCTTCTCTCAATACAATATTTTTACGCATACTTATTCACAATATACCATGCACTTAGTGAATAATATGCAATTAATATATATATTTTTTTATATAACTGGAATATGCACAACACATTTCATTATTTTTTTTATTCCTTAAACTTCTTTTGTCCTTACAGACATTAATTTGATTCTCTTGTATTCAAGATATGAGAATTAGTTGAACATGCCAAACTTATAGCAAAATTTGCATGGAAGGTTTTGAGTCTGTTTTTGCATTTTTGATGTGTGTTTTTGGTGACATCAGGGTAATCTAGTTCTGTTCCTATTAGAACTGGCTCAAAAAAGTATAAGCAATCAGTTCATACCTATGATTTCAGTCATGTCCCTGGTTTGCCTGGTTTGAATAAGGAACCTCTCAAACCAATGTAGGACACAGCAGGCATAATTTCAAATACTTGCTTTGCCCCATTCAGTTCAATAGGAAATACCTAAATTTCATAACCCAGCCATACATTATAACTAGGGATCTATAGGTTTCTCTCCTTCAACTAGTGACTGTGCTCTACTGAACAGGAGAAGAGACTGAGAAAAGCAAGACCAACCAGCACCCAAGGGGTCAATGCAAACAAAAGGTACTTAATGAACTTACTTTCAAGATTCCATTAATGTGAGAAGACAAAGTAATGGGAAGACTTGATCTAAAATTTTCAATTATTCCAAGGTTTTCTTCAGCTTCACTATTTCATGACCTTAAAAGTTTTCATTCTGAAATTAAAAATTTCTCTCAATTACATTTTATACAAAGTCAATCTGCTTCTCTGAAGATATTTTGTCTTGATGAACTTTGTATTTTCTAATGAAGTACATTTTGTTATACTAATATCTGCTTATAACACTTCTATCCACCAAATCTAACAATGAATGAATGCCCGCAAGCTTCTCAGGATGATGTTTTTGATCAGGGAACAGGGTCCTGAAGGAACAGAGGCGAAAAAAGTTACCACCACTAGAATTAGAAACATAAATATAGAATCCCTATTGTAAAATATTAATTGTTCAGATTACAGAAGATACTTTTAAAGGAAAATAAAAAATGTGCAAATTAAAATTGAATCTAAATTATTGTTTTATACACAGTATGGAATTTATTCTTGGAACCCTGGAGTAATACTCTTCAGCACTTCAAGACAATCTTATTCAACTATATGATAGAATTCTGTGTGCAAATAGACTAAACTCTGATAATCTAATGTGAATTTCCCATTTCAATGAAGCAGCTTTCAACACTTGTAGGACAATGAAAAGACCTACTTTTGCAAAGGTTCCAACATCAAAAGTTATTCTGATTTCAGCAATATTGAATCCTAAATACACTTCCTAAATTCAATCCATGGGTTGAATATTTTAGGATTATATCCTAAAAGCCAGATTAAATATTCAATATTTTTTACTTACTCCAGTATCTTTTGTCAGGCTAATGTCTTTTATCAAACTATGTTTAATATTGAGCAGCTCTTTTCATGGTGGTCTGTTAAAACAGATTGTGTCCTCTTCTAATTAGAGTTTCATTTGCATGAAGAGTATATTTGATTAGAAGCATTTACCTCTTATTTTTTACCACAGACTTCTGTGAAATCATAAGCATTTTCATAGGAATAATTTGAGATATCACAAACAGAAAATTATTAATTCAAGTAGAAACAATAAGCAGCTAAGATCCTGTTTTCATTCAAGGTTCTTGGCCATATGGAAAATAAGAAAATGGGTTATATAAAACTGCACAGCATCAGCAGATACTGCATTGAGAGCTCTTAAGACTGATGTTTATCTGCAGAGCAGGTGTCTCTACTTTAAGCTTCTCACACAGACATACTGGTAGGTGTTTCAGCCTTGTTTTGGAAGAAGCTCATCTGAGAGAGAGAAAGAAGGTTGTTCACTTTGTTCAATAAGAAAGGGTGACACAGGCCAGTTATTGCATGAGAGTAACAGCTTTTTCTGAAAAACATTTGATGAATCACTGTATAGCTTGAGAGAAGTAAATATAATAATTTTTTACTTAGAAATTCTAATTCATATCAGTACAGGTGCATCCTAGCACTCTTTAGACAATGCTTTGTTTATAAACAATATAAACACTTTATTTAATTTCATTTTTAAAAAAAACATGCTGCTTCATGCAGCATTATCAACCACTTTAAGTATAAACGGGATCTTTATTTTTTAGCAGCTCATCTGTTCAGCCTAAATTTGTAATCAACTGTCTGCAGCAACATAAATTGTTGCTGCAGCTTGTATTTTTGGACTATGTTATACATTTGCACTATTGAAAAATTTTATTGTAGTGCCTGTATTCTGGAATTTTGAGCCCTTTCTGATCAAACCTTTTCATCAAGTTTTTTTACCCTTAGGTCATCTTTTAAGAGAAAGATGTTTCTAGAAGCTCACAAAGTATCTCATATTGCATCAAATGCCTAGCATATTACCATCTATAAATCATATAATGATTTTCACAAAACCAGATCCTGTAACTAATTAAATAAGGACCTATACTCATTTGCATTTAGAATTATAAAATCATAGAATTGTTTAGGATCATTGAGTACAACTGTTTATTTAGCCAAGTATTGCCAAGTCCACCATTAACTATGTCTTTAAACACCATATCTATACATCTTTTAATATTTGCAGGGGTGGTGAACCACTCACTTCCCTGGGCTGCCTGTTCCAATGCTTGACAACCCTTTTTAGTGAACAAAGTTTTCCTAATATCCATTTAAACCTCTCCTGGTGCAACTTGAGGCCATTTCCTCTTGCCCTATTTCTTCTTATTTGAGAGCAGACCAACCCCCACTTCACTACAACTTCCTTTCAGATAGTTGTAGAGAGTGATAAGGCCTTCCTCGAGCGTCCTTGTCTCCACACCAGACTCCCTCAGCTCCCTCAGCCTCTCTTCATAAGATTTGTGCTCTAGACATTCATCAGCTTTGTTGCCCTTCTCTAGACATACTTCAGCACCTTGAAGTCTTTCTTGTAGGGAGGGGCTCAAAATTGCCTTGTACTCCTATTTTAAAAAGTACTTATTCCTATCAGAATCACAGATCCATCACATTTCATAAAAGTGCTACTACCCATGGGGGGCCAATCTGCAAAATCTTTTAAATATGGAATATGTCCTGTTCATAGAAGCATAGGGGCACAGAATCAAAAGCTAACAATTCCTGGCAGCTTTACAGCTCGCTGTTTGTCAGGTGGGTTACAACAGACCATATGTGCACACTTAGTTCACCCTGTCTTCTGAGGTAAAATGCATTAGTTTAAAGTAATTTCATGGGGGTATAAATTTTACCTTATCTTTTGGCAAGGTTAAGACGACACGTAGTCCATTGCAGTGATATAGCATCTGTCTGCTGACTTGTTGGAAGGCTGTAACTCAGTCTGGATTGATCCAGAAAATGCTCTTAGACCACCAGCTTGACTTCTGTAAAAGGTAATTTTTAATGATCTCAGTGATTGCATAACGATAAATCATCTCTTTCAAAAAAATCTAGTCTTCATTCAAAGAGTCAGAAAGAGGAATCTTTGCCATTTTCTACTAATTTCATTGATTTAATTGCATTCTCCCTTCATCAAAAAATGTGCCTTTTATTTCTAGTTTTTCTAGATTTTACAATTCCCAACTATGATCCCTCTTATACCTGTCTCTATCAGATTAAAAAAAGAGTAAAAAAAAAATCACTGGAACTTTCTGTACATTAAGATATTTATACATGATTTCCAGTTTCTTTGAACACTGGCTTGTGATACATGTAATTTCTACAACAGCATCAGCCTCAGTGAAGGAAATCACTATCAGAAATTTTTTAATTCATTCTTCAAATCTGCATTTATGATACACATCTTCAGCTTTCTTCATCATCAATACATATTTTTGTTATTTTACTAAATAGTGAACGTAAACATCAGTCTGCTACAATATCATTCTAAACACAGCTTTACAGATCAACAGCAAAGAGACACCTGTCAATAGTTTTTCCAATATATTTGTAAAATGCAAACATTTTAACAAACACAGGAACGTGACCGCAAAATTTCCTTTTTTTCCTGTCCTCATTTTTTTCTGGTTTCCTACTTTTGGAAAAAACAGGATCTTGTTATATGCTCCTTCAAAGCAGTTATGAATGCAGGTACTGGTGAAACTATATAGAACTGTATCTTCCATTACTTTTACCTGTTACTTCTGGTAAATTCAATATAAACTTTCAGATTCCATAATAATAGAAATAACAGCATAATAAAAATACAGATACAACGATACTAATCAGTCTGGGCACACCAATTAACCTGAGATTTTCAGTTTGCCAGATTTCTCTTAAAATAATGCAATTTTCTAGTCTACTCTTCTTTTCAGTCCAGGATCTTACAATCATCAGAATAATCAGATTTTTATTCCTTAAGTCCTTATACAAGCAAATGAATCAGAATACAGACTTGTAAGCAATATTATATTGTTCATGAATGAAGTACCATGAAATTCCTTCAACTTGAGTAAGAACAGCTTCACTTCTTTGTGATATTCCGTATCCTACAATAGGGGTTTCTACAATAAAATAAAAATGGAAATAATGCACATAGTACATACAAATAGGGTTCTAACGATAACCAAACCATGTATGAGTTCCTAGAACTGTTTGTCTGAGGACTGTAATTAAAGAACAACTGTTGTTCTCTCCTAAATCCAGCTCTTCCAGGCAGTTAAAGGCCTTGTTAACCCATCGTTAATTTTCTGGTTTTGACTATGTCTCCTCTTATGATAGCAATGAACTGAGAATGCATTAATTCCATGTTACTTTTCTTCCATTTTACAACAATTACATCCAGCTCCATAAGTATTCATATACTTAAATGAGACAGGAAATCTATGTTCCTACAGCAAAAGAACAAGTGTACAATATGTAGATAACCACTTTTTCTTACTCTGCTGAGATACTATGAAGTCTAATATGAAATTGTTTAAAGATAAGTTCACAACTTCACAAAATATGAGTTGCATTTTCTCATTGCTCTAGACAATGACCAATAAACTGTAGCATCAGTGTTATTTTATTGACTTGTGAGCTTTCAGAGCTCTACTGAATATTCAAAATTTAGATTATCTTATACTTTAGATACTGTATGTGTCCATGAATTGCTTTATAATAAACAAAGTAAATTATTTAGAAGAGTATCTAGAGTTTTGAAAACTAATTGTCATTTCAGAAAACTGCCTTGCCTTCCAGTGTCAAGGGATTCAAATAAGACAAGTGTCTCTAGAGAAGCTTGTAAATCATTAGGGTTTTTAAATTTTTTAATTTTTTCAGGTATCATATTGAATAAATCATTCAAACCCCTCGATGTTAGCTCTCCTCATTACAAACTCCTGTGGTATTCTCAAGAACTGTGAGAAAATACAGAATTGTATGGTTATGTAAAACACCTGGACACCTAACTATTGTGATGAAATGTCTTTGTATTAAATACTAAGATTACAGTCCTCTGAAGATTCTACAGGGATATTGATGACCAACAAGTAAGGCATGAATATATGAAATCAGAAGGACTTTTTATTTTTTTAGAGAGATTTGTGGGTTGAAATTACTTCTGATTAATTGGGAACTAGTGAATAGTCTATCCTTAATGCCATTCAAATCAAACTATTTCATTGACATTCATGATGTACATTAGTTTCAGCAGAAAGCTAAGCATATACTTATGCATCCTATTGAGTTCAAGTAGACTATTCAGTACAACACAAATGATACTCAGCATATCACAGAATTCATCATTTTGTAAAACAGAGAATAACTATAATATTTAGGCATTGACAGTCATGTTAATCGAAAAAATGTACAGGTACTCTTAGGAATAGGCTATGAAAGTTACCCTAAGGGATTTTACTTTGGGTTTCTTGAAAACACATGTGCCTCAGGAAAAACAAACAAACAAACAAATCATTAGGTGTAAGTAGAATCAACAATACAATAAGCCCCTCAAGCTTATCAAGTTTCATGTTTGGAAGAAATAAATGAGAAATAAATTAAAATGAAACCTCAAATATATGTTTTCCAAAAAACAACAAAAAAGCCAACTCAAATATTTTATAATTTTCTGTGTATTTAGAGGTCCTGTAATTCTTTAGTATGTCAAAAATTTATCAGTAGAGAGGGTCTAGTAAAGAAAAAAAACAATTTCCTAATATTAATGGCCACAGGGACATGGTATTTGATTATTTTTGCACTTTTGTACACTAAATAGTTTACACAAATTAATAAACTTTCTTAAAAATTGCAGTCAGCCATTCACATAGTCCTTATACATATAACAAATTGATTAGCCAAACTACCCAGAGATGAAGTAATAACAATGAACAGGGAATAATTAATCAATAGTATGTGAACATCAATGTATTCACCTGAACTGTTCAGTAAAGGCAAGAAAGGATATTCAGTTGTCTCAGGCTATTTAAGCATATGATCCTCAAACACAGATTACAGAAGGGTTTTGGTTTTTATCAGTACATAGTAATTTATTCCCTTTTACTTAACAAGTTTCTTTATTTTTTATAGAAAAATTAACCCTAATAAAGGAAAACTATAGACAAACTGAATAGTCTCTATACAGAGACAGTATACTGATTCAATTCATAGAACATGTCATTAACAAATAGACAGGTAGCTGGTCCCATGCTTACATTTTTAATATCCTTAGAACTACTAGACCTCTAATTACAGCATTGCTGCCTGGATTTCTAAGAAGCAGTTACTTATTTAAAGGTTGTACCTACAATTATACTGCCTTGCATCAGACTTACCAGCTGTTTGAATCATAACCTCACAGAGTAGAAGGACTTTTAATTTTAAAGTTATTGGCTAGTTTTAAAGTCCTTTAAACAAATAATAATTTATGATACCCTTTTTTATGCATGTTGGTCAATTGATTTCATAAAATACTCTCTAAGACTTGGCTAAGCAAGCCTTCAAGAAAAGAGAAAAAAGGTTTATTTCCACAGAGCCTTCAAACAAGCTGTTGAATTAAAAATGTTCCAGCAGTAAAAAAATAGATAATGTAATGGTTGAATCATTCAAGGACTTTCTTGGTTCTCAAGAAAGAAGAGTTAATGTTCCTCTTGACTTTTTATGAAGTGTAAGTCTCTTTTTACTAGAATGTATGTATGCATATACGCATGTGCTTATGTACAATTCAGCATCCAGCTGGTAGCCGGTCACTAGTGGTGTTCCCCAGGGGTCTGTGTTGGGTCCAGTCCTGTTTAACATCTTTATTGATGATTTAGAT
>JAWWLZ010000082.1:136084219-136101263 GCA_035041345.1 Poliocrania exsul | reverse complement strand
GACTTGTGATGAGTTCAGGGAATGGGATGGGATGGGATGGGATGGGATGGGATGGGATGGGATGGGATGGGATGGGACAGAATAGAATAGAATAGAATAGAATAGAATAGAATAGAATAGAATAGAATAGAATAGAATAGGTTATGCTGTGTAATGTCTGTGGTCATATATGACAATCTAAGACCTAGATCTGAGGGGTCCATCCAGAAACACAGCTATTTGCAGTGAAGGTTCCAGACCCATCCAGGAGACACAATCAGAGATGGGCACACATTCAACATACTTCAGGCAGGGACTGAAACATCCCTGTATTATCAACACTGTTTTTAGCACGAATCCAAAATATAGCCCCACATAAGTTACCATGAAGAAAGTTAATTCTACCCCATTCAAAGCCAGCACAATCAGGAGTGAAATGATTGCTTGTTTATAATATCCTCATCAAAAATATAATTTAATGTTATTTTCATATTGTACTGAAAGTGTTCAGAATCCTTTCTTTAATTCCATTTCTAGTAGCATTTACAGTATTTATAGTAAGAACACTATTTGAGAGCAAATTGTATTTGCACTTGCAACTTCTTTCATCAATTTTTCAGAGTTTTGTCAAGCCATTATAAATCATGTTGAAATTCTCTTTTCTGTGTCAGTCTCTGAGGACAAAACCAGTGAGAAAAAGACCTATCATCAAGCCAGAGAGGCAGCAGGTGAAACACACTTTTGACCATTTTATTTGAGTTCTAGTTCTGCCTTTTGTTGCTGTGGAAGGAAAAATGCACATTCGCTGTCCCCTCTGGAGCTCGGTATAGAGAAAATTTAAGGATTCAGCAACAGTAGCTCTTTTTTGGTACATGCTGTCTTTTTACTGAATAGAGGTGTTTGACAGAAGATATTAAAAAAATCACACTTCACAGTGAAACAAAACTTTCATAATTCAAAAATGTCTATGGCCATAAGAAACTACAGTATGACAGGAACTCCACGGCATCCAGTAGTTCAGAGATTAAGAAGCCGGTGGGATACATACAGGTTCAAAAGTCAGCCCAGTGTGAAAGACAGCAAAGACCCAAAACTCACAACTTTTCTGAGAATGTAAACAAAACATAAGTAATCCACCACGGGATTTTTTTCATGATTGTTATTAAAACTTTCTATGAATTTTTTTTGACAAATAAATTTTTGTGGAAATCTGAGCACTATACATACAACATTAGTTACTGTTCACAATAATTTTTTATTAAAAATCTGTCTCATTCATTCTTCTACAATTTAAAATGAAAATTTAATGTCCTTCCATTACAGATAGGTGTGTTCGTTATCTAATATGGGTGTACAACTACTTTTTCTGTATATGTATACCTACAAAATTGTTGCAGAAAACAATTAAGAAGAAAAGAGTGTCATAATCAAGTTGCATCAGTGTAACATGACAGACAGAAGTTTCAATGTAACGCTTATTTTACTGATGTGTTAGATATAGCATCATCAAGAACTTCAAATTATTGTACCCTCTCTGTCAAAATGAGTTTATGATTGGTCTTCAGTAAACAGAATAATACATTGAAAGGTTCAATGAGTTTATGAACAGTTTTCAGCCTGAGACTGTAGCAGTAATGTTGGCTTAGTCTTTCTACATTTTTCATTAGATATCTATTTAGCCATAACAATATCCATTCCACTCAACTTAAATGCAGTAGTTACACCCCTAACTAGCAATTATATATCAGTGTTAAATGAGAACAATACACACTCGATGCAAGAATTTGTATAACGGGGAAATTAATCTTGTGCTTGCACTTTGAGATGAATTGATTTAGCACATACTGTATATTTTTAACTTATTAGTTTACACTTTACTTATTACATTAATCATATAATCATAGAATATCTGGAGTTGGAGGGGACCTAAAAGGATCATGGAAGTCCAAATTCCAGCCCTGCACAGGACAACCCCAGGAATCACATCATGTGCCTGTGAGTGTTGTCCAAACACTTCTTGAACTCTGTAAGGCTTGGTGCTGTGAACACGGCCCTGGGGAACCTGTTCCAGTTTCCGATCACCCTCTGGGTGAAGAACTTTTTCCTGATATCTATACTAAATCTCCCCTGACACAGATTGATGCCATTCCCTTAAGTATTATCATTGCTCACAAGATAGATTAGTGCCTGCTCCTCTGCTTCCCCTCATGAGGAAGCTGCAGAATCCTATGAGGTCTCTTCAGTCACCTCTTCTCCAGGCTGAACAGACCAAGTGACCTCAGCCACTCCTTGTACGGCTTCCCCCCCCAGTCCCTTCACCATCTTCATTGCCCTTGTCTGGACACTCTCTAATAGTTTAATATCTTTCTTATATTGCAGTAACCAAAACAGCCACAATATTCAAGGTGAGGCCGCCCCAGTGGAGAGCAGAGAGGAACAATCCCTGCCCTTGATCGTCTGGAAATCATGCTTTGCCTGATGCCCCCCAGGACACGGTTGGCCCTCCTGGCTGCCAGGACACTGCTGTCTCACATTTAACTTGTCATCCAGCAGGACCCCCAGGTCCGTTTCTGTGGCAGTGCTTTCCAGCATCTCTTTCCCCAGTCTGTACATACATCCAGGGCTGCCCCATCCCAGATGCAGAATCTGGCACTTGTCTTTGTTAAACTTCATATGATTGGCAGTTGTCCAACCCTCTAACATATTGAGGTCTCTCTGCAGGGCCCCTTTGTCTTCAAAGGAGTCAACAGTTTTTCCCAGTTTAGTATCATCAGCAACCTTATTTATGGCAGAATATAATTTATTTTGATTGTCCTTTAAAATGGTTACTAGAAAATACTTTTTTTTTCAACTTCAAAAAAAAACCCAAACCAAACATGATTAAATAAATTATGAAAAAGACCAGCTAGTTAGGGTCTGTGTTCTTTGACTCTGATGGGGGCATACTGATTTATACTAGTTAACTAGTAAACTATCTTAACTAAATTAGTAAGATACCATCTTAATTTAAGAACATGCATTTCTTTGTAAGCTTTGAAACCTTGCAATAAGTAGCAACTGTCAGCTGAATATGGAGAATCCATGTTTTTATATACTCAACATGTAATTATTAGCCTTTATGCTAATAATTAGTTTTTCCCTGTTACTGATCATGACCACTACATATGCAAAACTGTCAGTCAGTAACACTAATATGCTACATTAATTGAGTATACACTACCCTGGATCTCATCACTGACTATGGTACTTGCTAGTTCTCAGCTGTTGAGATCAAGATGGTTAAACCTGAGAGACTTTGAAGAGCCAATTTAGAACTGAAGGGGTTTAATTTTCTTTCCTCTTTGTATTTCCACTGTGTTTAATGTTTCTATGCTATGTAGTCCTTCCAAGGGAAAGTAGGGGTCTTATCTGCTTTAATAGTGTTTATACTGGTTTTTTTTCTCATCTTGCAAATCATGCTTTTCCCCAAATCATTTTGTATGCAACTATGCACCTCTTTGTCCCTTTGATGATCACAGTTCTCGTACACTTTGTGAAGTGCTTATGCACTGTGTCTCGTTCTGCCATCACAGCATTAACCAATACATAATATTAATACTGGTTACCCTTTTAGTGCCCCTATATTTGTGTTCAAGGTAGGTTCATACATACCTTGGCTACAAGGTATCTGGCACCAAGAGATGTTACTTAAACCCAAAGTTCAAAGTCTCAGCTCCAGGCAAAATGCAGAGAGAAGTAGGCATTCAGCAAACTGATGTACAACAGCCAGTCCTCTGAGTAGAGAGGTTCCTGAGCTGGCAAATAAAGAATGATGAAAAAAATGTGTTAAGAGTTTACATACCTGATTCTAAGCCAAAGGGAAATGATTTTATTATGAGGATTATCAGCCTAGAATTCTCTCCTGGACCATGGTTCTTAAATAATTTCTTTAAGAAACACTGACGAGTCATTTATTCCAAAGGATGCCTGGAAGGAATTCTGCTTTGTAAAAGTCTCAGGAGCAGACAGTTTGCCAGGATTTGGGAGTCAGACTGGATGCTCAGTATAGCAGACAGACTACCTGGAAAGTATGGACACTGATCAAAGGAGAAAAATATGCTTCAATCCTTTGAGAAAGGCTCATGAATAAGTATTCGATGACTAATACATTTTCTTAAGAGAATAGAAACATGTGTCTAGTCCTAATGACAAAAAATCTTACTAAACAGCCATTACAGAAATAAAATTTAGTAAGTCCTAACTTCTTTGTTGCATTCAGAAATATTTCCTCATCTCTTGCACTTTTTTCATTCTGTATTCACTGTTTCCCCTTAATTCTATACATAATGATGTGAGAAGAAATGGATGTAGGGGCCATTATAATCTTTTAATGCGAAATGGCATCATTTTACTTATGTCAGTTTAATGAACCATGGAAGCTATGCTAAGGCACAGGGAGAACGAGGAGGTGATTTGAGACAACTCGCATGGGTTCACCAAGGCAAGTCCTGCCTGACCAATCTAATGGCCTTCTATGATGGAGTGACTACATCAGTAGACAAGGGTAGGGCTATAATGTTATCTATCTGAACTCCCATGAGGCCTTTGACACGGTCCCCCAGAACATCCTTCTCTCTATCTGATGGGTGGTCTGTTTGGTGGATGAGGAATTTGTTGGAACAGTTATAACCAGAGGGTAGTGGCCAACAGCTCAGTGTCCTGACGGACATCAGTGACAAGTGGTGTCCCTCAGGGGTCCATACAGGGACTAGTGCTATTTAACATCTCAGCAAGTTTGCAGATGACACCAAGCTGAGTGTGCAGGTGACACTCATAAAGGATGGGATCCATCCAGAGGCACCTGGGCAAGTTTGAGAAGTGGGCCCATGTGACCCTCACAAGTTTCAACAAGGCCAAGAGCGATGTCCTGCATGTAGGTCAGGGCAACCTCTTGTATCAATACAGACTGGGGGATAAATACATCAAGAGAAGCGCTGCTGAGATAGACTTAGGGGTGCTGGTGGATGAGAGATGACATGAGCTGGCAATGCGTGCACACAGCCCAGCTGGTCATATTGTGTTCAATGCACAGGATGCCGTTTGCCAGAGCACACTGTTGGCTCCTGTTGAGCCTGCTGTCAGCACCCACAGATCTCTTTCTGTAGGGCTGCTCTCCAGCCACTCCTCTCCCCGTTTATACTTATGCTCAGTGTTACTCTGTCCTAGGTGCAGAACCCAGCATTTGGTCTAGTTAAAACTTCATGCCACTGGTGATTGTTCAATTCTCCAATCTATGTAGATCCCACTGCAAGGTCTGCTGTCCCTCACATGAATCAATGGCACCTCCCAGTTTTGTATCATCAGCAAACTTACTAGGGGTATACTCAACTTCTGCATCCAGATCAGTGATAAAAATTGAACAGAACTGGCCCTAGAATTGAAGCCTGAAGAACAGCATTGGTGACAGTCAGAAGTAGCTCCACTAAATACAACCCATTGAGGCCTGCTGTTCAGGCAGTTCTTCACCAAGTTCACTGTGAACTTGCTCATCGTACAGCTGGATAACTTGTCAAGGAAGATGTTTTGAGGGACAGTATCAAAAGCCTCACTAAAATCCAGAAAAACTACATCTACTGTCTTCCCTTCATCCACTATGCGGGTGACCTTATCACAGAATTATGTTGTTAGGTAGGGCTTTCCCTTTTTAAACCCAAGTTGAATGTGCCTGATGATTGTATCGTTCTTTAAATGCCTTGCAATAGCACTCTGTATAATCTTCTCCAAAATTTTTCCAGAACCTGAGGTTACACTAACAGGTCTGTAGTTCCCCAGGTCTTCCTTCACATACTTTTTGTAGACTAGAATAACACCAAAACTAGCTTCCGATCAGCAAGGACCTCTCAGGCTACCAAGACTTTTGGTAGATGATCAAGAGGGGTCCTCCCATAACATCCACTAGCTCCTTCAGTACTCTGGGAGGAATCCCATCAGGCTCATGGACTTATGGACATTCAGCTGATACAATTGCTCCTTTACAATTTCAGTGTCCACAATAAAGTCACTGTTTCCACAGGTCCTCCAACTCAGAGGACGAAACAGCCAAGGTCTTACCAGTATTATTATAGGCTGAGGCAAAAAATCCCCAACAAACCAACAATGAATTCCTCAAACTTTTCCTCATCCGTATTTGTCAGGTGACCATCAAGTATCAATCAAACATTTTCCTAAGACCTCTCTCACTATTAGAATACTTTAAAAAGCCTTTCTTGTTTTCTGACACTACACTGGCCAGTTTCAACTCTGAGCTTTGGCCTTTCATGTTTTCTTCCTGCATCTGTGAACTATGTCTCTGTAATCTTACTGCAAAGCCTGACCTTGCTCCCAGAGATCATACAATTTCTTTTTCTGCTTGATCTCCAAGAGGAGTCCTGTGTTCAGGCAAGATGGTCTTCTGTATCACCTACTTGCTTTCTTATCCTACACATTAATGATACTGGAAAATATTTAGAGTTGATATGGTATATATTGTATTTTGTTGTTTATTTT
The DNA here is from genome assembly GCA_035041345.1 of Poliocrania exsul. Lineage (NCBI taxonomy): Eukaryota > Metazoa > Chordata > Aves > Passeriformes > Thamnophilidae > Poliocrania > Poliocrania exsul. Next base: position 136,094,759 of record JAWWLZ010000082.1, on the reverse strand, counting down.
CCATCTTATTTTAGGCATATTCCAACATTTTACTGTGATGAAACCAAATTAATTATTTTGAGTAGCCTTTCAAATATTCAACATTATTTCCAACATATTTTTTGAAATAACTCTGAAACATCTACAATTAAATTGAACTTTCTCCATTTAATGATTGTAGAGCTACTAAAGATTCTTTTACACTCACCTGAGTTCAGTGGCAATTATTCAACATTATTTTCTTTACTTGTAGCCCTTCAATATTTCAAGTGCAAATATTATTTCTCATTTGGTATGAAACATTTGTACGCCATTTATTGTATCTCTAAAATACTTTTGCCAGAGGCTGTTAGAATTTGAGACAAGAAACTGTTTGTTTAAAAATGAAACAATTTTCTTAAAAAAGATAAATATATTGAGATCCATACAGTACTATATTCAGTAAGATGACACACTACAGTCCATTCTTCTTTGTTTCTAGAGTAATGACAAACATATATGTGGATAGACAATATGCCAGAAATAAAAAATGTAACTGATTACTGTTTCAGAACTAGCTAAGACTTTTGTGTAGAACTGGAAATACTAAAGCAGTACAAAAACATCAGAAGAAACAAAATCAGAGGAACATATTGATAGAAATTGTTTATATTTGATAAGATGGCACAGTATGAAAAATAAAAAATTAGTGCCTTTATATATTAATACTGTATTTTCTATTTACTGATGTTTTATTTTTAATAACTCCATTTGGAGAACTTAAAGCATGTAGTCCACCCATAGGAATGAGTAATATTACATATTCTGTATTTTAATGTAAAAAGAAGTAATTACAGATCCGTTCTAGAATTAATACTAGTGTACATATGTCAACAAATTTTTCTACCCATCAAACCAATAAATAGCTAAGAATCAGCAAATTCAAGTGCATCAAAGTACATAAACAATTGATGTACAGGAGTGAAAAATGTAGCCCACCACAACCTAACACAGATGAGGGTGCCCACCAGCAAACCGTCAAGACTGGTCCCCTCTATCTTCTCTCTCCATTTTTACATATTTATTCCTCCCCAACTCACCTTGATCCCTTCCTTTCTACACCTTTGTTTTCTCCTGTAAACATCCTATAACAACTCTCACATCATCCCAGCATGCTCTTCCCTTGCATGCCATAATGAGCCCTATCCCCCAGCGTAGCAGGGGTGTGTTTTATCCTGGAGAATGACACAGGGACTCACAATGCTATGTTTCACCTGGCCTGCTGATGCTTTCTCAGGACAGCCCTGCAGAGCTCAGGGCAGGGGCTCGTGTCTCTTTGCTCGTCTGTGTGGGGGAAGGTGAGCATTTTATCACATTCCTTAACACAGGTCAACTCAGAACTTAATTTCAAGCTGCACAAAAAAATTATAGCATCATCACATCAACACTTTTAGCTCATCATTCTCCAAGTTATACATGATGCCCATATAGAAAAAGCAGCAAGTGACAGAGCTGGTTGTGAAACGCTATTCAAAATCAGCACCAATATACTCTTTGCTGTAATACTGCACTTGGCTAAACATGGGAAAGGATTCAAGCATTATAAATCATTTGAGAGTGGAGTATAGAGAGAAATAGATAGCAAAAGGGTCTAGCTACGTTCATGCATACCAAATATCTAGCTGAAACAAAACAGCATGAAACACATCCAACATTTTTCCCCACACACTTTCTTTAACCCTCCCACAGCTTCTGATCAATGTCTAACATTAAATAATATCAAAAAAAAGGTCTGAAATATTTTACTAGGATACCTTAAACACAGGGACGAATTAATAATGCAGTCATGAATCAAAATTAAATGCCTCAGCAGTTCATCAGATATCCTTTGATTCCATTTTTACCTGTCATTTCTTCACAACCAGCCACTGGAAACACTTGCCACCAAATTTCCTAACCTATCTATAACTTTACAACCTCAGCATAGGGTATCTAAAAATCGTCAGTATATGCTGGTTGCATGTACAGAAATATGTCTCTAAACCAGGTTATTAAATTTGTCTGCAATGTCAACAGTCTATAGCCTTAAGTGTTTATTAAAGAATATATGGTAGGCAGATAGAATGCCAGTCTTCTTTCTAGATAAAAATTACTTATAAATGTTCATTACATAATTTTCAGTCTGAAAGTAGAGTCAAGGCTACTTGTATTTTACAAGGCTCAGTTTTTCTACAGTTCCATGCACAGAATTCCTCTTCAAGCCAAGGACAATCTTTCACAAAGAATAACAGAAAAACAGGTCTCGTAGATTTGTTCTCCTGCAGATGCCAGAATACTTACAAATGTAGCTCCTGCAAATATCATTAAGAATAATGATTAATTTTATATCTATATTGCTTATCTTCCCTGACATTTCAAGAACTATACAAACATATTAAAAACATTACAACATATAAAACAGATAAAAAACAGTCACAGGAATAATTGAAGCAAAACCTGAGATGCAAGAAACCTTTTTTTGTATTAAGAATTCTTTTCATCCCACCTGGTAACAAATAGAATTTTACTGAGAAAATCTACACTCACCAGTGGAATACATTTCAGGTTTGATCAATGAAGAATGATAGTACATATATTGCATCTGATTATCACAGAATTACAGTTAAATAACTGACATGTTTAATACACCTTTACTATATCTCTATCCAATGCAAACAGAAAAGTGAAATTTGAAAGGATATTTTAACACCCTCCCACCAGCTCACCCACTTTATTACCTACTAAATCCACTAAAAAAGCAATTTGTTTTCCTTCCTATTTCAGCATCACACCACCCTTTCGTATTTCTTTTCCTTTACATACGGAAGTAGTACTATTAGGACAGAAGGGTAATATTTTATGTGATTTGGGACAATTCCCTTGTCTTATTACTTCAGTGATAAAGCATAGCAATTTCCTAACACACAGTTTCCTCTGCAATACTTACCTTTTCTTCTCTTTTGTTGTACTGACACTGTGTGCAATCATTTCGTATTATGGAAAAATCTACTTTTTATGTTCATAGTATACAGAATTCCAGGTGATAATCTGTCTTTAAGTATATACTAAATTATTATATTTGGTGCAATGATCACATTAAACAATTTTCTAAACCTTCACCTCTCAGACATACCTTAGGAAGTTTCAACTGCAAAATGTACTGTATCACATTCATGTGGGAGCTATGACATTGTTGGGAGCTACGACATTGTTGGGAGCTACTTATCTATCTCAACAAAACAGTGCATTAAGCAGAATAAACAATGACATCTTTGGTCATGAACTGAAGGTCCTGAACTGTTGGATCTAAGGGCTAATACAGCTAGTGTTCAAACAGGTATCTGAATATATCGCTCCAATAGTTAAATAGGGACAGGGGAATGAAGACATAAATTCTGTCCAAGCTGACTGCACTGCACATACTATGTGAAAGTCATTCTGCCTGCACAAAAAACTCAAACACTTCTGCTTTTCACATACCCTGTAAGTTAAGATTACCAAATCATCAAACTCTGCTGACCAGAAATGGAAGAACAATACAGTGGTGACAGCTTTTGCTGAGAATGCCAGTTGTCTAATTCTCAGACAAACACAACTACATAACCAAGATCATCATGACTGCTCATGACTCTTACAATACAATAAATTTAGTCACTAAGATAAGCAAAATTTGGTAGCAGTAAACCAAAACTAATTCCTGGATTCCACTTGAAAACTAAGTGTTATAAGGTAGAATACCTAAAGCAGGAAATGTTGCATAAAATAAAATTACATTCTCTCTCATCTCAGAGCAGATTTCAGATGTGGCCTCTGGCAGAATACAAGGAACATTTAACAGGGAGTTAACAAAATCACAGCTAATTGTGATACTGATACATATGATCTCTGTCTCCCTGTGAACAGTGCATCTGAAAGAAACTTCTTTTAATTTTTAATTCAGGACTTTAAGTGGGTACTCTTGAATATTGCTGCTATTCAGTTTTCTTCAACAGAGATATCTAGAGGCAACTTAGAACCTTACTTGTGAAACGGTAAGAAGTCAAGAGGATGTCAGTATTATGGCACTTTCCCCTCCAGCAATTTCCACCACTGTATTTGCTTTAATGCATCTTTCAATTGTTTGGGTCGTATTATACTTAATATTCATACCATAGCTGTATCCTGTACTGGGAGTATGTAGCAATAACATCCGCATATGTTAGTACCCCAATCTTTGTAGAATAATCTCCATCTTACTCTTTCCCATCCAAACTTCATTACCTGTTTCATGCAGTAAGACTTTACTGAATGAAGAGACTGAAGTAGGGGTAGCACAACAGTGCCCTCCTCTTTGTGACCTCCCCTGAGGGACTCCAACACATGTGGAAAAGCGTAAGTGAGGAGATGGAGGTTTGCAGTATATTTGTAACACTCTCCTACTGTTTTCAAGGTAAGAGAAGAATGTTATGTCTCACTGATAGACAAGCAGTTCAATTCAGGGTTAGAGTTAAGACTAACAATCATACTGGGGTTTATAACCAGATGGACTAAGTTATAGAAAATCAGAATATTCTACATTCTTCATTAGCTCAGGATGTTCAAAAGAATTATGTGATATGAGTAAATGAGATTTGTATCCCAAGTCAAATACTCATTTTTAAATATCACTGCTTATACGCTTTACACATGCCTACATAAGCTGTCTGTGCTTGCAAGCATTGTATACTGCATTATTCACAGTATTGTCACAGAAGACCCTACCGCATTTCTTAGAGCAAAGCAATCAGCGTATCTACGATTAGAGTGTGAAGTTATCTGGGAGCAAAATGTAGGAGCTATTTAACAAAATACAGCTACCTTACACAAAAGTATATGGCAGTGAATGAAGAATAACAAATGCAGCTGAAAATGTAGGAGGAATTTGTAATGTAATTATCAAACTTAAATTTGATCTGCCTTGGCAAAATGACCAGGAAACTGTGAAGGGGAAAAATGTGAATACCAATAGTAACACCCTATTCCATAGCACTGTTTTGGTGTATTTATTTCTTTGGGATTCTGAGGCAAGACTGCCTGCTTACAGATAGTATAACTCGGGCATCACAGCCCAGTTTACCTTATGAAGCATCCAACAATAATAGTATGAAGGAGCACCATCACTGTCAGGTCTGTGATACACATTTTCCACTAGCAGAGCTGATATTCATGTACCTGACAGGTCAGACAGTAAAGTATCTGCCCATTTCTGATTTCAGCATATTTTAAAATTCTTGGGAGTATTTAATCATAGTGATTGACTTAATGGTCCTTGCCAAGTCACTTTCATCCTTGACTGATACCCAAATGATCAATAAGCTTGACCATGCCAAAAGAGGGGAAAGTGAGAAAGGAGAGAAGACAAAGTGGAGAAAAAAAAAAAAAGAGGGTGAGAAAGAACAAAAAATGAGGGAGCAAAAGTAAAGCACAAAGGGAGGAAGAAAAAAAGAGTAAGAGAGCACAAAAAGGAAAGAGAGAAAGATGGGAAGGAGAGAAAGATGAAACGGATGGGAGAAAGGAAAGCAAGAAGAAAGAGAGGGAAGACAGGCAGAAAGGAAAAGTAAGAGGGAGGAGGAAGAGGACAGAAGGACAGAATATGATGCATACAGTATAATCTACAGCTTGAACCTAGAATTATTCAAAAGGTTATAGGAAGCTAGTAGTTAATAAAAATTCAATCACAAGAAAAAATGTGACATTACAATGTTGGAGGGTTGAGATGGGGGGTGTCCTATTAAGTAATTCAAATCAGTCCCTAGCATTAATACTACTAAATATGTCTAACATTTGCTTTAGTAGCTAAAGTGTTATTTTTAAAATGCAACTAAACTACCTGGAAACCTAACAGTCTTTGAAAATTAGTAGAAATTTCACCACAAAAAGTCCTTGGGCATCCCATTTTTAACTGTAAGCATTGCCTCATTCACATTTAACATCTAACTGATGAGCCAAAATTTCATTTTCAGGAGTAATACAGATAACTTGCAGCATAAATCTTGCTGGATGTCAAACAGACATGACTTCTAACAGCATTAAAATAAGCCCTCTAAATAAGTTAGGTATTGAAGTACTGAGCAATGCAATGCATGAATTAGAAATAATAAGTCTATGTCTTCAACATCTATTTCGTATCCTCTACCACTGATAAAGTACTTACCCTAAGGGGATTTTGAATTTCAGAACTGGAAAGTGTTCTTGGGGGAGTAAGGGCAGAATTTTATTCCCATCACACACAAAACAAGATGAATACTAGAGGTGTGGCCATCTATGATATTCTGAAAGCACAGGTCTCTAGTTTTGAACTTCTTTTGAAAAACAGATTCCAGTAACACACACTCACACATGCATAAATGTAAATACATGTAAATACTAAACAGATGGATACCAGAACTAATGAATACAGTAGGCAGGTTTAGAACAGATTGATTTTCACCCATCCACTTTACTTAAGCCATAGAACACTTAAATTTTGTCAGAAAGCTGATCCTAACATGGTCCTGCCTTTAAAACCAGCACAAGGCTCACATCACTAGCGTGAACACATTCTTGTGCCACTGCAAAGGAACTGAACAGGCCCACCAAATTTCAATTACAACAGTCACACTCCAAGACTTATGTGTCTGCAAGAGAAGGCTGTAGACAGTACACAAGGCTGTGAAATACATAACTTTCCTTCTCCCCAGTAAATAAACCTGTATGAATCCAATGGGTCTGGTTAGTGTCAGCACTTGCAGCTAAAGACATTCTTTCCTCACATCAGCTACATGCAGTCTTACAGCTACAGAGGCGAGTTCAGCCAGCCGTATGCAGAGCCACATGCTGTGAATTGCTGTTGGCTTCACTAAAAGAGGATATAGTTCTAAGTACAGGTGGAAGGAAGGCACATAGTGCTCACTCCAACACATGGGAGCAAACATCTATGCAAACCTCCTCTTCTGCACTGTGCTTCAGGAGTAAAGGGTGAATCATTACCTTTACAGATTTATTCAATACTTTTACTTGTGTTGTTGCAATACTACTGCATATGCATTCATTCAAATTTATACATGCGCCTACATCTGTAGAAAACCTCATACCAAATCTGCATCACTACTCAAAACAGTTCCCAGCCAGGACACATCTTTCCACAAATGCACTCTATGCACATATAACCTCACAACACACACTGTTCAACACAGGGAAATGCAAACTCCTGTGTGGACACACCTGCAAAGATCCATGCTCTGTGACTGGCTGCCAAAATTTCCCAGCTAACACACTTGTGTTCATCAGCTCTTCAGATTATACTCACGCATTCACACAAATGCACACATGTACACATACACCGTACGTACATCTATGTAAAACCATACACACAAACCTGTATGAACACCTATATGAATGAACCCATGCAGACACACATGCAAGACAAAAGCATGTCACAAAGGCACAGACATTTGCAAGAACATATGCACACATATACACACACAGAAAACACATGTATACGCAGATGCACTGGAAGGGATCCAGGCACTCTCACACATACACAGATGCAAGCACACACACACAAAGCACGTGTGCATGCACATACCTGCCCTCACATGCACAGAATCACACAAGCACACTTACGCACACAGCAGCACACACACCACACCGTGTGCACACGTGCACCCGCACTCGATACACCAGCACATGCAAGCGCACACGCGTGCACACGCACACGCGTGCACACACAAAGTCACAGGCACACGCGCACCCAAACACGCTCCCGCCCCCATGGAACCTCCCCCGCACGCACACGGGGCCCTCCTGACGGATGCACTCGCCCCGCGGGGCCCAGCACACGCGCAACGCCCCCTCACGCACAAAAATGCACCACCACCGCCTCCGCACACCTGCGACGACACCCCTGCACGCCCCCGCACCGCAGCCCGCGCCTGCCCACTCCCTCCACACGCTTCCCTCGGTGGATCACACCGCCGCCCCGCGCCCCTCCCGCGGTGGCCGGGCGGGGGGCAGCGGGCAGCAGGCGGGGGGCAGCGCGGGTGCCGAGCCCGCACGGCAGTGCCGGTGCCGCTCCCCCTCCCCGCGCCCCCTCCGCCGGGCCCCCGCACGGCGCCCCCGCAGAGCGGCGTGGCGCGCGGCCGGTAGGTGGCGCCATCGCTCTTCCTGGCGGAGCCGCGGCCGTGGGGCCCCCGCTCCCCGCCCGGCGCGGCCCGGCCCGGCCCGCCGGGAGCCACCGCCCGCCTGCGGCACCCCCGCGCCGGGGCCCCTTCTCCCCGGCCCGCCACGGTGAAGAGCCCCCTCAGCCTGCGCGCATGGGGAGCGGGGCTGTGCCCGCCGTACCCCCCCGCCATCCCCCGCGGGCGCGTTGTCCGGCCTGTAATTAATGTCCCCGCGCAGAGCAATCAGCCTGCGCGCCCCCCGGGCCGCGCGGTGTGTGCCCGAGGGCGCGGGCGGGCCGGGGGTGCGGGCCCATGCGGCACTGGCACCCCCGGGCACCGCATGTGCGTGGTTAATAACGAGGCGGCAATCGGGGTGGGCGAGCCCGGCCGCCCCAGCCCCCTCCGGGCGGCGGGATGGGGGGGACCCGCCACTCCGTTATCTCCCGAGCCGCTCTCCCAGGCAGAACTGATCCTCTTGGGGAATGAGGGGGTGGGGGGAGAGTCTCAATTACGAATACTGTTTGGAGTTTATTGGAGAGGGCGTCTGAGCGTTGAGGTGCTCTCCCGTGGCTCCCGGTGGATGCTCTGAGGAGCCAGGATTGTGGTGGGTTTCAGCTGTGCAGGGAGTTGGGGTAGTGGGGGGGTGGGGGGAAGGAAAAGACACGATCGAGAGTAGCTGAGACTTTGTGCCCCCGTTGGAGAGATGGTTGAGTCCTCGTCAAGGTTGCTGTGGTATCCCAGAAACACCATTCACTCCGAGCTGTGACCGCGCACCATCAACAGCAACAACTCCGCTGCGCCTGGCCGAGGAATAGGAATTAGGAGCTCTCAAGAATAATATGAAAGGGATCTGCAGAGGGGAAATCCGTGCAAAGGAATCGAAATTAGGAGACTTTTGGGAAAGGGGATGTACTAAATGTGGCCGGCTGGACTTCATCCTGGTGAAGAAAATGGAGATTAAAAGTGGATTTACATTTTGGAACCTCGTCTTTTTATTGATGGTTTCGTGTGTGAAAGGTAGGGTAGTACTTGAGGGGTATATATTTAGGGGTCCATTTTCGGTCAGGGCGTTGCAAGCTCACGCCTTATACCAAGGTGTATTTCAAAATATCTTTATTTCTTGTTTTATATTTTTACCCTGGGTAGTTTGCAATAGAAATATATAGACCATCGCTAAAGCGGGGAGGAAAGAAGGAGTTGATTCAGAGCTCTCTTCGGAGATAGGAAATGTATTTGCTTGCCAGGGCTGGCATTCAATGCAGTGACTGAGCTGGGGCTCAATAAATATTCTTGCAGTATGCTCAAACGGAGACGTGAGTTGGTTCATATAGCTTCTAACTAGTGTATATTCAAACAAATCCCACCGGATGACTTTTTTAAGGTGACGATGATGATAGTGCGGGGTGGAGGGGGGATTACCTACAATTCTGGTTTTCGGTGGAGCAGCGGGCTCTTTGCGGGAATGCCTGTATCGATGCTCTTATTAGTTTAACCCGTTGCGAGGGGAAAGTTACAGAGGAGCCCAGCGTACGCATAGCTGTCTCGCAGCCCGAAATGCGCTTCACGCTCGGCTGTCTGTACGCATGCAGGGCTCCCAGGCTGTCGGAAAGGTGCATTGGCAATTCAGCCTTGAAGGCATGGTCTGTCGCTGAGTGCAAAGATCGACACCTTTTCTCTCCCCTCCTTTAGTCCCTTTTCCCCTGATGTATGTGAGAGGTTCTGGACTGTTGGGGTTTTTTTTTCTCTCTCTCATTTTTTTTTTCGGAGCGAGAGCTATCTTGCTTTCTTCTTGCTTCTGTGTTCATGAAAGGAGAGCAAAAAGCAAATGTCTAGTTAGCGGCATAAATATCTTCACTAAGTCTGTGCTTGCAGACAGTTAAAGGAAATGCTACACAGAGAGAAAAAAGAAATATGTGGCTTGAATAATGTGCACCTGCAGAATTACACAGGCATCGTTAAACAGTGGAGTGCCGATCCCATCACGCGTGCCTCCAGTAAAAGGATCTATTCTGCAACTCCCCATAGTCATCTGCCTACCCGAAATAATCTCCCCTTGTTTGTAGCCAGTGATTAATATCCGATTAATCACCCTTTTATCCCCCTCATCCTCATCCCTCCTCCCCTCCACACTTACATACTCCCAGAATATTTAGTAGACGTTATCGATCCTCTCCGAGTTTTTAGACTTGGTTATCGCCTACAGAGGTTGCCTGTACGGGTGGGAAGGAGATGTTTTGAGGGGGTGGCATTCAAAGGCGTGCCTTCCCGAACTGACTCTGGCTTGGATGAAACAGTTTATTGTAGAGCTTTGCAGCTGCTTGTCCCTCTATTTGCACTGCGTGGAAAAGACACTTCGCGTTTCGCGGGGGGGGGGGGGGGGGGGG
>JAWWLZ010000082.1:136015428-136084119 GCA_035041345.1 Poliocrania exsul | reverse complement strand
GGGGGGAACGAGGGCTTTTACCTCATCCCACGTTATCCTGACGCGAGGTATCCAAGGTGAAGGGGGCTTACTGGCGACGTTTATGCACATTTTAATTACAGGCATATTCTCTCTGTTTGCATCTATGGAAGGGTGCCGCTCCCGGCGCTCTTCCCCGGTCTGGAGATGCTTTGCCATGAGCACAGACCCGCGGTTTTGGTGGCATTTCTTTTCCCTGGTTCATCCCCTTGCCGTTAGCGCGTTCTCGGTGCCGGGTGCCAGGGTTCGCCAGCCCCGGGTTGGCCGCTGGCCTGGCTCGCCGTGCGCTACGCGGCGCCCCGCGGGCGCGGTGCGGGGGCGAGCGGGGGCTCCGGCGCCGCTCCGACGCGGCTGCTTTGTGAGCGCGAGTCGCGGGGCGGCAGCATCCGACCGAGGGACGGGCTGCCCCGGCCGCGGGAGCGGAGCGGCGTTCCCAGCACCTGTTGAGAGCCGCCTCGCTTTGCCCTTGCGGGTGGGGGAAGGAAAAAGCGCTGGGCACTGAGTGCAAAAGCTGGGATGAAGCACCAGAAGTAGCCCAAGAAAAAGAGCTAGGCTTTGCAGAAGTGGCTCTTCCTCTCCATTGTCAAGGCCTAAGGTTCCCAGTGCTGACCAGGGCAGTTTCCATAGACTTCTTTTGGACAGGGGCGGTTCTCGCTGAAACTGCAGACCCAGTAGGTCAGATTTTACATCCAGGATGCAGGTTGCTTTAGGCAGCCACGCTCCACAGAGCTGGCTTAGACTCACTGCAACACTCTGCATCTATTCTGGGTGTTGATATTTAGTTCTCTCCCCACTCCCATGAATGAAAGCATTTTACTTTGATTTACGTTCCCTTTGTGTCAGCATACACTTGTGCCCCCAGAAAGCAGAGGTATACAATGAGTATACCTTCCTATTTAAAACATTCCTGATTTTGGGAGCAAGATGACTCCCTACATCTGCTCTACCATTGCCTGGAAAGGCCTTTTTACTACACCCCACCTCCACAAGCTCTAGCCCTACCCTTCCTTGCTTAAACACTAATACTAAGTAGTCCAGCACCACATCATAACACCCAAACTGTTGCTGACATTCCTGTCATCCAGACCACTTCCACAGTTTTGCTTGATATCTGCCTCTCCTCAGGCCCTTCCTGCTTTTGTCATTGTCCTGTCACCATTTCTCCAGTCTAGATCCACAGCTCTCCTGCACTTAGAGGTGTCAAACTAAACCAGAATTAAAGAATCATGCCCATATCTGATTAATTAAGCACTCCTTGGATATGAAACAAATGAACATAGAATTATTCACATTTATCTATAAATTTGTGCCTTTTCGGAACCGTGCAACACTACTTGGAAGGGGTTAGAAAAGAGAGAAGAAAGCAGGAGAGGATGGAGGGAAGGAAATTGTCAGAATCTCTGAGAAAGGGGTGATATGAAGAGCTAAAATTGAGAGGAATTGTACCTTCTTCAGTGAAAACATTGCTTACACAATATTCCATTATGCCATGGAACAATCTCCAACAGAACCTTCCTTGAACAGACACGGAATAAAAAAAGCAAAGACATGTCACCATTGAAAATTGAGAGAAGGCAAAGAAGGTATTAAAACAAACAAATCCACAACCCAGCCCTTAAAAAAGGCCAGAGTGATTCCTGGCAAGCTAGAGGGGTGATGAATCCTATGCTCTTCTGATTATATGTGTGAGACACCCAAGAAGGCTCCCTTCTCCCTCAGCCCCCACCATGGGAGAAATGAGAAGCACCATTGAGGCACAGAAGATACAAACCAAGTTTGGAGGAGTAGGCGTTGGAAACCTCCACTGTCACCTCCCTTACTGAAAGAGAAGGAGAGGGCAGGGCATAAAAGAGGGGGGAAAAATTAAGCAGCATCAGTGAGCTTTGCCTTCTGGGATTTAGAAGAGAAATCACTGATACTTGCACCCTTTTGGTTTGGCACCTCCCTCCACCAAAATAATAAAAAAAAATGCTTGCAATCTGTTAGTGGAAGCAAATCACAGAAGAAATGACGCAAAATGACTACAAGACTCTTCTACCTCCTCTGTTTATCTGTGGCTCCAAGACAGAGCACCAAGGTCGACTCTTTTGTCTGCCTGGCTAAAATGAAGCTTTGCCGCTGCTGTTCTTCCTCTTTCCCCCTCTTGCAGTTGTGACAGGCAGAACAAGAGCAGCTTCCAAAATGAAAGGGACACGAAGCACTGAGGTTTTAAACGGCTCATTGACAGAAAAAGTGATGAGAAAAAGGAAAGTATTTACATTTCCAGTGATGGGTACCTGGCATGTGGGAATATTTAGCAGGGACAAAGCGTCTCCTGCTTCTTACAGCCACCTCTGCAGTCTCCTCTCCCTTCTCCCCCATTTCCACCTCAATGCTGCTCTCTTTTTTCTCCGCCGGCCCCTCCCCATCGCTTCCTTCCCAGTCACTTGACTTGTCTTACTGGTGATGGGTATGGGCTAACTGGCGGATGGCTTTCCTCAGTGGGGCACGGCTGGGCGCAGCGAGGTGCTGGGATCTGTCCCCGAAGTGGGAACGGTCGGGAGAGTAACAGCAGGTTCAGGTTTCCTCATTTTCAGATGGTCGATGGCGCTGCTGCATCTTTATGTGCGTGTGTGTGTGTGTTGTCTGTTTGTGTGTATGTACGCGTGCAGGGGGCAGGGACACTGGAGAAGGGACAACGTCGTCCTTGCTTTCCAACTCCACACACGCTCACCTCCTCCACAGTGTCTCTTTGGCATAAGCCCCCGCAGATGACACAGGGGGCTGCGCACAGCAACTCACCGTTTTTCAAGCTACGCAATTCTTCAGGGTTGCAGGCAAAGTTACCTCTCTCACCCCCGCCTTTGTCACAGCTAAAACAACGCTCCGCTGTGTCCCCGCTTAGCGCGCGGCTCCTTCTCCTCCCCTAATGCAGGGCAGCATTGAAGAAGCACACTACCCCTCAGCAGCATCAGCAGGGACGTCTTCTCCCTCCCCTGCCCAGTGCCATTAGGGACGCGCAGAGAGCACAGGGGAATCTCACCTTCTGTCTCCGCATTTTCACTGCGAGAGGCAGCAGTCGCAAGGCGGAGCCGGCAGGGAGCGGCGGCCGTCCGCCCGCCGGGAACCTCCACCCGCGCCCGGCACTGGCACCGGGCTCCGCAGCCGCCTGAGGCGGCCGCACATCCAGAGAGCCCTCCTTAATATAGTCTTCCGTCTTCTGGCTTTGCTTTCTTTGTCTCGGTGACTCCTGTTGGCAAGTTTGAGGCAGCATTAGGGTGGTTGATTGGTTAGTTTGGTTGGCTGACACACAGAAATTGCCCCTCGCTCTCTGAGCACAGCCAGCCCGCTCGTCGACGAGCGGGTGGGGGCTCCAGGCAGCCACACAGGCTGAAGAGGGACAGGTTGTAGCTTCAACTCTTTTATCAACATCTCCATTAGCAAGCACCAGCTCAGGAGACCTAAAGCATTCCGTGGATGTGCTTTCAAATCCCTTCTTTTCCTAGACTCCTGTGCAAAAACCAGTAGGAACTTGCAGTCTACATGTGGGGTTTTTTGCTTGTTTGTTTGTATGTAGGGGGTGGCTGTTTTTGAGCAACAAGTCAAGCAGGATCAATTGTCCATCTAACTTAGTGCCCCCTTTATCTCCAGCCATAACTATCAGCAGCAGTCTAGTGAAAGATGTGAGAAATATAGCAAGTAGAGTGACCAGCACATCCTGGATCTCAGAAGCCAGCAGCTTTGGGTCTCTCCCAAGCTAGAGGCTGTTTTTGAAATACCACATTTTAAGAGGCATGGACTGGCCTGTGCTCCACTCATTTGTTTGTTCTCTCTCATTCTGCTGCCCTCCCCTCCTCTCCCCTTGCATTCTTATATATCCTCCATTCTTTACACTCTGCATCTGGCTGAAAGCACTGAGTAGTATAAACACTTGTAATAAAATTGGTTTTATTATATCCACTGTTGAGCTGAGAAGGTCAATCCCAAAAAATTGAGATTTCAAACCACTGAATGCACATGTATCTAGTAACAAGAAAGAAAAACACATACTTGTTCAGAGAAAATTGAAAAGGTTTTGAAATATGCTATGGGGATGGCTCAATTTGCATGATTGTAACATCTTTTCAGAGAAGATGTTATGAAGAATTAGCATAGCCTTGTATCCCTCCTTTTTTAAAAAAAAACCAAGTATGTTGGATGGTGATTTTCAGAGGTATTGAACATTTACAACTTCAGCTGGCTCCAGTAACAAGTTAGCACCCTTGAAGCAAGGCCAAGTGATTTCATTATTATGGTTCTGAGACAGACAGTATAAGGAAAACATCTATAAAACAAAATTGTATATGAAATGTTAATTTACAGAATGGTAGGAATAAGAACGGCTTTACGATCTGCTGTAGAATTTGTTTGTTTGTTTTTCCTTTTCCATTAATGGGAAACTTCAATTCTAATTCAGTGGGGTTGTGACATCTCAAGTTCAACGTCTTGCTTATGAGTATCATTCAGCTTGTATTTCTAAACATAATGAAGGTTGAAAGGATAGAACAAAGCATTTGTGAGAAATTAGCTCACTAGTTACTCCAAAGCAATTTCCCAGAAAAGAGCAGTCAGAGTACAGACAATTTGGTCTAAGTTGTTGTTTTTTCCTTAGACTCCTATAATTTTAAGAAAGCACTTACAGCATGAGGTATTTGAAGAAGCAATATTTAAGAAACAAACCAGAAAAGCATCTAATAAGACGAATTCCTGCAAGGCTATAAACCTTACCTTGTTACTTGGTTTATATAATTCCTGTGCTAAGGTTTATGCAAAATTCCAGAACTCTTACGAGCTTTAGACGCGTGCCTTTAAAAGAACTTCACAGAAGAATGTTTCTTTCTCAATTAAATCTTGTTGTTATCTCAGATTCAAGGAACAATATTTGGCAATTTTCTTGAACCTAAGTAGAAGAGTGTGTGATACATAATGCACTGGTTTTCACTTGCCTTTTTTAAGGAAAAAACCCCAACAACTAGTAGTATTAGGAAATATTGAAGGCCTTCTTCCCAATATCCAGCTTTTCTTCTGGGAAATACCATAGACAAGGATGTTGTACTCTAAGGAATATTATGTAAAATAAACAGGTACATACACAGACACACCATTTACATTTGCACGTGTCTACATTTAAGTGTTTACCTTTCTTGGGCAGATTTGTATTGATGGTTGCACTGCTTTATTCTCACAGATCCTGTGAGATTTACTATGGCTTCATAATTCCAGCATTACAAATGCTGAATACTGTTGTAAATGTCAAAGAAGGAAATGGTGGAAGTACATCGTGTCCTTCCCACCATCTGAAATCTTAATTGGGTAAGTTTATAGATTTAGGAACAGTGTTACTCATAAAGAGAGCTCCATAGTACTGGGAAATAGCATACAAGGGATTCCACCAGGGCTGGCCCTGTCATGGAACTGTGTCATTGAACAACAAGATGGAATGCAGCCAGCACAGACATAGACAGACGGTCTGCCAATTTTCCCTTGGATTCCACAAAATGCATCATAGTGTCATGTATCATATTTGTATTGTATCATAGAAATAAGGAAAATAACTGTGAGCAACTTAACCACAGAAGCATTCATGGGGTGATGAATTCTCACCTCCCGAGGCCTGTAAGTAACACAGATTATCTTTGCAATAGAACTGAAGGAATCTGGAGGCTTCAGGCAGAAATGACTGAGTGATTACTTGCATTTATATAGATGTTGAATTACTATTTCTGACTTTGAATTCCATTTTCTCTGTTCCCCATATTTACATACCTTATTAGCTTTATGTCTTTATGCATGTAAATTGGTTTCATTCTCATGGATGTGTAAATACATATGTGTGTACACATGTGTATATAATATGCACATGTAGAAATTATATCCATCTATTTGGTTATGTTATGAACAAATTCAACAGAGTGCATTGTTAATTTACGAAGGTGCAGATAACAACTTGAAACTTACGTGCTTCCTAAGTTATCCATATTGTGTATTCCCAATCTCAGAAGGAAGTTCTACTATTATACATAGCTGATTTCAATGAGAAAAGAAGAATGATAGTAGTGATAACTATGAGGAAATGTAAAGAAGAGAGTTGGATGAAAAGAAAAAAACATGAGTTACTAAAATCCATAATTAAAAATGGATCATAGCACGTTAAGAATTAACTGAAATATTTATTCCTACTGATTTAGGGATTTTTTACCAAATAGAGTTTCTATAAAACCATTCTTAGTAAATTGAAAACGTCTGAACACTTTTCAAATACAGGAAAAAAAAAAAGAACATTTTGGTGCTATTTTCAGGCTTATTTTAATACTGGTATTATCATTTAAAGAGCTGACATACGATATCTCAGAGGTGGCTGTATTTCAGTTGCAGTTAAAATGAGCGCTCTGCAATCATTATCTTCTTGTAGAAGTGTTACCAAATCCAGTGAGGGGATACCTGCAAGTGTAGTTTGGAGTCCTTAGCAAAAACGAGCCACATAAATGCAAAGCACAGACATCCTTTTTGTTTTAAGGTAGTGCTGAGATGGAGGTACTTGAATTGCAAGACTTTTCCTCCACTGTGTAATCTGACCCAGAACAAAAACTTCACAGTCCACTATAGTTAGCTTTCTTGATTACTGTGCAGTTTCATTTGGAAACTGAAGCTCCATCTAAATAAAACTATTATTTCAAATGTGTATACTAAATGTTGAACTTTTGCTTGTGTTTATCAGCTTTCAGCCAAAGTTGAATAGAAATTATAAAACAGGATTAAAAAAAAACTTCTAAACTGCCTGTAGTTTGAGCCCATGAAAAGCAAAAGGAGAGACCAGAATAGGACCTGTGAGAGCAATTTCTTGTTTCTTTTCATACTGAGTTTTGTATTACAGTTTTCTGTACATATATTTCATTTGACTCAACTATTAATTATAACAGAAGCCATATATGTCACAGTATATTAGGAATTTTCTTTAGAAGTGCTATTTGGAAAACTTTCACTGCATTATAAACCTAAAGATTACAAAAGTAAATTGTTTATAATTCAGGGAAAATAAATTTTATGTTTGGATACAGTCAGAAAATGCTCTCTCCACTTTTATTGACGGTCATGTCAACACTCCTGAGTAACAGTCCACTGGATTCAGTGTAATGGTAGTATGCCAATACAATGCCAGCTGTAGTTCTTACAACCACAGAATACCCATTCTTTTGTCAAGACATATGCTGAATTACAGCAATTTTATAACCTGTTTTCAAGATTCCATCTTAATTTTTTGTTTTCCAGTAAAACATTCTGGAATTTGCCGAAGGCTGCTAATAGCTGCAGAAGAACTAGGAGGAACTGATAAAAGAGATTTCAGTTTAGAATCCTTCAAATTTAATTATTAATGCAATTTGGTTTTACTTGTGTTATCATATATTCCCATATTAGTTACATTTGAAAATGCTGAATTAGCTTGAAAAACCAAAGCACAAAACCAGGGTAGTTTCCACATGAATTTTATTGTATTTGTTTTCTAACCCATTCTTTGTTTTTGCCACTGTTGTTTTAGTATAAACATATCTAATATACTGAGTCAAAATCACAGGAGCTAAAATACAGAGTAAAACAAGGGTACAAATCCTGATAGCCTACCTGGTTAACAAAAGTGGAGGGAAGAAAAGAATAGGGCTTTTCATAGTGACATAATCAAGTCCGTTAGCTTTGTAGTAATAGATGCTTTTTTCTTGCATCTCTGGGTGCATGCAGGAACACAGACATGCCAGCACTTCTGGTAGCAGGCATCTGTAACTGTGTGCTCTATCAATAAGAAACTCTGCTTAATTCATGGCTATGCCCATCTTGTGTGATTTCCCTTGAGTACCATCAATGTAACTGACCCTTCAATCGTATGACTTCTACTGACTTTAACAATGCTTGTTTCATAGAACCACAGAATTGGTTAGGTTGGAAAAGACCTCTAAGATCATCAAGTCCAACAGTTAACTCAGCACTGCCAAGTGTTGAGTTGACTGCCAGGCATGGCATGGTAGTTTTAATGACCACAAGAGAAGAAATGGGTGTAATTCGTAATTCATAATAAAAAGATACTTTCTAAAAATTTTTTCATCAATGTAGTACTCACAAAAGCGCTTCCATGATTAGAGAATTTTTATCAGTATGATATAGAGAAGTAACATGATACCTTCTCAGGTGAATGTTTTAGCAATGCTTAGACAACAATTCTTCCCTCTTCAAACTGTTGCAAAAATGGCTAAAACTTTTAGAGCTTTCAAATTATTTGCTAAATCCTTTCACATGAAACTGCTAAAAAAGTTCCTTTGCAATTGGACCCTTCAATAAACAGTCCTGGAACTGAAAAAAAAAAATCAACACTTTATTTTTGAAGGGCTTGAAAAATGTCCTCCTACAGCAGAAGTAGGAGAACTGACTATTCAGTCCTCAGTTTCTTGGTGTCACCTTCAACTTAAAAACAAATGAGGACATCATTACCTATTTCTTTCCACATTACTATTCAGCGTATCTACCACTTTATTTCATAATTCTTCTCAATAGCTGCTCATTTCTGCAAGCTCTTTTGAAATTTCCTTCACACAATTGTCATAGTTATTAGCTTCAGAGACTTTGGTAATATCATCTCTTTACCCTTTATTTCCATCTTGGCAACTACTTCCTGGGAAAATAAAATACCTCTGACATTTGAGACAGTATTTCATTAGAGGTTTTCATACATTTTGTTTAATGAAATGTCATATATCCTAAATGCAAACATATTTCCCTTATAGCAATTAATAAATATATTTTAAGAATCTGAATGTGGCCACTGCCTCAGTGGCCCAATTTTCTCCTTAAGTACTTAACCATTCTTGAGAAAATTTAATTTTCAACTCATTTCAATGGAAAGAAAAGTAGTCTAAATATTAGACAAGTCATAGGATTTCTTTGGTTTTTGTAGAGAATACAGTTTGCACAGAACCTCCAATGTCTTCTCATGCAGGGATAATAATTTTCCCCTGACAAATAGTTGGGCTATATTTTATTGGCATTTTTATTGTCAGCAATGGAAAGTTGCACCAATCAACCATATAAGACACAGTCATTTTTTAAAACATCCTGACAAACTTATGCTTCTCCAAGCTATTTATCTGAAACATCAATGAGCAACAGAATCAATGTTTAAAATAAAATAAGTTCAGTGACGTTGCTGACTCCTGCATGCCTACCTCCATAATTTTCCTAAGGATATGCTTTCAAAATCCCTAAATCTCTCTAGTACTACAATTGCAGGCCATTGAAATTTGTATGAGTTTCTACACTTTTTTCAGCTAGTTTTAAATTAAGCTACCCATGAAAAGCCACCATTCTCCTAAGCTCTATCTATATATTTTTACTACACACAAATTCTAGCTCATCAGCTAGCTCCTATAATTTTTCCCAATTTATCCAGCCTCCTCTGCACTTCTGGGCTCCCTTCCCAAATTCTCTTCCCACTCCACAAGTACCATTGGAGAAGTCCCAAAAACATAAAGCCTGCAGTAAAATATAGAAAGTTCTCTTCAGTTTCCATGTCATTTGTAAAGTCCTTTTTTTGGCCCAAAGTAATAACTATGTGAGGGTAATATACTAGGAAATGAAAAAACCTCCCAACTTTACAGTAATAAAATAGACTCTACTTTTTCAGAAGGTTCTTTAGATTTTATATCATCTGCACCAAATCAAGATTGGAAGAGTGGTGTTTCAGTTGTATTTCTTTTCATTCTTCAGTATATTGTGTCTGTCTACCTGATTATTTTTTGGTAACCAAAATAATGCCCACTCACCCCAAAGAAAAAAACTTCAAAACATGATTGAAAAAGTTCAAAACCTAATAGCAACGTAAAGGTGATATCCTTACATGTATATAAATACACCCTATAGAATCAGATAGTTAAAACTTGGATATTTAGTATATTTTGGAAATGCAAGATTTATCTTTCTGGTTTTTCAGGCTCCGGTGCATACAGTCAAACTGTCCATGTGACATGGTAAAGGGGAATTTTACAGATCTAATATTACTCTTGTGTCCTTTACTAATATCATCATTCTGGGATGACCACAACAGACTAGTCAGGACTCTGAATTCTACATAAAATATTGTCGATTAATTAAAAAAAAAAAGAGATAAAAAAAAGGAAAGAAAAATTTCATATGGTAAAACAGGACTTTATTTGTAGGGATACTATTCCTCACTTGTTCCAACTGACTTTCAGCATTTCAATGAAATCAGGAGAGTTTGCTATGTATCTGACTTGTGAAAGGTACTGTTCCAAATTGCTCCCTTTGGGGCCTCCTGTACTCGTCTTCTCTTTGAAATCCATTGACAGCTGAGTTAACACAAATGTCTAATCTGAGTCGGAGTGTGCCACAGATACCAGCTAAGGAGCGAATCTGTTCAGCAAAACTTCTGTAATTATTAAGAAAACATGAATTACCTTCTAGAATTTAAGGTAAATCTGAGGTAACTCTAAGGAAAAATGGATAATTTATTTTTAAAATCAATACAATGAGCATCGAATCATCACTTCTAAAGGCATATCTACACTTTAATGCTGAGGTGTTTTCTGAAGAACATTTTCTTCATGCTTAGAAGTTGTATTTTTTTTTCATTATTAAGCCAGTACACAGTGTCCTGTAGGGTAAGCATCCTCTGTCCAAACTGATATGGATATATGTAATTGATCAATTGTTTCATCTGCTTCCTCCATGCTTCATGTGCACAAAGTTTATTTGCACCATCTCCTTTGTACCATACTTTTTTCCGTGCTTTAGTTCACAGATTGCTTTGGATAAGGTTTCTCTTCTTTGTCTGTAATGCTTGGATGATTGTGCAATTTTTTTAGAAGTTGTAGCATTTATTTTTCCTATTTACAATCTCGGTGTCTTTTTTTCCTCCAACCTGACAATATTATTTTTCTATCTCATTTCTTTATTGATGGCTCAAATAATGTTTCTAGCAGTGTTTCTATTTCATGCTGCTTGGTGGCTCTAAGTCTTCCCATTCAAAGCTTCTTACTTCTCAAGTGAGAAGTGTGTTTTTGAATAAGAGTAATCATCCATTCAATTATAGCGTTATTGAAATATTTACCAGTAGATTATTTTAGAGCCTGTCCCCACTGAACTGAAAAGAAGATTTGCCATTGACTTTTAGCAGAACAGAGTAGATTGATAAAAAAAAAGCAAAATATTCATTTCAATACAGAGGAGTTTATTTGGGATGTGACAGCTCTACAAAACTGTTTATACCATTCATAGGACTAAATTGATGAAATGGAAGAACTTTAGCAGTTGAACTCTATCAGATTCTTTTTGCCAGTACCCTAAAATAGTATTGGAGCTAGGTGGCTAATTTACTGACACCCTCAGAAACCTTACACACTTTGATCCATTTTTGTTCACTGTCCTATGAGGGTAGTTAGATGAGTCCTCAGAAACAATGTTTCAGGCTTTACAATTCCTATAATGTTTTATTGTAGTTTCAAATCATATTCTAATTCATCATTCATTTATAAAATGGCAGGAGAAAGACTAAAGTTGCAAGATGAACCAAAAATCTAAAATCCATTTTAAAGCTTAAATTAAATAATACCAAAATTTTAGAAGAAAATGAGTCAACAGGTTATTTACCAATCACATTTTTCTAACTGTGATTTGGTCTAAAATTTGGCAGAAACACATGAGAAACCCTGAGAGTTTAAAGTTTCTGGCTGATCTCTAAATCAAAAACAGCTGAGCAGATTTAAATATTTTGTGTAAACAAATTTGCATCCAGGCTGCTAATCTGCATGCCAGCTTTCAGCTTGACATTTTCTGAAATGATGGAAAAATGCTAAGCCCTTAATACTAAATGGAGTTCATAATGGAAATGCTGACAGACCCATAATTACCTGTATTGTGATTGTGCTGAAAGCTTCTTTATCTGTCTAATCTTTCACAATGGAGTTAAATATATAAATTCTTGAAAGAAGGAAAAAAAGGAACTCTATGTTGGAAATGCTGAACTCTAGCAATGCTTTATTTTCTTCCAGACATTCACTTGTGGAGGCAGCAGTGACAAAAAAATTATGTGAAAGAGTTGTAGCATTCTTTGTGGAATTGTAGAAACAGCCAGTGATGCTTAAAAGTTTAACTTCATCTCCATTTTTCAATGTTTTTGAGTCACCTTTCTTGTGAAATATGACTAAACAGATACAATCAACCATTTTTAATATGGCAATGAGGCATTTTCGTAGAAGGAATTTGTCATTAGTTGACATGGCAAAAACCCCTGAACCAATAAAAAATACAGAAATTGTCATTTCACTGCCCTAATACTGTCCACCTGTACTACAATCTTAGGCACTGAAGGGAGGAGGAAATAAAAGATGGTATGTTTAGAAAACTTCTCCAGAAGATGAGGGGAAATAATAATAAGAAAAAGGAGAGAAAGGTCATTCTCTGGACTCTAATTTACAAGGTTCTTAATATAGAAACTCCATGGTCTGTCAACTTTAGAGTCTTTAAGATTCTCTGGAAGAGCTTTTCGTCAGTGTCTTTTTCATTCCCCTCCTGAAAAATCTTCCCCAATTTTTCCAGACTATAACCACCTGAAAAGCTAGAGAGTATTTGTTTCACAGAATTGGTTAGGATGGATGTTTCAGACATACCAGCCTTACTCCATCTCCACACAAATCTCTGTGAACCAGCCAGAGCACACAGCTGTGCCTGTAGAACACCTTTCACATATGACAGTAGCACTTCAAGGAAACAGAATATCCTCTAGCATTTTTTGCCTTTGTGGTTTTCTGTGAGAATGAAGTCTATTTCTTGAAGGTTCCCACAGCAAAGACTGACAAAGCTTGAAGAAAATATCCTGAGTGAAAATGAGAAATACAGTCCTCTGATGCCTTCTTTCCAAACTGCCACCTTCTCCAGAAAGAGACCTGGATTTTAATTTTTGCTTATAAAGCAACTACTTCAGTTCCAAGATCAGTTATTTGCCCATCTCTGTGTCTTCTTTAACATCAGTCTGCCTTTCTTGACTTAGGGAGATTAGAACTTCAGGTAGTGCTCAAGATATGGCTGCAGCAGTGTTTTCTGTAGGGGATAAGTTTCACTTTGTCTTACTGTTTGTCTTACTCTTCCTGATTGTGGAAGTGCTGTGTAACATGAAGTCAGTAATTTCAGAGAAATTTCAGTGATGTGTCTGTGGTCCAAACTCAGAGTTCCAAGTACAGCATCATGCAGATATATTTTACGTATATTTTCCTATATATATATTAATCTCTAAAACTCCTCTATTTATGCATTTGCACACCCTTTCATTTTGTGGGGGCATTCTGCAGTTCATCAACATTGATGTATCATTTGATTGCCCAAAGGATCTTAACAATTTCTCCAGTCTTGCAGATTTCACTGCATCCTCCTTACTCTGTTGAGGATCCTCTCGTGAGGATCCTAGGGCAACCCACCTCATCTAAGCAAGTGATCATTAAGCCCTATTCTCTGTTTTATATTTTAACTATCTTTAAGTTTATAAAAGGAACTTTCTGTCTGTCCTGTGGTAAATTATTTTTAATACTCTTTGGTGGGGAGGCTTGTCAAAAGATTTTTGCATGTTGATAGTGACTAAATTTTAAAAGATTAGTTTTTCTTATTAATTAATCTGTACACAGAATTCTGTTTTCCTGGATGACAGCTTCAACTAAAGACCCAAAACCACTGCAGAAGTGTGCTGTCCTTCTATGTTGCCTTCTCTGTTACACAGAAGAATCATAAATATGTTCTAAACCAGAACAGTTTCCATAATGCTATTGAGGCACAATGATACTGTTTAGTACATTAACAGCTGACTTAAAAAATGTATTTGTGGAGTTGCAGGACATGGTGCTGTTTCCTTTGGAAGCACTTTGTATAATTTGAACTAAACTACAACTCTAAGCAAAATGTTAGAGACACTGAGCTCTTACAGTTGCCATGCATCAGAGGAAATGTTTCTAGCATGTCTGGTTCTGAAAGATTGCTTGGTATTTTTCACAGAAGATTGTTATTAGCCTTCATCTTCTGGGTGAATTCCAATTTGGATAATTACAGTCTGCTATCTAAATTCTCTAAGCAGAGTGTGTTAAATAACCTTCTACACTTCCTTTTCTAATCTTCTGAGGGACATTTCTGAGAATTATTAAATAGTAGATCTGTTTAACCTAAAAGGCAGCTGCTTCTAAATGCTAGTGGAAAGCGACTGTTTTAGAAGGTGTGTTGACTATTCAGTGCTCAGTGATAAATTACGCAGCAGCATTGGTGGTACTTGCCATATAGGAAGAGCTCCTTGGTACTGTACAAAGCCAGAAGGAAGCTACCTCCTTTATAAGATTGCTGCAATTTATTTCAGAGTTCATATGAAAAAATTAGGGAAGCAATAGTGTTTTCTTCCAAGATGAAGAATATGAGCCTGGAGAAATCTACGTAGAAAGTTTTGGAAAAGTTGCAAGATATTGAAGATTTAAATAAAGATTTCTTATTCAATATGAAGGATAAATACACACAAGTGTAGTACACAGGAGAATATAGAAAAGTGCAAAGCTGTGCAAAGCTTTGAACTTCCTCAGATATGAAAAAAATCAAAGGGAAAAAATAGGTCAGCTGGACCAATCATGAAGTCAAGTCTAAGTTTCGCAATAAATGGATGAAAAAGAATAATTTTAGAAGTAGTTGAGTAAAATATTTTGATAGGTACATATTAGTTCAGTTATTTGTTTCAATGTGGGAAGAAAAGGGAGAGGACAGGACAGGACAGGACAGGACAGGACAGGACAGGACAGGAGAAATTCAGTATTAATCACAATTGCTTGTTGTGCTTATGGGCATTTGCAGTTATTGAACTAATTTAAAGATAATTTATAGAGCTGCATCACGTCATTCCATCAAAAGTAGTGTTTTCTGCTCACTCTCTACCCATGGTAAGGAGCAATGTTTAACAAAATAAAAAAGATACAGGAAACAGAGATGCCACAGAAAGGTCTTGCCTCAAAAGATGCTCTAACATTCACTATGTCCGTATGTTCTCTGAGCCTGTTGACACAGCTGTGTTAAACTAGAAGAAATTCTCTCCTGTATTATTTCTTCCAATCTTATTTACCTCCCTCAGAACACCCTCCATCAAACCAGAAAAAGATTTTTGCTCTCCATGAGGAAAAAACAGCAGTGTTGACATTTTTGCTTATGATTGTTCACCCTTTATTTTGCAAAAACTGTGCAGGCTGACAGGAAAACTTTATATGTTTTACAAAGAACAATACAACATGGTTATGCAAGCTCATAATAATTCCATGACTCCTGGTATTGTCTGGCATTATTTTAGTTCAAGATGAAAACATCATACCCACTCATGTCTGCTTAAACTACCTCTCGGCTCAGTCCAATCTGTTTAAAAAAGCAGAATACCAAGATCATTTTACATAATGTTATGTGAAAATTAGGTATTCACAGGGTTGATATACGTCTGCATTGAATGGAAGAAGAGGTTGTTTATAGCCCTTTGAGAAACCATTTAAATCTGATTCTAAGGAAACACTGTTACTACGGTGCAAATGTTTGACTTGATTGCAATTTTGAAGATAGAGGATATGTATATTTCTCTGATGTTACAGAAACACAGAGAACTTTTTGGCTTGGTTATCACTATGACTTACTGTTGCCAAAAATTGCATTAACTGCTATTTTGGAGTATCCTCAGTATAGAATTTTCATGAGCTTAGTTTCTTGTATGAATACAAAATTTATAAATATGAGTGTAATACAATATGCATAGTTCCAAACCAAGTAACAGCATTCTTGAAAATAATGATCAGGAGAAAAACAGAGTAACATAATTTCTCTTTTACAGAGCTTCATTATCTGTGGGTTAGCAAAGCTCAGATACTTTGGTGTGCAATTTACCACTACATTGCCAAAAAAAGTCAGTATATATTATTGCAGTTTGAAATGCACTTTGAAGTCTTCGTGTCTTTACAGTTGTGTAAGAAATTGGCTTCAAGGGAATTGCTACTGTCCTTTGCTAGAGAAAAACAAAAAAATAAAATCTTGAAGTTAGTGGGTCAAATATCATCTGCTTTAATTACTTTAAACAGATGGAAATCATGAATAATTATTCATAAAACCCTATTTATGTGCCTATTCAAGGGTTATTTTTTCAAGATTTTTTCAGTTACTTAAATAGCAAAGTGAAAAAGAGCAAGTAATATCTTTTCATATGTGCACATTAAGAAACAGCAATAAATGGTTGGTTTTATAACTATTCTGAGAAGCTGAATGAGTCCAGATCCAGTGCAGACAAGATCAAACTGTATTGAAGGACTTATTTCCAAACTTACAAATATTTCTTCCTATTTATCATTGTGCTTCACTAAAGCATGCTGTTAAAAGCAGAAACAAAGCTTCTGGGAATTAGAGTTTTCATTAGGAGGAAAAACCCCACACCTCTCTTCAGATAAACTCTCATATAATGTGTGATTTCTGCCCACTTCATTAAGCATACATTCTACTGATGTTTCAATATTTGGGCTATGAATCTGTTGCTGTACAGTTAAGGAATGAGATTGTACAACATTTTCAAAACTGCCGGAAAGGAATTCTTTCATAAATGAAAGAAATACTTTTTTTTACTGAGAATTATCCTACTTTCATAATTTTATTACATTTCATTTTGCATTTATAGATGGGTTGTTTCTGAGTTTGAGCTTACTAAAATACCATATTTTGCATCTGAAATCAAACATTAACCTGCTGTCTAGTGAAGTGAATAATTTTATTTTAAATGCTAAAATATACAAAAAATTAAAACGACAGTCAAACAACTGTATCAACATGGCCATTTAGACCCATGGATCTGCTCAGTGTCTCATCCTTCTATCCTTGCTGACTATGTGTCAACTTCTGAAACTTTTGCTATGTGCTTTCTTGCAATTCAGGAAACACCACAGTACAAACAAACTTAGACAGTTATATGTACTGAAATGGTTTACTTCCTACAGTCAGTGAATACATTTCAGCTGATGGGCAGCAAGTTCTTGAATTGCTGTTACACAGTTCCAAACCAGACATGAGCGTGTCTATTTCTGCTTGCACTTACTCATGGTTGTGAACTCATCCCACTGTGATAGCATTGTTTTTGGTTTTGGTTTTGGTTTTTTTTTACATTTATTTCTATCAGTTCTTAAAAAAAATGTTTGACTTCCAGAAAATGGAAGAAAGAAGGGAGGATTCCCAAAGGTGCCTCTTATTCTACAGATTTCAAAGACTCATACAAATTTGAGAAAATAAGTTCTATGCTTGCAAAAATAATAAGAAAATGTAATTGTTGCTTGTTTCTACACTTTGAGAAAAATGCACTGTAGGTTGGTAGTTAACTGTAACTAAATTAAGAATCTTAGTTTTGCCTTTGAAATATTACTTCTCCTCCCCAAGGCAATTTGAATGCCCGTGTGTCAAAACTGCTTAGGCAACCTCACCAAAATCAAGTTTTCTTACTGTTTCCATTTTAAAAATTATGATAGATTTTTGGTTGGTTAGTTAGTCTGTTCTTACTTGAGAAGAGGTCTGGGGGTTCTTTTTGTCTCAGTGTAATTCTGAGCTTCTTCAAACAATGGATGACTTTCCCTGTTGAGAGTGACTAAGGAGGAAAAAAGAGCCAAGTGATCCTTGCGTGAGCATTTAGGGCAACATGTACTGGTCTGACTTGAGAGTAATCCTGCTCCACAGAGACAGAGAAAGGACAGTTTGAATTTCAGCTTGTTATACCCTTTGTGGTCCTTTGGGTTCAAAGTTGCTACTTCATGTAAACGTTACTTCAGTAGCAAGCCATACATTTCTTTCAGGCATCTTCCTGTTGTTTTGTCTCAGCTGAGAGGTTTATCTGTCAGTGAGCCAGCCTAACTAGTCACCTGTACAGAGCAAGCAGACCTGCAGGGAGCACTGGATGCTGTTGCACAGAGAAGAACACAGCCGTGCAGAGTGAAGCATTCTCTGTGCTAAGTAGGCCGTTTCCCATCATATTATAAGAATTTCACACTACATTATATTGTGAGCCTTAAATGATTGAATGTCTCCTTTGAACATTCAAAGGTTTCCTACCATACTAGCTCACTGTTATCACTTCTTACATTGCCTCATGGCAAATTATTGAATATACTGTAAGAAAAGGAAGATCATCAGCATCTTATTTGCATACAAACATCATATTATTTTCAAATTATCTTCTTTATGCTTCTCATTTTCCTAGGTTGTTTTTTTCTGCATGTATGAAATTGCCCATTCTATCTGTATTTTCCTATTAGTGTTTTGTTGCATAACATAACGGATTTTTTCCTACCTTTATTCCCTCCCTGAATATAAGAGCCTAAATTACACAAAGGTAAGAACATCAGCGGTAGTTCACTACTAAGTTTTAGCAATTTATAGCAAGCTAATCAGAATAGTTAAAACAAAAGTGATACAGACTTTCAATAAAAAGCAACTTTTCACTTTCTCACTGAATAGGAAATGTTTGAGGATGACTTCAGTGTTTCTAACATTTGTTACTTTGCCTAAAACTTTCAGAAAATTTCTCGGGCTCATATGGCTTTTGGCAACAGCCCCTATGCTTTCCCCTCC
This sequence comes from Poliocrania exsul, assembly GCA_035041345.1. Classification (NCBI taxonomy): domain Eukaryota; kingdom Metazoa; phylum Chordata; class Aves; order Passeriformes; family Thamnophilidae; genus Poliocrania; species Poliocrania exsul. The sequence continues at coordinate 136,065,432 of JAWWLZ010000082.1, read as the reverse complement.
GATAGAGAAGAACAAGAAAATGCAGTCATAAAAAAGGCTGTTTCCTTAGCAGCCAGTTTCCAGCGTGTTCATAGCCCTTTTTGGCTCATGCCAGTTATTGTATTGTGCTTGTATTGTATGAAAACATTTGTACTTTGAGGGACATGTGAATGATAAGGGAATGGGAGGTGATTTTTCCAAGAGGAACATAATCAAAAGCAAGTGAATCTATGAACAGTTAAAAGTGCGTTGGGTAGTGACAGTGTCTGAACTGCAGATATGTTGAGATATAATGGGGAATTGCAGCTTCTGGGAGGCATCTGTAGAACCCAATGCAAAGTTGTTCAACCCAGAAAAGTTAAGCATATCTATTGTAACCTTTCTCACCGTCCTTGCCCCTCCTCCCGCCACCTCCCCCTCCCTGTCCCCAGCTGGGAATAGACTTCCTAAACAAGTTTACAGCAGAATTAATAGATTTCAATGCTACCTTAGTACTGCCTTACCTTGTCCAAACTCCTTTTGGCAGTGTCATCTGGTGTCATGCAGTGCATATTAACTTTACATGTCTTATAAAGAAAATGTTAATCCTAAAAGGACATTTTCATTGCAGCTGTTGGAAGTAGGGAAATACATAATTATGGCATTTCTTAACTTCTGTATTTTTGAGTTTACTGCTTGAAAAATATCTCAGGTGGCTGGTGTTATAATTATTTCTAAAGGGAAGTGGTGGAACCTTACTGTGTTAGCAGTGTGAAAAACTCTTTGAAGCAGAATTCTGTCCATCGCTTCATATCTATACATGACAGATTAGCAAGGACCTAAAATATGTATAGAACAAAATTAAATAGTTATCTAATGAAACTGTTATTTGCCTCACATATTCTTTAACGTGAATGATTAAAGAAATGAGTAGATCAATCTCCTTTAGTTACCATTTTCTCTACTAATTCAATAGGGAAGAAACAGAGAAAAAAATATAATTAAATAAAAGCTCCCAAGGCACGTCTTTAGCACATAGTGTCTCACAAAGTTTGCCATACATACCACACTGTTTCTGGATTACATGTAATTCCTTTCACTGTCACATACTGAACCAAACAGCACTATACTTTAGCATTGCAAAGTTCATTGGGCCCATTTCTGACCTCACAGGGTTTCAGGTCCATAGCAAAATAGACTTGACGGATATGAGTAGTGAAACATATGTAAATCCAGCACTAAGTGCTTAAACACAGAAATATTTCTTTTTCATTGCTAAAAAGAAATTACAGTATATGATTATATAATCATGGTTTGACATTCAAAATAAGTCACAAATGTTCTTTGTTTGAAGTAATGGAAAGGCGAATAGGTGTGCAGGAGAGAAGGTAACATCCAGGCAGATGATCTGCCCGATGATTTGGTTATTTTTATCCCCAAATGCAATTTTCACTTCTCTCTACCACTCAATAGGAGCAGCATGTTTAAAAGTTGCACTTCATGTGGTGTCAGCTAGTAAATATTGTCACTGTTTTGAGATGTTATTAAAGAAACATTATCCTTCGTAGAATATTAGATTCTAATAATCTGTCCCAGTTAACTATTATGATAGTTCTGTTTAGATGTAAAAAATGTGATAGTCCTTTCTAGTTAGTGGATGTGGAAGTATGTTTAAAAAACTTTCAAGCTGACTATGAGGATTTTAGTTGGTCTTGTTTTTCCAATCTCTATTAAAACATTAACTATCACATTTATTCTATTAGTAGGATGTAAAATGTTTTTGTTGTAATCAAGACTCAGGTCTAGTTTTCTTAGTATAGTCTAGTATTCTCTGTATAGTATGGTATTCTCTATTTCATAGTAATTTATTAGAAATTGGGATTATTTTCCATATTGACTCTCTTTCCTAGTAACAGTTGTCTCACCTTACACATTTTGAACTGAATTGTTTTAGTCACATCCCCAAAGTGGGTTTTTTTATTTCAGGATAACAGCCTTACTTTCAAATACTGACAATGCAACAATGACATAAAGATACTGTTATGGAAAATCCTGGTCCAAAGTCCACTAAGATAATATAAAGTGATAGTAAAATACAAACACAGTGTACGTGACACAGATCTGGTAGAAAGAAAAAAAGAAAAATGTTGCCAGAACAAATTCTAAGGACAACTGATCCAGAGCAGATTGGTTAGACATAATCTGTCATGTTGTGAGAGTAACTATTACCTTTTTTTACTCTATCGTGCATTATACTTTGGATTATCTTCTATGACACAATTTATTAATAGTTGTTATTTCATCAGTACTTTAAGTCCGTGCAAAATCTTCAGTCATGCATCTTGCTATGCATTAAATTCACATGTATTTCAGTGGACATTCCTTTGCTCCATTCAGTAGCTATAGAGAAAAGAGAATGGCCAACTCAGGACAAACAAACATACCAAAAAAAAAAAAAAAAAGGCAGAGGTACTCTAAAATTAAACACATACAGATATTGAACTTTGTTATAAAATACCTTTTGTACTACAAAATATCTGACAGATAACGCATTAGAAAGAAAGGAGAAAAGGAAAATAACTAGAACTAAAACATGTCAGACTAATGTGTGAATTCAGGTAAATTGATAGAAAGTGCAATGGATCTAGAACAACAAGCAGACCAGATCATTTAACATAAGATCTTGATTGCAAGTTTGGTTGCTTTTTGGTTTTTCAGTTGCTGAAGTTCTTTCAACTCCTTTCAAGTTCTGTTCAAATCTTTTTTTCAGTGCACTTAATCCTTTTTGTCGCAGTCTTTAAACCACCTTTAATTCTGCAGTGTCATCTCTGTTACAGGCTGGGCACTACTGCATGCAGTTTTCCAGATACCACGGCACCATTAATATTATGAAGTGACATTTCTTAATAATCTGTCTTACATATTAATATACAATTCCATGCTTTAATATCTACCAGTGCCATAATCTTTAATGTGTGTTTCCTTATACCAATGTCATGAAGGAATCCTGTTGCCTATTACCTTGCTTGCAGATAGAAAATCTTTCTACAAGTCAGTTATGGGCCAGATTTTTTCAGGGTATTTAGGTACCTAATGATCCAGGCAAGTTTCTAGTGGAACTGACAGAAGTCTAAATGTCTAAGTCCCATTATTTCAGTAGGTATTAGGTACTACATTTTTCAAAGTCATACTGTGGCATATCTGGAAAATACCTTTTAAAAATCTTAAAGAATTTTTAAAAAGTCCCAAGTGACTTCCCAAAGTTACAGAAATCTTTGGTCAAGCAGAAGGCTGAAACCATATCTCCTGATTCCAGGATGCCTCTGTTAACATTGATCCATAGTAAATCCTTTCCTTTTCTTTGAGTAAATATAAAATACTGCCCATGTTTTCTTACATATCTTACTAGGTGTAAAGGAATAATTTCCAAGAGGTTTTTTATATTGTTAACTGCTATTATTTTTTATTTTTTTTTTACTAATAAGATGTTAGGCTTTATGCCAGTTTTCTGTACTGCTCTGCCTTCCATATAAAATAATCAGACTACTGCAATAATTTATAAAATGGAAGTAACACAAGTGTTTAATTTTTGTATCTTACTTTTTCTGACAAACTTTAAAAACTTCCCCTTTTCTGTGTGAAATATTAAGAGGAGCTAGTTACCTCTGACATGGATGTACCTACAGTCAAAGTCATTGGAAAAGGATATACATAGAATAAATGCATATGAGAATCATTAATATTGCCTAAAATACACAAATAACTGTACTTCCACAACATATGTGCAAGATTTGGTAAATGAGACTGGTAAAAAAGGAATCCATGTAGGGTTTTTAACGTACTCTAGGAATGGTTCCTTTGCTACTATTTCTCCAACCCTAGTACATGTCAGGCAGCTGGTAAGCTGAGACCACTGTACTTCATGGTGATTGCCAGCATCTCATTGTTTCCTTGTCCTCCCTAGTCTGCACACTGCTATGCTCCGTAGTCTGCTTGCACTTACAACCTGCATTCTGTTTACACTGCAGTGTTCTCAAATTGAGGTCAGTGTCTTTCCTGTCTCTGTGAGTGTGTAGCACAACATGCACCTTGCATATGTACATATTTCAGAAATACCATCACATAATTATTGTGGAAACTGTATTCAGTGGGTCTAATTATCGACTGCTTGTTGCTTTCAAAAACCACAGTTGCTGTAAATAAAACTAAATCATAATTTTGCATTTCCAATGGCAATAGCAATTTATGTTCATTTTCAAGGACATTTATGGCAAAAGGACATTCACAGAGATGCAGAATCAAACCTCATCTCTGTGGAATTCTTGGCCTGTAAATAAACTGGACTTCAAAAGTTTCTAATCTCTTAAGCGTATTTCAATAGACTGGCTAATGATTAATCAAAATGAATACAATAATAACATAATTATCAAAGTTAGTTTGGTTTTTGTTGAGATATTTTTTATATTAAAGTCCAAAATGAAAAGTATTTTGCCTGAATGCCACAAACAACTTCATACTTTAACTGGAACCTGTTCATATTAAATCAATTGTAAATCTGCAGTGAAGAAAAATGTGGTGGTTTCTTGAGAGATTTTTTTTCCTAGCATGAAATAATGAACAGCAAATGCTCACTTTATAGATTAGATATTTAGTAAATCTGTAAATATTCTGATCTTTTTTAAAATATGCATTGTGAAAGTTCGTATTCTTGTCTATATTCCATTTAATGGAAGGCGAATACATGTCTTTGCTAAACATCAAGTTAATTTTGACATCTCTACACTAAACTCACTTGCCTAGATTGCTGAAAAATACAACTAGCTATACAATATGCTGAAACATGCAGAAATCTGAGAAAATAAAAAAAATGGGCGAAACTTTCTTGCCCCCTTGGTATCCATTCTAATATGTATGTAAATAGACCAACCAAACATCCAGTATGGAATGATCATTGTTATAATAAATAACATACTAAAATATTTATTATTAATATGTTTCTCCACTGCATTTCTATTGTTTAGTCATGAATATGTCTGTAAGATACTGTTTTTTAGCTCTATCCTTTAATTGTTCTTATAATAATTTTGCAGTGATAAAAGGGATTGCAAGGTTGTAGAAAATCAGACCAAATGCAAAGTAATGGAGACAGGCTCTGTTATTTGTCTTGCACTTTCACATTTCAGTGTTTCAGGTGTGTGTAAATACTCTGTCCTGATTGTATTTGCTATATCCATTAAAAGTTCAAATTAATATAAACTTTAAATTATCTTTTTTTTTTTTCTTTTTTTGAAGTTTGGAGGGTTTTGTCGATGTTTCCTATAGTTGTATTAGCCAATAGCTATTCTAAGACTCAAGGCAGGGAATTCCATGGCAAGAATAGCCATCTTTTGGTTTGATGTATAACTCAAAAGGAACAGAAAGAGTATTTATTTAAGTGGCTGCACCAAGGTTATTTTATGGCTTGTATTCTTGATCTTCCCATCTGTCCAAATATTTGGGTGTATTTTTTGTTTTTTGTATTTTTTTGGGTTTGGGTTTTTGTTTGTTTGTTTGGGGTTTTGTTGTTGTTGTTGTTTTGGTTTTTTGTTTTTCTCTTTTCTACTTTTTGCTAGAAAACAATAGAATAAGTACAGTTGGGGCACTAGAGAATGTCCAAGAAGCATAGTCTAATTTTTAGGGAAATCTAGAAGACAACTGAATTCCCTCAAGAAGTGACAATTTTTCAACCATGAAGAATACTCTAACTATAACATTCATTACAGTGCTTCTCCTTATTTCTTTTTCTTCTGGGAGGTTTTCAAGAACAGAAAGATGAACAGAGTATGACATTCAATTGATGTATGTTGAGTTGTGACCCTCACAGCATTTTACAGAATTCACAGAATCACAGAATCATCAAATTTGGAAGAAACCTTTAGTATTATCTAGTTCATCAATCCTGCACTACCATACTCACTTCTAAACCATATCCACAACTGCCACATCCAAACATCTCTTGAACACTTTCAGTGATGGTGCATCACGTCCCAGGGCAACTTACTCCAATGCCTAACCACTCCTTAAGTGATTTTTCCTTTTTCTAGTATCTCATCTGAACCTCCCCTGGTGCAACCTAAGGCCCTTTCCTCTCATCCTTTCATTAGAGATGTAGCAGAAGAGACCAAACCGTCACCTCACCCTCACTGCAGCTTCCTTTCTGGTAGTTGTACAGAGCAATGAGGTCTCCCCTGAGTCTCCTATTCTCCAAACACAACAATCCCAGTTCCCTCAGCTGCTCCTCATAAGGCACATTTTCTAGACCCCTCACCATCTTCATTTCCCTTCTTTGAACACAAAACATTAGGATGAAACAGAGACCTAGTCTTTTAGATGTATTTTGAGAATGCCTCCTAGATGTTCTGAAGACATGAGAAAAAGGATGGTTTTGATCCTGTCTAAGTCCAGGGTAAGTATCACATAACTTCTCAGTGCCTCAACACTATCATACTGAAACACAGAAAGACATGATCAGAGTGGGGTTTAGGCACCCAAGAAGCTTTTATGTAGGATATTGAGTACAACTAAGTGCTTTTTCTTCCCCAAATAAGACATCAGTCTTATCAGACAAAGGAGATTTCTGGATCATAATTTCCATAGAGATAAAATTTAGGTATGAAAACCTCACTTTATCCAACAGTAAGCAATGCACTGAAACACAAGGTAGAGACTGAGGGGAGATCTAACTACAGTTTACAACTTCTGCGTGAAGGGGAAGAAGAGGGGCAGACACTGATCTCCTCTCTGTGGTTAAAAGTGACAGGACCCGAGGGAATAGCCTGGAGTTGCGTCAGAGGAGGTTTAGGTGGGATATTAGAAAAAGGTCCTTCACTCAGAGAGTGGTCGGGCCCTGGAACAGGCTCCCCAGGGCAGTGGTCACAGCACCAAGCCTGGCAGAGTTCAAGAAATGTTTGGACAGTACTTTCTGGCACATGGGGTGATTCTTAAGGATGGTCCTATGCAGGGCCAGGAGTTGGGCTCAATGATCCTTATGGGTCCATTCCAACTCTGCATATTCTGTAATTCTTTAATTATGTATTCTTAGCACTTTAAGTCCACATATGCAAAAGAAACCAGCACAAAACTCATTGTATAGAGAGAAGCACACTAAACTTAAATTTCAATACAGCAGTGTACCCCCCTCGTGACAGACTTAACAACAGAAAACTACTAACTAGAAACACAACCACCTAAAAAACAAATCTAGAACCCCCCTTGCTAACACAGAGTACCAAAATGACCTGCACACCACCTTCTCTATAACACAAAAGAAAGAATATAGGTGTTTCCCATTAACACACATGTTGAAAAAGAACTACACACCTTAAAAGAACACAACTAATATAAAGCAAGATATATACCTAGTAAGTTACAAGGTGTAAGGCAAGTTATTAGTATTAAAGTAGCACGCAGTTAGTAAATAAGATGCCTTTAAAGATATATTCCAGGGAATTTAGCATCAAAGTAGCTGTGAGGTAAAATTGAAAGCATAAGAATATAAGCTCCTGTATAAAACAAAACAGATATAGTATAAGATATAGATTGTATAAAGTAATTTGTTGTAAGAGAGTAAAGTATGAGATAGAAAATATAAAGTACAGAGAGCACATAGTTTCTCACCCCTACATTGTCCAAACAGGTGGGCAGAGACAGGGCTGCTGCTTTCAGTTAACCTCCACAGAGATGATGGCATTTATCCCATTTTTGCTCATGTCCAATCTCTTCTTGTAACCTTTTTCATTAGGTAGGTTGAGTATTTATAGTCAATAATAGTTTTTATTTTGGGGGTGATAGACAGATAACTTAAGCCTGAGAGCTGGCTCCTTTTGTCTCCATGGGGTGTAGCAAAGAAGGGCCATGTCATTTCTGTAACACTCCATTCTTCGGTCATCCTGTAAATATGACTCGAGCACTTTCAAGAAGCCACTGGAGTCTTTTTGGGTTCCTGGGAACACCCCTCCAGGGGCTGAGATTTTCCCCTTAAACCATCAAGAGATTATCAGGGATATCACCTCACAAGATGTCCAATCCATCACTTCCTAACATTGTCCTGTCTTGCAGTGTTATTTATATGATATTTTCTGATTTACATAAATAATTTTACTTGGCAATTTCAAAAGTATTAAGCAGAAACAAAACAACAAACTCAGCAGTGTTATGAGTGATACTGATTTAGACCAGGAGTTTGGATCTCCATGCAAATATTTTTCAGAATATCTAATCTTCTTGAGTAAAGAAACCCAGGTTTTAAGTTTACTTTGTACAATATTTTTTTTTTTTTAGTGGACAAGCAGACTTTGAAGGTTTCACAGTTAAGATGCTTAAATCTTCATAGGTACTTTGACTCAAATTCCTGTTGCTTCAGTGGCTATTTATTTAATCCCGAACTGAATGCAACACTTCTGTATGCCCAATGCTTTCTAAAAATCCTGTAGGTGAAAGGAGTATTTGGATGACATCTACATTTATACAGTAGATAGAAAAAATTATGGACATGTGGTTTGCTCTGTATCCCTATTTGTAGATCCATCACTATGTGTTTGAGGGATCTGTGGGTGGGAGAACTGGAAAGCCTTTTATTAAGGCTTTTTACTAAGTCAAAATAGCATGTAGTAAAGGTACATCTTAGTAATTGTGAAAATATTTGAATTTAAATACCTTGGCTTAAATTTATTACACTGGGAATTTTTTTAATAACCAGGACTTAAAAATTATTGTTGAGTAGTATATAATTAGTTTAAGGAATTGCACTTTTTTCAGCTTGCCAGATGGGTATTTAAGAAAGTCTGTGGACCTTGTTTTCCTGTGAATGTCTATCCCTTCCTTCCCTCTGGTTTTGTAAATTCCCAAAATACGAATGCATCAGAAGTAATTCACTGGCTATGCATGAAGTGGCTATGTGCGAAAACACAGTAACTGCTCTGTTTCTCATAGCTGAGTTCAAGCCAATGCAACTCTTTGTGCTATGAGGGATTAAACCTTCTCTATTTTGTGCTACAACGTCTGCAGAAAAACTTGGCATGCACTTGGAGCTTGTTTGTCATCTATATTACTGGGAGAGAAAACTGCTTTCATTTACTGTACACGGCTGCTGAAACTAAACCAGATAGACCTTGGTTTTGGTGTGAGTTTGTTGTTTGGTGGTTGGTTGGTTTGTTTGTTTGTTTTTAAGAAGAAATGTTCACAACAATAATGCTAAAATAATATTTCAGTATTCAAGAAAGCAAATACAGTTACTGCTCTATTGTCAGTGCATTTTGATAATGGGAAGTCAGTTTCTCATCTCTTTAGTCCGTTGCTCTTGGCAGTCATCTGAGATTATTTATCCTGCATTTTATAATTCATTCTCATAAAGCTAACAATTTCAAAAATCTTTCTTTGTGGGTCTAAACTGTATGAGATGAATTCAGCATGTGAATTCTGAATTGCATCATATAAAAAACATGCTCTTTACTAGTTACATGTAGATTTTCTTCATGTTTAAAACTTCTAATACATATTATATAATAAATGTCTAAACCTTTATGTAAAATTCAATAATTCATTTCTACAGCTTCACTTTTATTGAGAAAAATGTTTTGTAAGCACAGAAAATTCCTTTTCATTCTCTAAAGGTATATCATAGGGACCAAATAATATTTGCAAAGGATTCTATGATTATTATCCAAAATATTAGGGAAAATAATGAAATAGCTGTACTTTCTGCAGCATAATACCTATCTGTATGTTCTTACTTGTATGTCTGATCCTGCACACACAAGTTTAATTTAATTTACAGTGAAATAATCTTATTAACTCTTTCCTGTTCTTTTCCTGTTGAACTGAATGGCAAAATTCCCACAAGACCTGAAGAACCAGACAAATTTCTTAATATATAAAGTTAATTGTATGGCTAGATTTAATTACATGGGTATCATAGAACAAACAGCATTTACTTGCTCCCTTAGTACTGTTGCCTTTCCTCCCTTCTTTCCAGAGGCCATCTAAAAAAAGCATGTTGTAAGCTAGAATAGAGCTGTTCTACTCCTGTCTGTGTGTGGCTTATGTTTAACTTAGGTAAAAGCTTAGATTGCCTTCAGCATATTTATTTTTTTCAACAATTCTGAAGTCTTTTCATCCAGGTTTTGTAGATTTCACAGAGATCACCTTGCAGTCTGCACATCCACTTTTACCAAGCACTTATAAAAAAGCAGGAAAATGTGCATGCAATGAGTGCCTACGTTTGGAAGGATTGCTTTTTCTTTCAGAAATTAACAAACATCATCAGCAAAGGTGCTGACAAAAAAACCCAAACAAAAAAAGAAACAAAGAAACAAACAAAAAAACAACAACCAAAAAACCCTCATTAAGAATATTTTTCCTGTATCCATCAATTAAACAATTATACATTTCAACTGATGTTTTAATTATTATACAGTAGAACACTTCAGCATTGTATGCAATAATGTATTTCCCAGAGACTATTTCCCAGAATATTTTAGAGCATTTAGACCAAAAGCAATTCCATCTGAAAAAAAATCCAATTTCTTTTCTTCTTATTTTTTTAGAAGACAATTTTCAAAGCTTATTAGGTAAACAAGATATAAAAACACTTGAAAATACAAACAAATGAACAGAGAGGAGAAAAGCAAAGGAAAGTAAGGACATTCAGAGTAAACAAATATTAACCCTTTATAGGAATACCTTGCTCCCATTTGGCAGCAGAAAATGTCTTCAGTAGCCTTATGCATAAAGCTTAAGTTTCATTAAAGTAAATGACAGTTCAGCACATACTTAAAATTAGGTAATTAAATTTAAGTACTTCCTTGATTTACAAGCATTTTTTCTTTTTACAGATGTTTCTCAGTTATTACCATGTGAAAAATCCCTGGGCAACAGAAAGCATTTTCTATTCACATAGTATTAAAAAAAGCCTGTGGAGGGTTCACCCTTGCTGGATGACAGGTGCCCACCAAAGCTGCTCTATCATTCCCCTCTTCAGCTGGGCAGGGGAGAGAAAATATAACAAAAAGCCCATGGGTTGAGATAAGGGCAGGGAGAGATCACTCATAAGTTACCATCATGGGCAAAACAGATTGAAGAAATTAATTTAATTTATTACCAATCAAATCAAGAGTAGTATAATGAGAAATAAACCCAATTCTTAAAACACGTTCCTTTTACCCCTTCCTTCTTCCTGAGCTCAATTTCACTCCCAGATTCTCTTCCTCCTTCCCCAGTGGTGAAGGGTGGCAGGGAATGGGGAGTGTGGTCAGTGCATCACCTGTTGTCACTGCTGGTTATTCATCCTCAAGAGGACAACTACTAACTTTCTTCCCCTGCTCCAGAGTGCAGTTCCTCCTACAGGAGACAGACCTCGAAAACTCCTCCAATGTGTGTTCTTCCCACAGAATGCAGTTCTTCATGAGCTTCACCTGTGTGGGTCCCCAATAGGGCCACAATTCCTGCCAGGAAGCCTTCTCTAGTGTGGGTTCCTCTCTTCATGGGACCACAGGTCCTTCCAGAAGCCTGCTCCAGTGTGGTCTGCCCATAGGATCATAGCCTCCTTCAGGCACATCTACCTACTCTAACATTGGGTCTTCCATAGGCTGCAGGTTGTTTTCTGCTCCACCATGGCCCTTCATGGGCTGCAGGAGAACAGTCTACCTCATAGAGCCATAGAATGCTTTGAATTAGAAGGGACCTTAAAGACCACCTTCTTCCAAAATTCCCATGCTGTGGACAGGGACACCTTCCACTAGACCAGGTTGCTCAAAGGCCCATCCGCCCTGGCCCTGAACATTACAAGGGATGGGACATCCAGTTTCTCTGGGAAACCTGCTGCAGTGTCTCACTACTCTAGTAGTGAAGAAATTCTTCCTAATATCTAAACCTACCATCTTCCTGTTTAAAGCTGTAAGCCCTTGTCCTATAACAACATGTTCTTGTATAAAGTCCCTGTCCAGGTTTCTTGTAGGCTCCCTTACAGTACTGGAAGACTGCTCTAAGGTCTTCTCCCAAGCCTTCTCTTCTCCAGGCTGAACAATCCCAACTCTCTCAGACTGTCTGCACAAGAGAGGCACTCCAGCCACCTGATCATCTTTGTGTCCCTCCTCTGGACTCTCTCCAACAGATCCATATCCGTTTTATAGTGGGGGACCCCAGAGCTGGTTGCAGTACTCCAGGTGGAGTCTCACAAGAACAGAGTAGAGGAGGAGAATCATCTCCCTGGACCTGTTGGTCGTGTTCCTTTCGATGCAGCCCAGGACATGGTTGGCGTTCTGGGCTGTAAGTGCACATTGTAAGCTCATGTTGAGCTTCTCATCGGCCAAGAACCCTGTCATGGGTTTAATCCATGGCTTCCTTAGTAACCAGGGTATCCAAGGAAGTAGACATTACAAAGTATTCCACACGTGTTTTTCCACGTAACAGAGGAGGAGTTTTACTCCCCTCTCTTCCTTCCTGCCTGGCTGGCCTTCTGGCTGGGAGCTCGGGAGAGCAAGAGAGAGAGAGAGACCAGACAATCCCTTGGCTTCTGTTGGTTTTTCCCTCCCTGCCTGGGACGCGGTGAGATCATTTTATGCTTGTTTTCCTCTCTTGAAGTTTTTATTGTATTTGTGTTTCATTTGTTTTGGTTTGAGTTTCCCTTTTTCCCTCAACCTCTTCCTTTTCCCCTATTTCCTTTTACCCTCCCCGGGGTGGGGTTTTTCATAGTGTGTACACATTGCATTGTAGTTGCAAATGTTAGAAAATATAATTTCTTTTTTAATTCAGTTCAGTTTCTTTTGAGTTTGTTTCTTTCCAGTTTTTTTTTCCCTCTGCCGGGAGGGCTCTACGGGGAGGGAAGAGGCAGTCTAGGGTTTGAAAAAAAAAATGCCAACCTGTGACAAACCCCAAGTCCTACTCCTCAGATCTGCTTGCAATCCATTCTGCACCCCTCCATTGTTTTTGCTTGTGATCACCTTGACCCAGGCACACAATCTTGCATTTGGTTTTGTTGAACTTCAAGAGATTCACAAGGACCCACCTCTGAAGCCTGTCCAAGAAGCATGTTGACTGCAGCATACTTGGTGCCCTTGGCAAACTTGCTGAGGGTACACCGAATTCCACTGTTCATGTCATTGACAAAGATGTTAAACAGTGCCCGTCCCAGTAATGACTCCTGAGGAATACCAGTCATCACTGGTCTCCACTTGGACAGTGAACTGTTGGTCACAACTCTTTGAGTGTGACCATTCTGCCAATTCCTTATCCACTGAGTGGTCCATCCATAAAATTTCCTTAACTAATGAGTAGTCCATCCATCCAATCCACATCTCTCCTATTTAGAGACACAGAAAGTTTCAGGACTGTGTCAAATACTTTGTTCTAGTCTAAGTAGATGATGGTGGTTGTTCTTCCCTTACCTATCAATACTGTAATCATGCCATAGAAGGCCATCAAATTTTTAAGGCACAATTTGAAGTTAGTAAAGCCAAATTGGCTGTCACAAATCACCTCCTTATTTTCCTTAGATTTTTTTGAAGGAGGTTCTACTTCACAATCTTTCCAGGCATAGAGATGAGACCAACCAGCCTGTAGTTTTCTGGGTCTTCCTTAATTGACTTTTTAAAAATGGAGGTTATGCTTCCTCTTATTCAGTTAGTGGGACCTTCACTAAACCGTGAAGACTTTTCAAGGATGCTGGATAGTGGTTTAGCAACATCATCTGCTCATTCCCACAGATGCATCTCATCACGTCCCATGGACTTGCGCACCTTCAGGTTTCTTAGATGGTCTCAAAGCCAATCTTGTCCTACACTGGGCATTTATTCATTCTCGCAGTCACTTTCTTTGTCTCCTGTGACTTAGGTGATGTGTCTGAATCACTCGCTAGTGAATACTGATGCAAAAAAGTTGTTGAATACTTTAGCCTTCTTCATATCATGAGTAACCAGGTTTCCTGTGTCCTTCTGGTAGAAGGCCCACATTTTCCCTCGTCTTTTATCACTGACACACCTGTAGAAGCTTTTCGTGTTGCCCTTGACATCCCTGGCCAGATTCTTCCAAGCAGATCAATGAAGAGGCCAAAGTCTGCTCTTCTGCAAGCCTGTATCCTTCCATATCCTGTAACTCGAGTTATAGGAGCCATCACACCATGTCTCCTTGATGCAAATAAGATCATAGCCCTGTAGGTGTGTGCACTCCTCTTGTTTATTCCCCGTGCTGCTTGTGTTTCAGTAGAGGCATTTGAGTTGCAGCCCAGTGAGGCTGCCTTACTGGTGGGAGTGGCTGGAATTCCCTTATGCTGTTCTTCAGGTTTTGTTCTGCTGACCTGCAGCCCCTCTCCAGGCTGTGGGTATCTTTTGCTGATACTGCCATCAAACTAGCAGGAGTGGGGTGGACTAAGGTTCCCTTTCCGCTGGGAACCTCCATTGTTGAAAATCAGGCTGATTAATTACAGTAAAACTTAACAGTTCATTTCACTGAGAACAGCCAAAAAGGGTGACTGAATAATGCAGGCTACTTGCTTATGTGAACAAGGTAGTTTATAAACTACAAAGTTATTTTTCTCTTTTAAAAGAAAAGAAATACTTGATTCGTGGACACAATATGAGTATGTAGATAGTGTGCTATTTTTTTAAAAAAAGGTACATACTTTTTTTGATTGGCATAATACAGAGGATGAGATTTTGAAAGCCCTAAGTAATTAATCTTGTTCTCATTTAAGATACTTCTGGTGACTGCCAAAGAAGGGATTTCTGTCAGGCTTGAGTGCTGTTGAAAACCCTACCCATCCTTTTTAGTTGTACTTACCACTTTGTGTTGTTTTATGAATACAAAGTCTCATATAAAAAACCTAACAGAAAAATCCATGACTTATGAGTGAGAATGTTATGCATTTCATTAGTGCCAGTGAGTGGCAAGACTTAACGTGAACATCTTCAGATGAACCTTTACAGTACTGAAAGTGCAGCATATGCATTTCTGTTAAAATTGCCTATACCAATGGAGGATAAATAAATTAATATGGCTTTGAAAGGGACAAACAGAGAAAATACTTGATGACTGGTTGTCACAAATACAGGCTTATTCTGATCACTATTTTTTATAACCAATACATTTTGAAGATAATTTAAATTTTTAATTTAAATTTTACATTTTTTAATTTATATTTTTAATTAAACCCTTTATACTGTCATTTCAATGAGTAAATAAATGTCAAGTAAAGGTATAGAACTTTTAAATCTCTTAATCAGGCCACCACATTTCCCTCATGAATTCTTGTGTTGTGTCCTAAGATCTGCATTTTGAATGAGTTCATTAAAAAATGTGTTAGGCAATTTGAATTGGAAAACTCTAACTGGATAAAAAATATAACTGCTGTGCCTATTAGAGATTGTCTGGATTTCCAACTCTTGCTTAACTTTCATTTCCCCTGTCCACTGCCCTGTCAGTCATATTTACGTCTTCTCTTCTTATCTTGCTGAAAGTACTTGAATAACACGAATGACAAGTAACTTGGTCTTTCATAAAAAAGAACATTTGCATTACTACAGAAATTTGGGCCTGGGGGAGCTCTAGATCGATTTGCTTTATAATTTTCAGTATTTTGAAACATTTCAAAATCATGAACACCAGAGAACCTGAAAGACATTCACATGAGTTCAAGTGTTTAGGGAATACTGAAGCATGACAGTGAGCACAGGGAGGGAGTAATGATACTAAGCTGCCCATGTGTGGTTCTGCTACATTGGCACTTTTCCCAAAAATTTGGAATAGGATTCTTAGTGGAAAAGGCCTTTTCAGATTTAATTCAATCTTACTGCTTTTCTTATGTGCTTGTTGGTAGTAAATACCTACCTACCTTGTTTCAGATTTATTTTTCCCTGTTTTTGTCATATTTTGGATACTCTAATAGAACAGTAACACTTCACTAATCTCATTACCACATCCAATTTTGCTAGTGCTGACAGCTTTGACGGGGGAAGGATGGGCTTGGGACGTGGCCATTCCAGGTCATGCTAATGGGGATAGGATTGAGAGGTTTGAATTGTTGCTTTTGTGTAGAAAACCAGAGGCATGTATCTCCCAGAAAAGTCAGTCCCTTTTAAGCTGAGCACTCACTTTTAAATTATTCCTAGTTTTGTTTAATTCTCTGTGTCTATGCTGCTTTCTGTTTGTGCTTCTCCATACCCCCTTTTCTCAAGAGATAGTGGGAGTTCTCACCTTTCTTAGAGATTTTCCATCCACAGCAGATTGATTTATTTCAGTGTTTATACATATTTCCAAATGTGCAGATACTTGGCTTTGGCTTAAATCTGTGTTGTAGAAGTGACCCTGCCAAAGACTGCTGTGGAGCAACTGCAGGCAGAATTCCTTGTGTATGTGCCAGGGAAAACTGTCAAGGGAAGAAAGGGAAAGCTGCAGGAAATGGGAAGAGAAGTCTTGGCATTGTCTAAAATGGAGCTTTCAGATTTGCTCTACATGACAAATCCTCACCTATTCTAATTTATCTCTAGTTGTTTTGGTTTTTTTAAAATGTATTCTTATTTGGAAATTGAATAAATAAGAGAATATACTCACAATATATAAAATATTCTGGTTGTCAATATCAACTTGGAAGTCTAGATAAAAAGACTAGGACTTTTTAAAATAATTCACCAAATCTTTCAAAATAATTGGTAATTTTCTTATAAGATGGAAATCAAATATAGTGCAAAATCTGTCAGTTATGGTGTGATAGCAAGGAAAGCTGAGGCAAGAAGAAGGAAATCAAATATAGTGCATGTCCTGCACTGAATTTATTCTTTCCCCTGATGGAACTGGCTATTAATCTATCTGTCTTGCAAATAAAAACTTCCTTCACAATTCACCAATCCACCAGCTCTGCTTTATGAGCCAGATATTTGCCCTATTATTTTGTCATGTACGTAATGGTGCTGCAAGCAGCACACATTTTACTTCCTGAGGTCAATGACATTGCTAATTTCTTCTTACTTTGGGAAGTCATCAGTGACCAGCTTAATTTAATGCACATTTGATTCTACTATTGAAATATTTGCAGAATAGAATTGTGCGTTGTTTCCACAACCCATCTCATTTACAATTAAAAATGTGTTATAATCTAAGTATTTCCAAAACTTAGACATTGATTTAAGCACTTTATTCTAGCTGTCCCATTTCAAAATTTTGCCTATGTCTAATTTTAGTATTTTCAGTGGTTTAACTGATTAACACATTAAAACACTAAAATTAAATTTGTCAAATAGGTGGCAAATCATTACATCTGAAGTTACTTGCATTATAATAATCTTCAGTGATATTTACTTGGCAATAAGATTTTAAATATAAACTAAAAACCTCCACTTGTGTCTAATCTTTGCAGTCTTTTCAGTTACCTATTCATTGTGATTTATTTCCCTGAAACTTTATAGTATTTTCAAATCATAACAGGAAACAAGGGTCCTTTCAATATTGGAATGACTTCATGTTCATGCAGGTAGTGTTTATGTTTCTGATTGCCAATGTATACTGTATTGGCATTAAAGTGACCATGTTGTATTTCAGAAGGTTGTAACTGTTGCTGCAATTTATTGAACGTCCATTATGGAAATCATTAATGCCATTAAGAATACTTTGTTCTGGATTCAGTTAATCTTCAGCCTGGATAAAATGCTGCAACTTTACACATAGCAGTATGCTTGACATGGCTGCAGAGCTGATGCAGGTTAATGTAATTGTGTGCCAAACCCTTGGTATTGACCTCAGAGATATCAAATTCTGCCTTTAGTAACACTTGTATAAATCAGGAGTAGGTCCATTGATTTCAATTACTCAGTATTTACAGTCAAATGAAACTGAGAACATAATTTGCCCTATACATCTAAATTTAACCTTGGCACAAACATGCACACTTGAATGAAGCTGTTAGGGAATTCAAAGATCGTATGGGTAAGTGGAGAACAGTGATAACTGTGAATGGGTATAAGATGGAGAAAATAGCTGAACAGACATTAAAAACTGGCAAAATCACAGTTTCATCTTCCCTCTGCCTGCTAAAAAATCATCTGCTTTTAACTTACCTAATCTCTGGCCAGGTATAGCTGTATTCAGAGTCACCCTTCTGAGTGACTGGTGTAATATGGATTACTCTTAATTTTGTTTTCATGAAGAACTATTCTAAATTATGTACTATTTTGTCCAGTTTCTGCTGCTTAATTCCATGAAAGCAGAAGAGTTAAATCTCCAGTCTCTCAGGAGAGTTTGCAAGTTCATCTAAGCCAGAAAGCAGTTATTCTTATCGTGGGGTTTTATTATTTATAGTGAACAATAATTAATCTAAGGCTTAAATAATATATAGAAAAAGGGGGATTAGGAAGATGATTAAAATGCTGATTCATATTTATAAATTATGTATAGTGTGGTCAACACAGCTCTTGCTGTCTTCCCCCTAGTTCTGTGGACTGAAAATAAATGTTTATCAGGTTTTTATATCTAATTAAGCTATAACCAGTCCCTTAAAATATTAAGCTTTTCCCAGGAAAAGAGTTCAGATGTCTGGTTATACCTGCAAAGAACCATGTAGTTCTCAATGCTCTCTAAGTTATGATATTGGATGTTCCTTGTGCCTCTCAACTTTGACTGTTTCAGCTGACTAAAACTGAAAGTTTATTTTAAAGTCTACAGTATTCTCCATAAAAATTATTTTATATCTCTTGCTTTCAAAATTTTATTTATTTTCTCTTCCATAAATAACAATTCATTGTGATATGGATATAATGATGTTTGCTAAAATTTCCTATTTTCTGTAGCTTTCATTAAACTGTATTCCCTGTCCAGAAAATAACAAAAGATGATAGCATGAGGTACCTATCTGGGTCATCACAATTAAATTGTATAGAAATAGATAAAAGAAAACTTTAAAGAAAATTGGTTCCTTTCCTCTGCAGAGACTCATTCCTCCAGGGTTTCCTACGGATGAGCATCTTTAATCTTTAAAACCAGACACTGTGCTGAAACTCCCCCGGAATAAAAATATTTTTGTACAGCAAATACATTTTGCAAAACAGTATTGTAGCTGTCATATTCATCAGGAAAACCTCGACACAGAAAGCTATTTATTTCTCTGACATTGAGACTACACTTGCATTCAGACACTACTGATTGGGAGATACAAACTTGCACTGGTCAAGCTGGGTCATGTGATTTTTTTCTCTCTCTCATGCACATAGGAATAACCTCTTCACTGATTTATTATTTTGTAACAACTAATGTATTTTGTTTTTTTATAATCCTCTTCAAAGTAAAAACTGTAAGTTTTTAAAGATACAGAGGTGTCAGAAGATACAGATGTGCATCTAGTAAAGTATTTGCATAAAAAATTCATTTACAGTTTTATCTGCATCAGTAAATGCCTAATCCTCAATTCAAAGGTCTTTAAATTTTATCTAGACATAAGAATCAAATGGTGGAAAAACTCACATTTAATTCTTATTTTAAGACTGAATGACCTGATTTTTAGTGAGGCATCATGATATCAAAATCACAAGCTCTTTCTCTGATTTTTATGTGGTACTGATAAGCATTTTCACTCGTATTAACTTAGCAGTCTCTGCTATATGGATATAGAGGTGCTTCTACTTTAGAGCCAGGTATTTAGTCTTGAAAAAATACTTTCTGTATATCTGATGATATGAATTTGACCCTATAAACCCATGTCAAATTAAGATTAATTAAATTTGTGCTTTTGTATTTACTCAGTCCCTTAGAAGTTTAAGATAATCCCTTCTGCCTGATGCTGATTTTACCCATCTCTGTATGCCTGTGGTTAGCAAGGTGAACAGAATTCCTAAAATTTTGCAAGGCTTCTTGAATAAGGAGAGTCTGAAAATTCGGAACAGAAAATTGTTACAGGACTTCAGAAGATGCTAGATTGCTTGCTCATGTGGATAATCCTAGTAGTAGGATGCCATTTCAGGGCTGAATGTAGATAACAGAAATACAATTACTGTTCTCCTTTTAGTTTATAAGTGATATGTAGATAGCAGCTAGCCTCTATTATATATACATATATGTACTAACTTCATAATATTTTACTTGGTAAATTTTACCAGCTACACTTGGGGCTAAAATATGGGACTGTCTTGTAAAGTATTGATTCATCCTCTATGTGAAGTAATGCAATATCAGAAATCTAATGTCAGAAATCCCTTCCAAAGCAAATCAAATTAATTCTGAATATGCTCACTAGTTTTCAAAACTAGCTGAATTTAATAGGATGTGAAAATGAGCATATTAGAATTGAATAGATTTTTGCCCAACACTGAACTTGGAATGTAACAAAATCCTGCAAGGAAAACTGAGGAACAATGCTGGATATATGTGTGGATACGGTGGAAAAGTTTTCTTTTCAGAGTTGCACAGCAAGGTTAAAAGCTAAGCAACATTTTCATTATTCATTCACAAGGCCAATGATTAGGGACAAGTAACCTTCAAACTACTGTTCAAGCTTCAGAAAACATTACAAGGAATTTTTCCATGAGTATCTACTAAATATATGAGGGGTAGATCTATTGCACATGAAGTCTTGAAAAATCTACGACTTAGGCAATCAATTACTAGGGAGTTAAAATAGAAGGATGTGAGTGGAGAAGGAATACGTTGTTCAAAAAAGCTACAGTGCAAGAGACTTTTACTTCCCTTTCATAACCATAAAATCTGTTTTTCATCTGCTATGGCAATGTAGGGCAAAGTGATAAGAACGCAGAACAGTCCACTGCTGAGGTATTTCCCTCACTGATTGTAATGCCCCCCCTCATCAAGCACTTACTGTCATCACATGGAAGGATGAACTGGTTAATAAACTGTAGAAAATAGTGTGTCCCTAATGTTTATAGTCAGGACCTGTGGGATACAGATGTTCCACTGCTTATACTACAGTGTCCTAACAGCATGTGGTGGGTATAGGCAAGAAAAACTAATCTAATTCATTCCTTAATTAGGGAATGAATTAAAAAAATGTATACTTACTGCCACCAGATTTAATTGGAAATCATATGTGTCTTTTAAAACCAAAATTAGATAAGAAAAATACAATAATATATCATAATTAATTAAGGAAATTGAGGGGAAAATGTCTATTTAGTCCTTGTATCCATGAACCCTCTTGGTCTTGTAGCCTTTCTTCCTTGACCTGGAATGCATTACATTTTTTTTTGTATTTCTTCTTGAGTGGTATCAGTGAAATAGATGTTTTCAATGCAAAACAATGCTTTCACTCAAAATAACTCAGACTCCTTACAGAGAGAAAACTAGAATGAAGATAGCAAAATAGGAGCAAATTTGTACTAAATAGTTTCAGTTTATCATGGGTACAATTAAAGGAAATCTTACCAATTCAGCAGTGGCTACCAACAGAATTGCTTATTGTGGTGGTTTGAATCTGGCTGAATGCCAACTGCCCACCAAAGCTGCTCTATCACTCCCCTCTGCAACTGGACAAGGAAGAGAAAATACAACAAAAGGCTGGTAGGTTGAGATAAGGACAGGGAATAATCATTCACCAAATACCATTATGGGAAAAATAGACTTGACCTAGGGAAGTTAGTTGAATTTATTACCAATTAAAATCAGAAAAGGAAAATGAGAAGTAAAGCAAATCTTAAACACACCACTTTCCTGGGCTTTACATTCTCCCACCCCAGCAATGCAGGAAGGCAGGGAATGAGGGTTACAGTCAGTTCATCACATACTATTTCTCCTGCTGCTTCCTCCTCAGGGAGAGGAGTTCTCATCTGCTCCAGCATGGGATTCCTTCCATGGGAGACAGTCTTCTGCAAACTTTTCTAAAGTGAGGCCTTTCCACAGGCTGCAGTCCTTCAGGAACAAGCTGCTCCAGAATGGGTTGCCCACAGGGTCACAAGTCCAGCCAGCAAACCTGCTCCAGCATGGGCTCCTCTTCTCTCCATGAGTCTGCAGATTCCTGCCAGGAACCTGCTTCAGCACAGGCTTCCTATGGGTCACAGCCTTCTTTGGGTGCACCCGCCTGCTCCAGTGTGGGGCTCCTCCAAAGGCTGCAGGTTGTTCTCTCTTCCACCATGGACCTCCATAGGCAGCAGGGGCACAGCTGCCATGCCATGGTCTGCACCACTGACTGCACAGGAATTTTGACTCAGGTGCCTGGAGTACCTCCTTCCACTCCTTCCTCACTGACTCTGTTTCTCTCACATATTTTCACTCTTTGGCTGCAATTACTCCTGTGCACTAACTTTTTTTTCCCCCCTTTTTAAATGTTACCACAGAGACATTACTACCAGCTGTGATGGGCTCAGCCTTGGCCAGCAATGACTCCTTCTTGGAGCTGGCTGGCATTGGCCTCTGTCAGACATAAGGGAAGCTTCCAGAAGCTTCTCACAGAAGTCAGCCCTGTAACATCTCCCTCCACCCTCCCTCAAACCTTGGCATTCAAATCCAATGTGCTTGTTAGGGAAAGTGCTTATGGTGATCCATGAAAAGGACTGAAGCAATTGGTGTACACATACAGTAAGTTATTACTAGATAATACATTTTGTTCCTGTACTTTCTTTAACAATTGTGTTTTGGTTTGGTTTTATTTTTCCAACCAACTTAGGTTCTTTTTGTTGAGAGATTTTTAAAACTAGCTGTTCATAATAGTAAAAGCAGCACATTGATAGATAGAGCACATCTTTACTAAATGCCTGTCTTATGTCTTATGCCTTTTCCCCACTCTGAAAAATAATGGGAAATAAAATCCTTGGGAACTATTAAATACAAAGGAACGTCTTAATTTCATAAATTCCAAGGAATTTGACTGCAGAATATGCCAAGGAAGTCTTATTGCATGCTACCTTGTTTCATACTCTTCTCTGAGAATTTAATTTACTGACTAATGTAGCATGCAGGTAGACCAGTCTGACTTTTACTGTGCTTCAATTTAGGGCTGTAATAGCAGTGTGAGGAAAATTGCAGATTTTAACAAATGTATGATTTCCAAACAGCAAAAAACAGGTGTAATGTGACTCATGCCCCAGGCTAAAGTCATGGTGATAAGAAAACTTGCATTATTTTCCCTTAATAAAAAAGGGTGAGATGAGAACATAAATTAACACTTCCTAAGAAAATAATTGCTGTAAAAACATAAATTGATGTAAAGGAATCTATGCAAGGCCCATTAAAGGAGTTAACTTTTTTTTCCCAATGTACACATGAAAGGATGAATACATTTATGTGAACTTGTTATGCAAAATGTTTTATTTTGAATAATGTGTTGTTATTAAATCACTAGTGGCAGAGGATTCATAAATCTAGGAAGGGTGGTGGTTAGCCATTTGGTCTTTTGTGCTGAAACTGATGGAATCCTAATATTACTGCTTTTAGTCCTTCTTAGGTTATTTCCTTTAGTTCTTCAGGAAAGATTGTGATTTACAAGTATCCCTAAAATAAAACTGTTTTCTTATGTTTCTCTGTGAGAAGACGTGAATATTTGTGAACTGATGTGGAGATGTTTGTGTTCTTTGGTACTGTATCTTGCCGGAGCTAATGAAGACATAGTTTGATTCAACAGCTCTGCACATGTAGGAGTTTCTCTACTCCTCCTGGTCTTGTTTTGCATCATGATGCCTATGGAAATGCTATATGCATTCTTTATTTTATTCATAATCTTCCAATTTCCTCTTATGCTTTCCTCTTCATAATTTTGGTATGTTATAAAGGAAATAAGGTTACAAGTAGCACTGCTGCTGCCATACCATCTACAGATATGTTGAAGGTATGCTTACACCATCATCCAGAGATCATTAATGAAGATGTCTCAAAATTGATCCCTGGAGTGTATCACTAGTTATTGGACCTGGAGTATATCACTAGTTATTGGACTCCAAGTAGACTTCATGCTGCTGCTCATCATCACCCTCTGGGTCCAGCCATTCAATGCACCTCACTGTCTGCTCATCTAGGCCATACTTCATCTTCTTGGTGAGGGCTGTATGGGAAAGAATATTTCAGGAGTACCTTACAATGGGAAGACTGTACTGCAGAAAATGCAGTCACTTATATTGTCATTCTTTCCATATTGCATAAAGTAGAAAATAAAGAGTAATGGCTGCTACCACCCACCAACTTTAAAATAGAAGAAAATAAAAACTTTTCTTTATCTCTGCTGGAGGTCTCTTTAAGAACTATAATGGGAACTTTTCATTTTCCAGTAATTTCCAAATACACAGGGCTTTTTTCTATTTTCTTTTTGAAAATTGTTGCTAACTGTAGTCAAAATTACCCAAGTTCCACAGTCTTTCGGGAAAGCATTAAGAAAATAAAAATTTAATATTCAATGTATCAAAATCACCAAAGCGATCTAAATTACTATTTTTTTAGAATTTAAATTTATAAATTAATAAATTAAATTTTAATTCTAAGTCTGTTATCAAAATAATAATGTCTTTGTCTAAAAACAGTAACCTAGCCAGTGAATGGCATCTTGTTTTTTGAGGGAAATATTTTTAAGATTTCTTGTTCTTTCATTGTACATTTATATTTCCTACTCAGATTTTTGGAATTTGTCACCAAGTAGATAATAGATGATGAAGGAATTTTAGGGTTTAATAGAAAAATAGTAAACAGCTTGTAGTAAATATTAACATCTTCAGCAGAGTTGTGGGTGAGTATTTTTTTGTGCTCTATCACTATCCAGAAGTAAGAGCATGTTCTGTATCTTTTGGACTCCCTCTTCTAGTTTTATACCAAGAAACTAAACACGACAGATGCAAACCAGAGAAAAGATATCTAAGTCTGTATGAATGCAGTTAAAAATACCCAGACATCTTTAATTTATGGAATCCCAAGCAGATGGTAAAATATGTTTACTGAACTCTTGCCTCTTTTTCTCTAAAGAACCAGAAGCTTTAAATATCACAGCCTGTTTCAGAATTTGGCAGTGAGGATATGAGTTTTCTCTGCTTTCTTTTTCTTCCTTTTTTTACTTTTTCTAAGTCCTAATAAGATGTTCTTAAACTTAGAACACCATTAAGATTTGTGATAGCTACAAATCTGACTCAAATTACTTATTTGAAATCTCAATGCGAAAAATTTATTTAAAAAAATATATGTGAAAGAATAAATGTTGTCTTACTATTTCCAGTGTCTGTACTACAATTTGATTTAGGAACTATAATTTAACACTGTTAGAATTAGGCTGCTCTGAAGGCCAAAGTTACAATTAAGTTATGTAGTCTTTATTCATGTATAACAGGATTAGAATGAGATAATTTCATTATTTTTGCACATAAGGACAATGTGGAGTTTCTCTGAAACATATCTCCCAGATAGATATTTATTCCTACTTTGAGACATCAAAAGCTTGGAGTCCTGCAGTCACTTATGGTTTGTTTCAGTCACTTATGAGGATCTTCTTAGAACTTTCCTCTCTTTTTATTTCCTTCATTTCAATTCAGGGAAGATGGTTATAATTTTCCTTCATTTTTATTATAATTTCATGTGTAGATTCTTGATGATAATCCAGTTTCAGAAATTAATTAACATAATTTAAGAAATACAAGGAAGAGTAGTAGGAGGGAATCAGAACTACTGCTACTTCATATCACTAAGTGATATCAGATGCTACATATCAGATGTTTTTTGTATATGCATGTGGCTCCATGTTTAGGTGTTTATTTTAGTAATATATTTGGTAATATTCCTGTTTGATGATTATACAATAGTCATGTTCTACATACCTGGATAAATATTAATAATTATTCTGTGCTTTTGTGTACTCCCAAGTAGTCATGTATTTGTTTTCAGTTATTCTGAGAACATATTTGATGTTCAGAAAATCCAAATTATTCAAAATTTTTTATTGCTGCAATCTTCAAGATAACGGAGAGTGCACTGTTGGCCTTCTGCATGAGGTTATTTGTTTTTGAAAGTGATTAGATGCAATATTTGTTAAAGGCTGTGTGTACAACTTGTGTGAATCTATCTGAAAAGATCAAATTGCAGTCTAGATCTTCTGAATACTTCTTTACAAAAGTGCATGACTGTGAGAGCTTCCTTAGAAGCCTGTCTAAACCAGAACAAGACAGAGAGCAAGCTGTGGCTGGACAATGTGCAGGAAGGAAATAGCAGGCAGTTTCTTCAGCGTTATTTCTCTGAATAAATTCCTGAAGCTCAGTCTCCAGGTGAAAGAGGGGAAAATGGATTTTTGGACACTAAATTTTTGAGGTTTTTAATGGATTCTGAAGGAACAGGCAAATTACATGTAAAACTGAAGCAGAGTACTATTGTTATTACCTATGCATCAACGACACAAAGGGAAACTCCTGTCCATTTTATGATTCGTGTTTCATAAAATTTGTGACTATTACTGAATTTAGATTTTTTTCCCTGTCTCTGAAGAGAGATAATATCATAAGAATCAATGACAAGAGAAAGTATCCTCATACAAGCAACTTTGTATTCTGAGTGTTCTGAATGAGAGCTGTTCAGGGATGACTAAGCCTCAAAATTTGAATAAGGAAGGCATGTGTATATACATATCCCATGTTATATATTGAAAAATGTGGGGAACTGTGTAAAAGTTGAATTTTATCTACCTCAATCTGCAGGTTTTCTATTCGGCAAGTATAATGTTAATGAAGAGTACATTTAAATATGTAACACTTGACAATTGAATTTGACAGTAGAGAACAAAACTGGATGATTTGGGGAAGCAGATTACAAGAACATGTAGAAGTGCAAATATGCACTTTTAGGATGGTGACACGTAAATTTCAATATATTTCTTAATATATACATTATTGTGATCTGTTTAAAGACTTCAATTTTTATCTCATACATTCTTTAAATTTGCATTTCTTTGGTTCCACAAATATTTTTAATAATAATTTCTGGTATTTATTAATCATTATATTGATTCCTTAGAAAGTTTTAATACCTTTTAACTTCGTAGAGTAACATCAAATATGTATAGAGTTATAAATAATACTTGACATTCTTGACATGTATAATATAATTCATTCCTTTGAACAATGACCTCTCAAACACTGACATTCTAAGCCTGTGAAGCATAAATACTGCTCTGTGAAAACTTCTAGATAGTGGTTTCGAGGGAAGTGAAGGTGTGAAGTACATATATTTAAAAGGAAATTTGGAATCGGTTCTTTAGGAAAATCTGGTTGTGAGTGTGGTGTTAATTGTCCTTTTGAATGTTCTGTTATGCATAAGGATGAGAATTAATATCTTTTATTTGCATTAAGCACTGGTACTACTCTGTTGTGATAAGCATTTGAACTGCACAAACAGTTAAATATTTCTTAAATTAACAGTTCTGGAACTCCAGTCTTGATTCTCAAAAATGTTTGGAACTAAACATCAGAAACTTGACTGAAAATAGAGGTAGGGGTGCAAGAAGTGGTTGGGAAAAGTATGTTTTCAGCTGTGTCCACTTGTGACAAAGACATCTGAAACCTGTCACTGTCTCTTCTTCCATTTCATCCAATTAATTATTAAGAGAAGTTTACCTTTTTTATTGAATCAGTGGCCTTAATAAAAAGTAAACAAATACAGCCTAGCAGCTATCATTTCCTTGGTAGTTTTAGAATGTGGAAATGTTTTGGTTAAACAACCTGTATTTTAGTCTTTCTGGAGGAACTAAAACACTTTCATATGGTTTTGAGTTACTTCATAGCAAAGCTTTGGTTTAGTAGAATCAAAGTGGGAAAGTAAGCTTGTCAGAGGCATTTAATGCCTGGTCCCTGGCTGGCCTATATCTTGCACAAAGGGTTTGGCCAGAACTGCTGGAATTCTTTTTAAATAAGTTAAAATTATAACATTTTTTTGTTACAGATAATTTACTTGTACAGTCAAATAAGTTGTGGGTTCCCTTTTTTGCTTTTGAATACATCAATTTTTAATTCTGCCATACCCATTTTATGCACATTGTCTTTCTGATCCTGAGAGTACAGAAGCTTGAGTTGTAATAGGCATCAGAATACATTTTCTAAAACTTTTTTTGTTGTTGTTATTTAACTTTTCTCCTTAATGCACAACTCTTCAACAATACAAGAAAATGGATCAAGTCAACTACTTATTTTTCTTACTTGAAAGTACTTGGCTGACCCTTAAAACAGTCATATAAGGGGAAAGGAAGGAAGCATCCTTGCAACCTCGTTATCTCGCAGGAAAAAAAAATCACAAAAACATTTTCTGTTTTTCCCGTGAAAAGAAGCACTGTCAAAATGGGACCTAATGTTAAAGCACTAGAAGAAAAACAAAGTGTAATGATAAAAGTAGAACTCACTGTTGTGGTTAGTATGTCTAAATATATGTGTGGACAGTAATTCAATATTATGTACTTGTAAACATGTACAATGCACCCTAAAATCAAGCCAGCAAATATTCTAAAGCTGATCTTTGCAGGACAAAGTTCCTCCCAAATGCTGATGTTGTCCTTAAAGCTTTGTTTATTTCCTTGTTTTCATATCAGTTGCTGAATAATGGTGCTTAATTGAATGTGGTCCTTTTTTTTCTCTGAAGGTTGTAAGAAAAAACTTACTGCAAATGTACCTTAATTAGGAGCATTGAGTATTGTTGTACAGGATTTATACTATATTAGAGGAATTTCAATTTTCTGGTTCCTAATTTAAATTGTGATTTTTGTATTTAAGTTGAGATTACATCAAAATCTGCAATAAGGAGTCTTTTCCTGCTGTGGAAAATTCTATATATATAAACATATGTTTATGTGAGGGTATAGCCATAGCCTGAAGTGCAGATGTAGTTTGGATAGTAAGGGATGCAACATCAAATAACAAATATTTTCTGTGAGATTAAAGTAAATTCAGCTACTACCTCCCAATTTTGGATTTAAATGGTTTGGGAAACTTTTGAAGGGAAGATGAAAAAAGGAGGTGCTCAGGACTGCTAGAAGCCAATCCAATATAATTTCAAAGAGGCAAAACAGGATATGCAGCTCAGCAGACAATCTGGGCCATGATTACACAATCACAGAGTCACATAATATGCCCAGCTGGGAGGGACCCATTAAGGCTCATCAAGTCCAACTCCTGGCCCTGCACAAGACCATCCCCAAGAGTCACACCATGTGACCAAGAGTATAATTCAAATGCTTCTTGAACTCTGTCAGGCTTGGTGCTGTGACCTCTTCCATGGGGAGCCTGTTCCAGTGCCCAATCACCCTCTGGGTGAAGAACTTTTTTTCCAATAGCCAACCTAAACCTCCCCTGATAGAACCAGGGGTAAATCATACCTGACTGATCTGATTGTCTTTCATAATAAATTACTGGGTCTGCAGATGGGGAGAGAGTATGGATGTCATTTACACTGACTTTAGCAAAACTTGTGAGACTATCACCCACATTAAACATTACGGTCTGAATGGGTGGAAAGCAAATGGGTAAAAACTGCTTGGATGATTTAACTCAGAGAACAATGGTTAGTGGGTCCGACACTGTCTAGAGGCTGGTAACAAGTGGGCCAGTCTTATTTGACATTTTTGTCTATGAATGGAAAAAGGCTGTGGAGTGCACTCTCAGGTTTCTAGGAGACACCAAAGTGGGAGGAAAATAAATTTAAAAATTAATAATTAGTAAAATGTCTTTTAAAGTGCCGCAATGAAGGAGAAAGGATATATTGAAAAGAATAGAGTGAATTAACCTGAATGTCAGGTTAATTCATTAATCTATAATAATATGCAGCAAAATGAGTATTGAGAAAAATACAGAATGTACAAAAAATTAGCACAGTACCGCTACAACTCATAGGTCATTAGCTGTTTTATTTCACTTAATAAGAATGGAGGAGACACATCTTTCTAGAACTTGTTTTCAAACTTGATCAAGTTTTGGAAATGTGAATAAGACCTAAATAAAACTGTCTTCCATATATGTAGGTAATGATCTGAATACATGAATTACATTTCCTGGTTGAGAACTCAGAATTTCACACTGAATTTGCAGATAAACTTCTAAAAATGCCTAATTTTTCTCTACTTTTTTTAAAAAAAAGATTCTTTGGTATTTACCACGTGATGTCCATAATTGAGTTTTACTCCTCTATTAGCACAGCTGTTGTTAATGCAGTCCTTGTTTTAAGAACCTCATAAACTTTTATGAACCAAAGCCTTATTCTGACTGACTGGACTCAGTGGTGGAACATTTCAGTATGAAAGGTTTTTTAATTGAGAAGAAAACTGAAGCAAGATGTGTTGGCAGATACCACACAACTAGTGATTATACAGATGGCTAGGTTTGAGGTTTTATCTACTATGCTCTCATAAGTAGGGTAACACAAAGCTAAATAGCTTTTTTATTTTTCTCTTGGATACCAATGTTATGCCTCTGAAGTTAATTTTTGATTTTTTTTGTAAGTTTTATGCATTAAATTAGGACATAATAAAACCAGATTTCTCCACTATCATCTGGGTTACGATGCCACAAACCACTCAGGTTTAAGTACACATGGAGTTACTTTGGTGACAGTTCTTGATAACATTAGATGGTACCATATAATTTGCTATAAAATATTTTGTTGCCAATTAAGTTATATTATCATTATGAATGTAGATGAACTGAAGAAACTTAGAAAAAGGATACATTACTATAAAGTTAAGCTGCTTGTAAAATTGTCTGTAAAAACACCAAAAAAAGCAGAACTATGGGTTAGCCATGCAAGTGAACTACCACAGGCATAATAGAAAGAAAAAAGACTTTCAGTTCATAATTCAGAACTTCTTTTTTTTTTGTTAATAGAAAAAAGTGTGTTTCATTTCCACTTTAATTAGAAATGTAAGAGTCAATGAAATGGAGATTGGGGTGCAGGAGATCCAAAGAAGAGCTCCTGTTTCCCTTTTCCTTGTTTTCCTTTCTTATTTTTGCTCTTATATTCCTATTTTCAAGCTCAGGCTTGTTCTTCTTATCCTGTAAGGATTTAGGTATACTCTGAACAAAGTACTATTTGGCTATTCATATAAGCTAGTGGTAGAAATTGTTTTTAAAATCATGTTACCCACTGTTAAGTTTTCTTTCGGTCTTTATTTTCAGTTTTTCTGGATCTTTATAGACAAATTCTCTCAACTGAATAGAAAGCAGAAAATACTGATAGAACCCCAAAATCTGACAGCTCTTTTCTCCATTTTGTGTGTGAAGTACAGGACAGAGACATTTGTGCTCATGGGATGCCACAGAGGTTGCATAGCAACGGTTGTGAGAAGCTCATCTCTGCTGCCTGTCAGACTCCCAGGACAGCAGAGGAAGTGTTTCAGGAATTGCAACTCCAGATCTTTTTGACTCTTTACCCTTTTGTGTTTAAAAGAAAAAACTATTTTTAAACAGCACTGAATAAGCATACGTAGCTTTTCAGGTTCCACTGAGACAAGGAAAGTTGAACAGGTATATTAATAAAACTTTTTTTAAAAAACTTTTTCTTTGTACTTCCATGGAATAAAGCTACATACAGGAGAAAACTGTGAAAGGAAAATAACTTACTTTACTGTCCATTGAAAACTTGGTGCTACAATTAATTTTTGTCAATGAAAGAAAACCACTAATTTTTGTATTTTTTCTGCATCAGTGGATCCTTTGTTGTGTAGTGAGAGCTGTAAGAGATGCATGATACACATAGAATAAAGCAAGCATTGGAAAGAAGGACTGATAGTTAAAGGTGAGAATGAATGGTTGCCGCTAGGATAGATGACACTGGTCACTAGGTAGGCAGCATTTAAGCGTTAACATTTCTGATACTTTAGTTTCAAAATTTTCATACTTTACAAAGTAGAAGTGGGACTTTACAAAATATTTTCATTTCTTTGCATAGAATTTTCATTTCTTTACAAAGAAAACATGTGAATCCCAATAACATTTCACACATCTATAACTGTTCTTTTAGAAGATTATAAAGCTCTTTGCCAACACTAAGCAACAAAGCTTTGTGTCAGATTACTCCCAGATATAAACAAAAAACAAGTATGGCTCCACAGAGAAATAATTAGGACAAACTCACACTATTTAAATTGGAAATCATCATAGGATAAGATTGCCTTTTTAAGCCTCTGAAGAGCTTGAAGTGATAAATTAATTTGTCAATGAAATGTAGACACCTCCTCTGTTAAGCTGAGTGAGGATTTTCAGGATCAGAAGTCTGGATTTAAGTGTCTAAAATCCACATACATTTCCTCTGATCAAGAGTCCTTAATGATAACTGACTAAGCCAAACTTTTTAGGTAGTCCATAGTTGTATGTTTGTCAGTACCCAATCCAAGGTCTCAGAGGCTGAGTTTTCAGGAGTGCCAAGACTTTACAGTTCCAAGGGAGGCCAGCAATAATGTGCTTTTGAACTAATAAAAGGTTACATACTGCTAAGTAGTATGCAAAATAAGACAACTAAATACAAACTTTGTAATGACTTTTGGATTTGAAGACCATGTGATTCAATTCCTCTCACACAAACTATATTAACTAATCTAGCATGGACATTTTTTGTTGAAGGTATGTTTACATTTTTGGCAACTGGATACTTGTAGAGGGAATGCTCTATCTGAGGCACAGGCACTGTATTTCAATGATGAAATTGTTTCTGGCATTTCACATGCAGGCTTTGTTTGTAATCTTTTCATGTGGTTTTATCGTAGGATTAAAAATAAATAAAATCTCTTCTTAATGGTGATACCTGATCTTTGCTAAAGAACAATGGCATGGAGTTCAAGTGGTGGCCAGTTTGTTATGAACCCTGTAAACCAAAGGCTGACCCAACTGGGAATGGTATCTCAGTGGTTGAAAATGACAGGTTTGGAACTGTTGCTGAGCAGAGACAATTCAGTCCTCATATTCCAAGATGAGAAAATTAATTTCCTTTCCTGAAAACTAAAGTAGTGCCAAGTATTAGAAGTACCCCAAGGCGCAAAGACTCCAAGGCATGCTTACACAGATAAACAAAGTCTGGGATGCATTATATTAACTGCATGAAAATAGTCTTCTAAATAAATAGAGTGCAATACATTAGTAACATTCTTGCCCACATAATGTTGTTATATATTTTTAAAGAACTATATTAAATAACATACATAAAAAGCTAATTAAGAGAAGGTCATTCTGCCAAGTTAAATGCCACCATGATGCCCAATCCCTTCAGATCTTGGAAGCTCAGCAAGGTCAGCCCCGGTTAGTACTTGGATGGTTGACCTCCTGGGAATACCAGGGGCTGTAGGTTCTAGTCCTGAGGACTTCACTGTCACTGTCCAAGCTCGCTTGGCCATGGCAGATGAACCTTAGGAGTTAAAGAGTGGGGCCAGTACTGTGCACGCTGTGCCTCACCTTGAAAATCCACTGCGAAGGCTTGAAGGACACACCTACATAGGTAGAGCCCTTCCCAAATCTTTGTTCACGAAGCCTGGCCATACATGCATACATTCTGCCAAATACATTAGCATTGCCGTTAAAAAATTACTTTGCAGTAAATACTGTGATTTCAGAACCTGCTTCCATTTTGAAAGGAACATGATTTTGGAACCTCCAGTTTTCATAAAATTATTAAATAATTTCACTTTTTAAAAATTGTAAAGTACTGTTCATACTGACCTAGGACTCTGAGGATAAAACTGCCTATACTATTTTAAATATAAAAATGTTTAGTAAAGCTGAACAATTGATATTTGTTGAAACATTTTCATTGTCAGCATGTTCTATCACATGAAAAAAAAAGATTAAAATTCAAATCTATAACAAGGAGCTTTCCGTATGTGACAAGAGATTGTCCCAAAGGACTTTCTGTATACTGGCTTTACTACTGACTAATGACAGAAACCTCTTCAGACAAAAAAACCTCTTACAATATATATCTGGTGGTAAATAAATTCACACCTTGGTTGCATTAAATAGCAGTTAAAATTTCTTAAAATTTTATTGTCAGTCTTGAAGCTTATTGAATTTTTAATATGGAAGTCGAGCTCAAAAATTTTATTAATACAAATTAAATCACATACATGTGTGTGGACTTGGATTTTCTAGAGTTTCCAACATTACCTTGCCTAGCATCAGATAGTTTAGCAACAGTGACCTTTAATATTTGGCAGTGCTACCTTTTTTCCAAACAGTAGTGGAGCAAATGAAAGACTTGGAAAAATACTTAGCTTTTGCTTTGTGGAACTAACAATTTAAATATGCAAGCCTGAAGGAAGTCCTATTTTTAATAATCTATTTCTGTAAATGGGATGTAGAGTCACAAAAGCATTGTATAAAAAGTGATGAATAAGAATTGAGAGTAAACCTTAAAAAACTCTGTGATTTCCTTGCTGCTAAGTTCTTTTAGTCATAAATATTTTTCTCCTATACTTTGTGCTTTCCTTTTCTAATCCTTTCTTCTACTCATACCTCTTCTTTATTCTTACCTTTCTTAACTTGTTTTCATACTCGTGTTTTCTGTGCACTTTTGCAATTGCTGACAATCATAAAATTCCACATACACACAAGAAAGAAGTATTTGGCATGTAGTAGAGTATACATGTAGTATGTATTACTAACTGCTCACATTTCCTAGCATTTAATGACTAGAATAATTGTGAAAATAATGGAGGATTTTTGTGCCATCCATCATTAATATTTCAGGTAGAATGAAGGAGTAAAATACAGCTTTCGTTTTCCTTTCATTTTTTTGTCTTAAATTAGTTCTCAAATATATGTAAAAAATATGGATTGTTCCTAGAAGCCTTGAAATATTTGCAGTCTGTCCATATAAAGTCAAACCTGCAATGATTTCAGTGCAACTACTCAATATGATTATGAAGATGAAAATTGGAGGTCCATATTGAAACCCCTTTTCATGCAATCCTTGTTAATTATTTTCTAACCTTTATTGTATATAGATAAACAAGTATGACATCTTAGTCTATATTATTTCAATATATCTAGGTTTGCAAGTTAAAGAACCTATAGTATCAGAACAGTTTCTAAATGTCTGTATGCATTTCCAGATAAAGTTTGGTTTCCAGTTTTAAGAGTAAGTTCACAATTATCTGTCTTCAAAGGAAAATCAGAAGAAAAACACTAATATATTTGCTATTATGCACTACTAAAATTCAAAGTCATTATAGAATTCTAGTTGAAATTGCACATCCATCTTCTTCAGAATTTTTCTGTAAAATTAGGGCAACAGTTGAATATAGATAAATAATGATACTTTCAAGTGTGCAGC
The DNA here is from genome assembly GCA_035041345.1 of Poliocrania exsul. Lineage (NCBI taxonomy): Eukaryota > Metazoa > Chordata > Aves > Passeriformes > Thamnophilidae > Poliocrania > Poliocrania exsul. The sequence goes on along the minus strand of JAWWLZ010000082.1, from coordinate 136,030,257 downwards.
AACAGTATCCTTCTTGGATATTGAACTGCTTCCTACCTCTGAAGTGCTCTTTCTGTCTTGTCCCTTTTTACATGACATGGAAGTTTGTTCTCTGCACTTGTCTAGACCTCCAAAGCACAATCTACACACTACAGAAACTTGTGTCTGAAGATAATTCTGACCTTTGATGTTACAATGCAGATTATTGCTTGGCTGACCAATGTAGCTCTTTATTGCTACCAAAACTGTTTTTTCCAGATCTCAGTATCAGGTCATTCAATAACATTGTTTTTCTTAGCAGATGTAAAAGACATGAAATGAGATAAGGGCTCGCATTGGTAGAAGGCTGCAAGGAACACTTGTGTTCCCAAACACTTTGTTAGGAGCAGTGGGGGTTGCTGCAGTTTTACAGCCGTAACAATTTATTAAGTCCTGATCAGGAAAGACACTGCAATAGGAGCTGGACAGAAGGGGCATTAAAAATAAGTCTGGTATTTTTCCCCCTGTTAGCTTTTTCACATGACTGATTAAGATTTGTATAAATTCCATATTTCTGTATTCCAGAAGTCTGTACTCTTTTAACTTCTGGAACACTTAGAGAGAGTAGCCAATTATGAATGACTAAATACAAACTATTTGGCTAATATTGTGATCATATAGATAGTAGAAGTTATAGATGCCATCTCAGACAGTGTGCCTCTGAAAAATAGTACTGATTCAGTACTGCTCAGTGTGTTTGTAGAGAAAAGTGTGAGCGCCTTTCACTGAGAAGCAGCGCGGCGCTGCATCTGTGCCGTGCACCCGGGAGCCACCAGATGGAGCGTGTTGGTTACGCTGGTGAGCGCGGCACTTGCCCGTTCCATCGGCACAACTCATACTGGACCCTTCACCACAACACTTACACTTTGCCTTTTAAGCCACGAATGCTTAAAGGCATTCAGATGCGAAGCGACTATGATGCAGAACATCTTACATTTCCAGATATTATTTCTATCTTATTATTAATAACCGTGAATGCAGTTCTGTATGAAGTATGTTTTCTATACCTTCACAAAATTTTAGCCAGTCTATGCAAATGTGATGCAAACAACCTAGTCCTTTGAAAAAAATCTGTCTTTCAGTTATACTGCATCCTTTATGGAAAGAAAGAACTATATTTGTTTGGGGTTTTTTGTCCAATTTACATCATATTGAGTGTGCTCTAATTGTAGCCTTTTGTACTCTTCATTATTTTAGGAGATACCTTTCAGCAGAAATTATGATTTATTTAATTTCTAGAGACTAGTAACTTTTTAAAGAAGTCGGTCTACAAAGACAAAGGCCTTTTTAATGATAGAAAGAATTATGTTAATTTCTAATTTTCCTTATCTGACTAACAGTAATTTTGTTTGGAGGAGTATCTCTGTGAATATCTATTGTATGCAATGTGAGTAGAAATATTTTTGCAGTAGAATTTCTATCATGTCAGATATTTTTCTTTCTCTAGTAAACAATTTTCTACTGACATTTTTTGTATAATTTACTGTATTTACTGCATTCACAATTTTAATTGATAAAAAAATCCCCTGCTGTTTTATCTCAAAAATATTTTTGAAATTAATAGTGATAAAAAAACTTTAACTTGTCAAGCTTAACACCATTCAGCTCCATGAAAAGATTTTCACATTCAGTTTTGAATTAAAATGCTGCATCTTTTCTTCAGTAAAAATAAATCTATACAGTAATAGCATAAGAAAAGAGAAAAAATATTAATAACAATGTTGATATCTATAGTTTTTGTGTAGAAATATTGAGTTGATGTCTTTATCATGGTTCATTGGTGGAATTATTACTTGGAGAAAAAGTATAAAAAAGAATATTCCTATTCTTCAGGAGTTACTATACGTTTGGTTTTTTTCCTCTTTCTTTCAAACTGGAGAAGGAGATAATGCTGACAGCAAGTTCACAAGTCTGTTCCAAGTTATTGATACTGAAAAGGTCAAATCTTATCCATTTTTTTAAATATATGTTTTTGAAAAAAAACATATTTGAACTCATCAAGATTTTATAGAAATGGAAAAAGTTGTTATACATTTCCTCACATATGTTTATAAAAATCTGGGTGAATTCAGAGATAATTTTTTTCCTTTTATTTAAGGCAATAACAGAAGTTTTTCACTCCTCTCTTTATTTCCTTTCTTGTCTGAGTGCCCTTCAGTGAGAACCTGTACTGTTTGGTACAGGTATATGCAGTAGTATACAATGTGTATTCAAGAAAGTCATCTAGAAAGTCATCTAGAAAAATATAGATCACTGTATTTGGTTCATGAAAAGGGAATCATGACCCCAAAAATCTAACTCAATATTTAGTAAGAAAAAATAAAATCTTTAAGAAATAAATATGTGGATCTTAAAATGATAGTGACTGCCATCAAAGTGAGTCTATAATCTGCTATAGTGATGTGGTATCACATTAATACAGAGAAAAAATATAGGATAAACATATATAAGCTGATATTTTATTAATTGATTAACAGATTCAGAGACTTTGATGTAGTCACAATAGGTATGTTCCATTTATTATCTGGACTGTATAATTTCATACTCATTATCACTGTGTATTTGGGAAAGGTAAATTATGGAAAGGTTACCTCTAGAGCACTTTAGGATGGAGCTACATTCTTCCAATTTGATTGTAGCTTCAGTTACTAGCTCATTCAAAAGGTTTTTGTAGGATGCTGTAGGTTTAAGAAAGGACGAGGTTTCTGAAGAAAGCACTTTGATATCCTTTTTAATCTTAGGAATTATAGAACTAGAGAAATTATGCCATAAAGTTCAGTGTAATTCTGAAATCACATAATGTAGTTATAGGTATTAGCATCTGGAACATGACTGATGGTATGTCTATGAAATGTAATTGTGGGAACAATTTTCTTGCCATTTTCTGTCCATTTGCATTTTTAGTAAATTCATGTGCTAAATCTTTTCTTATACGAACAACTTCTACAGAACACTGGTTAAATAGAACTCTACAATATATAATTATCGTCTTTTAATATTCAAGTATTAGGCAAAATAATCATTCCAGACCATCTTATCTGAACTGTCTGACCTATCACTGAATCACTTCATCATTTCATATATCACATTCTTATCTCTTTAGATTACTTCCTTTCATTCACTGTCATAGTGTATCTGCACATTTTTTTTCATCATTCGTGTATTATTTCTCTTTATGAATGTAGTTAAATAGTTACCAGTTATATCAGTGTAAATTGCTGGACTTCATTGGATTTATTCCAATATATATCAGAAGAGAATGTGATTTAGTACTTCAGGGGAATAATTTTCAGGTGCATTGATTCAAAATAACATTATATGGGGTTTGTGTGATCACCCAAATTTTTAATTTTCAAAAAATATTCTTTTAGATCATTGCTTTACTATAATTAAGATATTTTCAGATAGACAAAAATATACCCAGTTAAACCAGTTACTTTTCATTTAGAAGTGTGTTAAATCAAATCAGGATATGTTCTACTTCACCCACTCTCCTTTTCTTGAACACAGTGATCATGAAATGAGAGAGGTTTTGGTTCTCAGAAAATTAAGGAGTGGAGTCAGTAGAACTGCCACCTTGGACTTCTGAAGAGCCAACCAGCCTATTTAGAAGACTGATTAACAAGAGTCCCTTGGGAGGTAGTCTCAAAGAGCAAAGGTGTTCAGGGAGGCTGGATATTCTTCAAGAAGGAAAGCCTGAAGATGTAGGAACAGTCTAGTCCCATGCACTGAAAGAGGAGCTAGGGGGAAGACCATCTTGTCTGAATAGAGAGCTTTGTTTGGAATTAAAATAGAGTTTACGACCTTTGGAAGGAGGGGAAGACAAGTCAGGAGGACTACAAGGATTTTTTGAGTTTATGCAGGGAGAAAATTAGAATGGCCAAAGCCCAACTAAAACTTAATGTGGATACTGCTGTAAAAGACAATTAAAAAGTTTCTAAAAACACATTAGCAAGAAAAGGGGTGCAAATGAGAGTCTCCATTCCATGCTGGATATGGGGAGAAACTTCGTGACAGGATAAGTGGTGTTCCCCAGGGCTGAGTATTGCAACCAGTTCTGTTTAATATCTTTATCAATTATTTGTTCCAGAGGATGAAGTGCTCTCTCAGCCAGTTTGAAGACACCAAGTTGGGCAGGCATGGGGTAGTGTAGGTAGGGTAAGAAGCCTCTGCAGAGGGATCTATATGGGCTAGATCAGTAGGTTGAGGCCAAAAGTATCATGTTCATCAAGGCCAAGTGCCAGGTCCTGCACTTCAGTAACAACTTCATGCAGTGCTACAGGCTTGGAACAGAGTATCTTGAAAGCTGCCTGGCAGAAAAGGACCTGGGGGTGCTGGTCAACAGCAGGCTGAAAGATGAACCAGCAGTGTGCCCAGGTGGTCAAGTGGCATCCTGGCCTGTATAAGCAAGTGTGGCCACTGGGACTAGGGCAATGATTGTTTCCCTGTACTTGTGACTGGTGAGGCTGCACCTCTAGTCCTGTGTTCAGTTTTGGACCTCTCATTACAAGAAGTACATAGAGGGGCTGGAGCAAGTCCAGAGAAGGGCTACAGAGCTGGTGAAGGGTCTGGAGTACAAAACTTACAGACAGGCTGAAGGAGCTGGAGATCTTTATCCTGGAGAAGAGAAGGTTCAGAGGAGACTTTATCACTTTCTGCAATTACATAAAAGGATGTTGTAATGAGGTGGGAGTCAGTCTCTTCCTGCAAGTAATAATTCATAGGATTATACAAAATGGCCCCCAGTTGTGTCAGTGGAGGTTTAGATTGAATCTTAGGGAAAAATTCTTCAAAGAAAAGGTTGTTAAGTATTGGCAGAGGTTGCCCAGAGAAGTTGTGGAGTCATCATCCCTGGAGGTATTTAAAAGATGGTGGTGAGTGTGGTGTTTAAGGACATAGTTTAGTGATGGACTTGACAATGCTGGTTTAACTGTTGGATTCAATGATATTAAAGATCTTTTCCAATCAAAATGATTCTATGATTATAGATACCACCATAATACACATGATCAAAAATTTACTTCTGTTCATCTCCTTATTACCCTCTATACCAATGTGTTACTTTTCACCCAGATTTGCTGCTAAATTTATGGTCTTTTAAGGCTTTTATAAAGGACTCAGGCATTCTGATAAGTCATACATGCTCTTTCTCCTCTGTGACATCTTTTTGATGACTTTGCCATTTTCAAACACTTTTTTTTTCTTTTTTTCACAGTCCAGATTGTATTAACTTGCTTTATTGACACTGTTTGGTTTTGGTCTTCTGAATGCCATGACTTCCATTATCTTTTTCATCAGTTTTCCAAAAACTGAGTCAAATGGCCCTTTAGTTACCAGTTTTCCTTAGTAGTCTTGTTGAAATGATAATGATATCTCATTCATTGCCTCTTCAATGTCAATTTCATTTGAAAACAAAGATTAACTGAGAATTTTAACTAATCTTATTGCCAAAGAAATAAACTGAATAACATATGATTTGTGGTGGTTTTTGCTTTCTCTTTCTGAAAGTGGAAGAGTAGGGTAAGTTGCATAGATGATAGCCAGTGAGCATTTTTTGAACAGAGGTCTTCCAAATCTAATGTAAATGTTATAATTACTGATCAAGTCCTTATATCCAGATTCTGTAAGACTGCAACACATGCAGTTATGTCTTAATATATTTTAGTTTTAATAGTGAACAAATATTGTGCATTTTGTACTGCAATAAAGAAAAAAATACTAGTGGCAGAAAAGGAAAGTGCTTTGTGATTTTGCAGGTAGGAATTTCCTTTATCTTGGAGATTAATGAGTAATTTACAGCTGTTTGAAGGGTAGTGCCCTTTATAGATACCATTGAACTGTAGTATGTTTTCTTAATACTTTTTCCCCTAATGCTAGATCTTCAGGTGGTAATAGTTATCTTAGCTCAAAGTCAGTGTCGCTATGTCATTCTGTAGTCAGTGAGGTCTTATCCTCATGAATTGATGATAATTATGTATGAACCCATTTCTCTAACTTTTGTATAAACGTTTTACCATAAAGAATCTCAAGAAACATTAAGTTAGAGAATATTAAAGAGAAAGGTGTCCAGGAATGTCATCATTTGTGAACCCAGTAACAGGTCAGTGTAAATCTGTAAGTGTTCTTTCATCTTTCTTGAGCTCATTAGCTGTAATAATCTCCCTGATTCTGGGTCAGTCACTGAAGTGTAAAACTCACAGGGATATGATTATATTTACCTGTTGTTAAGACTTAATTTTTTTTGACGTGCAGGAGCTGATGAGAAGGGTAACTGTAGCTAATGTTTCTGCATTATTCCTTAGGCATTTTGCAAATCTTGTAACTCAGCCAGATGGAATATTCCAGCATGTTTCTCGACAATATCTCAATGTCATCTTCCCCTCTAGCAGGTAATGCAAGCCACATAAAGGTTACGAGCTTAAGTAGGCAATAAATTCCCATAACACGAAGTTTAAAAGGCAGATCAAGAGATATGTTCTCTGATTGTTTTAAAAGCAATTGGTGTTGACGATCAAGTAATGTTTTATCTTATTCTTAAAACTACTTATCTCTGCTTTTTTTCTTCATTTTACATAGTAACATGAAGATTAGAGAAATAGTATTTAAACAAATTGTCAGAAAAACACAGCATACAATTTATTACAATGAAGATTTGTGTAAGAAAAGAATACATGATGAAGCTAGAAGCAGAAACTGAGAAAAAGAAAATATTGAGTAACTGATTGTAGCAAATATTTAATGAAGCCAAATAAAACAGCAACAATGAAAACATACTCTTACCAAGATATTAAAATATTGTCCATTGTACACTGATACAAATATAACAATTTTAAAAATTTTCCTCTAACATGGGAATTTTAGTATTTGGTGTCCTAAGTAAAATTAATAATAAAAGGTAAGGATATATAGAAACTTTCAGAAAGGAGTATAATTTTATTTATTTTTTTCTTGTTGCATAGTACATTAAGGTAACTTAAGTATATTTGTACTAAAATGCTCATTAAAGAAATTTGTTTGAAGGATGGCCCAAATTAAGTGTTGTATTATTTCAAACATTGAAATGTATTTAGTACAGTGCTTATCACTCAGAAGGAAATCTGTAAAGGAGGCTGATATTACCTGATTTTTTCCAAAAGCGCAGGTTTAATGTTAGATCCTTCAATAGTTATGGATTTTAAATTAAAATAAATTCTGTATCTTATATCTTTGTAAAAACAGAGGCATTATTTTGTTGTGAATTGCAAGAAACAAGTTGTTTTGATTTACTCCTGCTCACAAGAAAAAAATCAATTTAGAATTTCATCGAGGCATGAACAACTTTAAATAGATTATTTCAATTATTCTTGCTGTTTATTACTCTGCATGGGGTCATTAACCCTATGAACATTTAGGATTACAGATTTACACAAGGAAAATATTAATCAAATCTACAGGCAAAGCAAGACAGGATGTCTCATGTTGAGAATGTGCATTACTCACAATTAATGAGAGATTGTCTTTGACAAAGCATTGTAAACAAGAATAAACAAAGAATGTTAAGTAGTGTTAATAAAGAATAAATTACAAAGAAATGAAGTGAAATCTTCAGATTTTCTCCATTCTGAATATAATTTTGAAATATGCCTTGATGTTTGTAAAATATATATTTCATTGGATGAATAGGGTTTCTGCTGGACTAGCAAAGGGGGTTTTGTGCATAAGTGAGGAATTTTTGTGATTTTTTTTTTTTTGTGAACAGAATCAGAAAGTGAAAAAAAAAAAGGAAATGAGATCTAAAGAACATGTCCTGCATTTTCTAAATTCTAAAAATACACTGATTATTCATGTAAATAAACAGTCTCATTCTTATCAAGAACTCCCTTTTTCTCAACACTTCTGAATACCAGGACACATTTTTGGGTATTTAAACTTCTATTAAAGCTAATGAATTGGTTTCATTTGGTGGTTAATACATTAAGTCCAGGGGCACTTAAAAAAATGAAATCACAATTAAAATTAATTCTGATTCCCCTTCTAGTTCTTACAACATTTATCAGACAAATACAGATGCAATGTGCTCTAACACTATAGTTTTTGAAGGTAACTTGTTAGAGTGGTTGCCATGTTTTGTGTTGCTTTTTTGTTTTGCTTTGTTTTTGAGAAGTCCTCTCTGAATTTTCTTATTGCACATATGATGAACTTTTAGAGATCTGTAATGAACTTTTAAGCTTTGAAAGAAGTCTTAGAAACTGTGCATAGAGATATTCAGATTCTTTAAATGGAGATCTGTCCTCTTTAAGCTTTCTGGTGCGTTCTAAGTGTTACTTTATTAATCAACTCAAATCATAACAATGTTTAGCCTTGGCATACCACTTCATATTACGTATTCAAAGAGCATTTCCAGTATTAAAAATTACACTGTCTTAGTAGGACACAATTATAGCCTAGCAATCTGGATTTTTGAATGCACTGAGCAGCAGTTATATTCCCACTCACAGCATGAATCATATGCAATTTGCCACAATAATTCAACAAAGTCAACACATCCTTTACATCCAAGAAGTAAGATTTTGCAAAAGTTTTTGGGTTTACTTTGCATTGAATTTCAGCTTATTAGAGTGCATTAATACCCTAGTCACATCTCTCAAATTACAACAAGGTAATTAAGAGAAACATAAAAATATAATTATGTTTTTTTTGAAAATTCTGTAATTTTCATGCAGACTGGGTAAATTATTCATACTGGGTGTGAATTCCATTTTTGCTTCACTGCACTGATAGACTAATCACATAGTCCTAATTATAGAAATAGTAAATAAGAGTGAAAAGAATATAGATAGCACACCTTACTCCTGTAAAGACTTCTATTGGCACACTAAGCAGTAATTAAAATTCACGATTGCATCACATTTTGCACTGATACAGAAGTTTTTTAAACAAGGAAAAGCTTTTGTGTGGGAAGGAGGGAAACAGAGGGTTACTGTTAGGATGTTTTTCAGTGAATACTATTCTTGCTCTCTAACCCTTGTTCAAATGCTTATGGGTGTTCCAATAAAGCTGTTGCTGTTGCTCACTGCTGTAATGTGAGCTGGGGCACTCTCGCAAGAAATCCAGTTCAGAGCATTCATTTGCACCAGCTGCAGAGCTAATACAATTTTTGTCACGTTTCTCTTTGATGAGCTGGTTAAGCAGTATTGCTGTTACACACTGTTCTTTTCCTCTTCACTGCCATCACTCCATCAACTCCATCCCATGCCCAGAAAGATCTGATGGTAGAATTTGAGAGTCTGTCCTGGGATTCCCTGCATCTACCTCTCCTACAGAGGCAGAAAGCAGTCAAGCAGCTTACTTACCTTCTGCACCTCTTGGTTCTGGGAAGAACCTGTTACAGGTTGCTGAAACAAACCAGCTCGGTGCTCTGCCATTACCAAGAAGATGTGATGGCTTCAGTTATTACTGCTGGAAAATGCTAACTGGTCTCCCCTTGCTATGCTGGCCATGTTGCATTCTTCTGTGCATACTACAGTGACGGCAGCAATGATGCCAATTCCATTTTGTAATGTGCAAGTAGGAAATGGAGACCAGATATTGAGTATATACACTGCTCAGGTACCTGCCCCTCATCTCTTTCAGGAAAGGCAGAGGAAAAGAATACACTGTGAATCTTACAGGTAAAAGTACAAGTAAATACTGGGGATTCTAAGTAATTGCTCAATTTCCCCTGAATTTACTACTATCTTTGTCTTGCTTCTCCAGCAATGCAAAAAGGCATTAATATAAGTTGTAAAGGACTAAACTACAGATGTATCTTAGGCAGGCTTCTTTCATTTGACATTAGGCTCCTGCAGAGCAGGTGTCTATGTTGATCTAGATATTTAAGGCTGTGTTATAGGCAAGAGAAACTATATGAAGTCAGTTTATCTGATTGCAGTCTGATGAACATGGCTAAGCATTGCTAAATCTATTGTCCAGGACTCCACTGATAATAAGATTAAGAGCCTTGCTGTTAGGACATTGTAAACACCCACGTTCAATCAAATTCTGCTCTTTATATCTCATATGTAAGCAGATGAGAGAAGAATAAATATCAGTTCTGGAACATAAAGATGACTTAAACCTCTGGACTGCATTCAGTAGCTAGAGGACTCTGGATACAGTGGCAGAGAAGTCATTGGACAAACAATGAAGCCTGGAAAATAAATCTGCTTTTGCAGAAACAAAGTTTGCAAATTTGGCTTCGATCTTAAGTAGCAACTTTAATGAGAACTAAGACACTCTAGAAGATACGAGCATGAAGCTGACTTGCAATTAACCTATGTCCAATACTCTGTGGGGTACATAAATTAGGAGAACACAGAGATCGAGCACTTGAAATTGAGTTTAGTATACCCCAGTAATTACTGTGAACAGCTAGCTATTACATGGGATGTCACTTTTAGTTAGGCCAGAAGTTCACATAGACACTGAGAAACCCTAATCAAAATGTATTTGGATATACATTCAAAGAAGATTTGATTGAACAAATTTTTATTATATGGAAAAAAAAAAGATGAAAAGTTATATCCAAGCATTCCAATCTATTCTGCTTCCAACTGCGCCAACCATCACTGAAGAGAGTGCCACACAACGTGGTTGTCTCCTCTGAGATAGATACTTTGATAACAATCTAAACTTTTTGACTCTGATGCAGTCTTCTACATGCCCCAGTTCTCTAGTATGTTTACCTTATGCAGGATGAGACAGTATTTCCTTACCACTGTGATTAGCGCGGGATGTTAAAAAGTTTTGTTTCTTAGAGAAGTGTTACAGGTATGTGTGTTGCCTACCTTAGTATGTATGTATGTATGTGTCTGTCTGTCTATCTATCTATCTATCTATCTATCTATCTATCTATCTACTATCTATCTATCCATCTATCTGCATTCTTACACATGCATATATACAGAAATAAAATATTTTCAAAATGTTTCCCATGAAAAATGCTGTCTCTGTATTCCTATTTGCTCTGTTATAAGCAGACATTTTCATTTACTGCGAAGAAGTAACAGATCAGTAATCAACAATGTATTTGGTTTAGAAAAAAAAGGGAAAAAAACAGCATAAAAAAGAGGTGAGCTTCTTAATATTTTTGCTAAGGTGCCAAGAGGATCTAATGCTTATTTTTTTAATACTAAAATAAAAATAAAAGTAAAAAATAAAAGTGTCTCCCTTCTGAAGATTTTGTTAGGTAACACTGCTATTATCTACTATTTAATAAAGAGAATACCACATTAGAAAGACACAAAGGTCTCTCTTCTCTTTGGAATTGAGCAAGCTTTAATACTCTACTGAGATTCTTTACTACTGAGAATATTTCAATGCAGTACAATTTGTTTCAAAGTAATAGCTTTACTGTTAGAGCTAGTTTGTCATGTCAGAGGGAATGATTATTCATGATAAGCCATGGGCAATATTACCAGAAATTTTTTTAAAATGTAGGGTACTGATTAATTTCAGAGATATTAGCTACTGAAAGCAGACATCAGTACTGCAGAATTGATGAGGCAGTTGGACTAACAGTTGCCAAAAGGTGAAATAAGCTAAAACCAGGGAGCACATAAATTAAAGTTGTAAAGTCACACATTTAATAGAAAATGACGTGTTTTGCTTACTTGATCAGAAAAGACACTGGCCTCTGCTGAGTATTAATGACCAGGAGAAAAGAACTGAATGTCCAAGACTGTGGCTTGGGCTATTATATAACAAATTGTCATTAAATCTCAAATAATGAACACTTTCTTTCTCTCTCTCTCTCTCTCTCTCTCTCTCTCTTTCTCTTTTATTTTTTTCCTTTTGTGCTGATGGAAGCTGAAACCTGAGAAGAAAGACTCAGTCTAGACATCTACATTTTTCCCATGCATAATTTGTTTGCATGGGAATACTAATAGTGTAATAGTATGTTAGGGCATTAGTGAATACATAGTACCTAGCACATTAATAAAGTCTGTCCAACTTCCAGTCAGTAATATGCCAAATTTCTTTGCCCCATACAAATGAACATGAAGACATCTAACCAACACTAATGCCTCAATATTTACAAGAATAACTTATTAAAATAGAATGATATAACTGTTCTCTAAAACAATTTTACATGCCAAGTTAAACTATGCTATGCAAGTCAGAATTATTTACCTAAATATTTTTTCTTCCTTTTTCTGTGACTTCAGTGCTTCATTTTTTGCCTTTACTGTTTTGTTTCATTGTTTGTCCTTTTTTCTCCCATCATTAAACATTTTTATAGACTCCTTTCACAGTTCTTCAGTCTGGCTTTTCACATAACTTTTTTGTCTACATTTATTCTACACCCCCAGTTAAGGTGATCCAGCATTTTTGGTTAGAAGACGTTGGCAGGAACATAGAAAAGGGTAACTGGTCAGTTCTGGAGAACAAATGGGTTTTTCTTTGATGCGAGGCTGGTGTGATTGTTTTTTTTTATTTGTTTCTTTGTTTACTATTTTCAGTGCAGGGGACAAAAAAACCATCAGTGATACCATTAAATATTTGTCCCTCTTTCCGCTTTCTGCACATGGTCAGAGTAGTGTCAAACTTTATCAAGACAGATAGAGTGATAATTCATCTCTTCTTGATGGTGATGACTCCTTATGGTCGTGTTTATTGCACGTGATAGGCTGGCAAAATCAGCCGGGGTGGATGAATCAGATAATGTTGTCTCTCTTACCCCTGTGTAGCTCACTGCCATAATAAAGACAGCTGCCCAGGGATACTGCTCATCAGTTCATGTTTAAAACCTAGTTATTCACATAAGCTTTCAACATTTTACCATAATAGCTTAGGGTAGTCAGTTCACCTGTCTACCTCCTCTGGAAATGACAAGAATAAATATATTGAGTAATAGCAACAGTCCTGTGATGGTTGGGACCAAAATAAAATCTGAAACAGCACTTGATTGTATTGCTTGGGTCTACAATATTTTAGCATTGTTATCTCTATTAAGTAGTCTAAAAAATGAGGTCAAATGACCAAGTTATCAATGCCAGAGATTTGAACACATTTGTATACTTACTTTTGTAGAACAGTATTAGCAGCAGTTTTAATACCTTGTCTAGAAATTTTTTTCATGACTTTGCAGTGTTTTCCAGTGTATGGAGAAGTAAATCTCTGATTTTCTTTTTGGGCAATTACTTTATTTGCTAAATACTACATATTTTAGAGTCAGATGATGCTTTAAAATTGAGATAATTAGCTGGTATTAATATAATGTAAACACTATTGATAATATTAAAGTTATTGTTTTTATTATAGCAATAAATGAGGGATCATTAAAAAAACTTACAAACTCAGATAGCTCAGTAACTACACTCTTTATTTTTGATCTTTCTTCAGTCTAAAATGCCTCAATGAACTACTGAAATTTAGATACTGGCTTATGATGCAAAAAAGCAAACAAACAAAAAAAGACACATGAAGAAGGATATGGTAAAGATGTTAATACTTTGACTTACTGCAAATGCAGAAATGTACTATGAAAATTAATTCCAAATTAAAAACTGAGAAGAATTGACAATATCTGAAAAATTACCTTTGTATTCAGACACAAGAAACCATTGAAAATATTGTAGCAGTCTGTAGATTTTTAGATGAGAAGAATTATTTTTAATACACTAAAAGGTTGCTTCATTAAAAATTACCTTTTTAAGAAATTTTATTAATAAATGAAGACAGAATTAATTTATTTTAGAAAAAGATGTTTACATTTTTTAAAGATGTTTAAATTGTGCTGCCTTCATTTTTAAGAATTGTCTGAAATGGTCCCATTAGTGTCAGATCCTTCATGAGAACTTCTCCTGATCACCCTGGATTAACTTGACTCTGTGTTTTTTTTGAAGTGGCTTTGGGGTTTTTTCACTGTTATATGATCTAGAAAATAAAAACCAGAAAATCCGCTGGAGCTTGAATTATGTCAAAGACTATAGTTAGTTGTTTTTTCCAGCTGCTACTTCCTTTAATTCTCAACAGATCTTTAATTTTTCTACCCTGAGATAGTTTAGGTTGTTGTAGAGTGCATGGAATGGTCCAAAACCTACAGTAAAGGCATCACAGAGTAGCTATGGACATCAAGTATTATATATGTTTCACTGGGAAAGATGATGTTTCACTGGGAAAAGTAATATTTCAGAGGCATGAAAAAAACTAGTTAGGCAGTTTTTTTCTTCTTAAGTTTATAGCAGAGTTTTAATGCTCTGAATTTCCATGCAGTCTAAAGCAAGAATGTGTTTGTTTTATTTTTTGAAAATTACATTTCTTTTGAAGGTTATCCCTGTGAGTGAATGAGAAGAGCTTTTAGTCTGTTTACATCTGAAGTGATCTGAGCTGCCATAGAAGTCTTTCTTTTACTTTTCTGAAGAAGGAAACAGAATATAGGAAGATGGTCTGTGGTAGTGGACAGTAGATACCAAGCCATTCTATGTTTAATTTCTATTGGCAGAAACTTGAAACAGAGCCTTATTTTGTCCCGATTTTCAAAGCACTGAGTCTTCAAAATCTTTTGTAATCTTGTTAAAGTCACTTCAAACCAGTATCATTATTATTGATAATGCTTATTTTCTATATGAATGCTTAATGGAGCTTTTATCCTTTTATGACTTTTCTTAACCCTTCTCCCCACACATTTTTGAGTTTATCTAAATCTAGGATGTTTTAGAAGGCTTATGGATGTTTCTTGCCTTCTCTTAAGCCATATATTGATTTCCTCTTCCTCTTTTCTTTTCTTTTCTTTTCTTTTCTTTTCTTTTCTTTTCTTTTCTTTTCTTTTCTTTTCTTTTCTTTTCTTTT
>JAWWLZ010000082.1:135992554-136012908 GCA_035041345.1 Poliocrania exsul | reverse complement strand
TTTTCTTTTCTTTTCTTTTCTTTTCTTTTCTTTTCTTTTCTTTTCTTTTCTTTTCTTTTCTTTTCTCTTTTCTTTTCCTCTTTTTTCTTTTCTTTTTTCTCTTCTTTTTTCTTTTTTTCCTTTCTTTTTTCTTTTTTCTTTCTTTTTTCTTCCCCCCCCTTCTCTTCTCCTTCTTCTTCTTTTCCTCTTTTCCTTATCCTTTTCTTTCTTCTTTTCCTTTTCCTTCTTTTCCCTTTCCTTCCTTCACTAGTTTATGTCTGTGTACAAATCTCATTAGAGAGGTCCGTATCCCAGGTCTTAGATTTTAATGAACCAGCTATGTAATGACAGGGTTTTACTGTGCCAGTGGGCTTTAAATTTTGGCAATGCAAGTCAGTATTGTTTGGACTATTTTTCTGTTACATTTCAATTAGTTTTAAAACCAATTAATGTTATGGGACATGTGAACTTTAATTTAAACACATAGTACTAAATGTATCTTAGTTTCTTCAGGAGTTGCTTTTCCTTCAGTCTTTATTTTATAAAGGATATTTCTTTATGTACTTTTGTTACATGAAAATCAGTTGCTCATTTTGCCATCTTTCCATTTTAAGTCTTCTGGTCCTCAGGATGTATTCCATGTGAACAAGAGCATTTCTGCTATATTTTAGACCGTATGTTTCTTTAAAGAAGTAACACACTCAGTGTTGGCATGAGGGAACAGAATCCTTCGTCCTTCTACTAGTTTTCACAGCTGAGACAAGTGAAAGACAACACTAAAATATTTCTAAACGTCTTTCAGAAAAGGTGTCTGAAACAGAGATAAGAAATTTCTTCTGAGGGGAAAAACAGTACCTCCATAAAGTGTTTCAACTATGCAGTGATAGCCTCTGTTTAGCTGGTATTCTCTACTAGTTCCACTGAGTTTGTTACAGAGTTTCCAGTCAACCTTACCAAAAGATTGCAAAAGTCATTTTGGTATCTTGTTATAGTTTATGCAAAGGCAAGACAATTTATCTTAGTTATTTGCCAAAAACTATACCTATCTTTTCTCACAGACTTAAAATGATACAAATCATAGATAAAAAAAAAAAAAAAAACTTAAAACAGATTTATTTTGAAAACTTCTAAATGTCTGAACTTTATAATGGCCCAATTTCCAGTAAGTTGTGCAAAGAATAGGCATTCAAAGCAAATGCTTTTAAGAACAAACTAAAATGAAATTTCACTTTAGTTAAATCCTCAATTTCCTGAACTACTAAGAGCTAATTTTCACAGAGGTGCTTCAGTGTTGTTTTTACTTTGTGCCTTTCATAAATACAAGATTTTTGTGGCATTTTTTTTTGTTTTGGTTTCATAAGGCTTAATTAACATATCTGAGATTTCCCTGGGCTACAGAAAATAGTCTAAAACCAAGGAAATAGTCATTATATGTAAAAATAAAAAAGAATGATTGACAAAACCAGAAAGTAAAAAGCAAACCACAAAGATAGACATAACTGTGACAGAAGAGTTGGAGTTGTTCAGGCTTCAGGGATATCTTATAGTAACCTTCCAATACCTACATGGGGCCATAAAGAAAGGTGGAGAGGGACATTTTAGAAGGATGTGTAGTGATAGGACAAAAGGAAATGGCTTTAAAGTGAAATACGGTAGGTTTAGATTAGACATCAGGAAGAAATTCATTGCTGTGAGGGTGATGAGATACTGGAGTGGGGTTCCTAGAGAAGTTGTGGATGTCCCATCATTGTAGTGTTCAAAGCCAGGTAAAATGGGGGCTTGGAGCAACCTAGTCTAGTTGAAGGTGTCCCTGTCCTCAGCAGAAATTTTGAACCAGATTATCCTTAAGGTCCCTGCCAACCCAAACTGCTTTATGATTCTAAATTTTTATTACTTTCGGAAATTATACATAAGAAACAGTTTCTGTGGTCAGGCAAAATATTAAATGTAGCCCTTGCTCATCTGGTAGAAAGCACATTGTAAAAGCTGCTATTGGAGCTGAGATGGAAACGAGTGTTCTTTGAAGTAGAGTGTTGAGTTAAACAGGTATAGAGATCTACATGAATACAAGACAGATTTTTCTGAAACAGCAGCAGCTCCAATGCCTTGTGGCTGGCATGGATACCTATCCCACTGTGAACTGCTACCTCGATGTAGTCTGCTGCAATTCTCGTGTGCTGTGGTGCAGGGTTGCTGCTGGTATGCACAGCTTCCATACCTAGCACCAAAGAAACATGAGACTCATGAAGAAAGACAGGGTTATAATGTTCTGCTAGGAATGGACACCAGTCAGTGTCCCTAGTCTAAAAGTCATGTGTCTTTTCATATGAAAACAAAATAAACTAAGAAAGAAGCATGCAAGTTGCTGGACATTTGAGGGAGGCAGCAAAAAAAGGGGAGAGTAAGCCCAGTACATTAAAGAACATGATTATCTGGAATGTTTGTACTCGTGAAAAAAATCCAATAAATCTTAGTGTTGGAAGTTAAGGTTAGAGAAAGAAGATTTGTTTTATGTAGAAAAGAGCCCATAATGGGAAGTGGAAAAGAGTGATTTAAAGAGAACTAAGACATGATGAGAAGAGATAAAAAGGTAAATTTCAAATACAGTCCAAAGTAAAATTCAGTCATTATATCTGATGAGAGCATCCTATTCTCAGTTTTGTAAATGGGCTCAAAGATCTTCGTGAGAGTCTTATCAGGACAAGTAAAATTATAGAAAAGTATGACTGTTTAGAGAAGGATTGATTGGAGAAAGAAAAAAAGTTCACAAAATAGGGATGGGTTCGCATCGCTATGAAATATATCCATGTTGCATTCCAATAGGTTCTTTGAAATGCTCACAAAAAGGATGAACATACAAGAACCATAAAAACTAAGGTCATGATAATATAAGTGAACTGAAAGAGAATCCAACAAAACAGAAGAGAATTAGAAGAACAATTCTTCCTGATTTATGGTCAAAATAAAAAAATAGCTGCTCCTTACTGCTCAATACAGTCAGATGATCAAAGATCAGAAACAGAAAATGTGTTGCAGAAACATGTAATGAGAGGGAGAAAAAAGTGAATAAAATTGATAGACTCTGAATGGAAGAGAACCACAATCTAGGGGGAAAAATAATGTTGCAAATAGGCATATTACACAAAAAAGGGAGGTGAACAAGGATGACATGGCTAAGGAATACTGTAAGATATGATTGACTGTGTTTTGAAGTAGGTGCAAATAAAAGTAATGAAAGGATAAAGGGTTATCAGAAAAGATATGAAAAAAAACCCCAGCCTATGAACAAATCATCTTCCATTTTCTCACTTCACTTTTAAACAAATGACAGCAAGTATTAAATACCTCTTTAAAAGGAAATACACAAGCGACTTAGAACTGTGAGTGTGTTAATCCATGAAGACTCAGTATAATTATCTTATGGTTATGACTGCTATTAAAGAACACATTAATCAAAGAAGATTAAACAAAAGGTGTGGAGTACTAGGAAGGTGAGAGGTGTGGAAATATGTTATTAAACTGTATAATTGAATGGTCAGAGGGAAGAGAAAAAAGTAAAAACAATCTTGTTGTTTACTATGTGAGTATAATTGTGGACATAGAAGGGCAAGGAGTATGGATATGGTGTAAGTATTACTTGCTTTGTTAGAAGACAATGAAAATTGAATAAATAAATTAAGAACTGATTTTACTTACGCTTACTGTAATCCTACAATGAATCAAAGGATGACTGAAATCAGGAAGAATGGCTGTGTTATTTGATTTCAAGAAATATTTATCCATGTAAAATAGATGAGAATTAAACATCAGAATTTTAAAATCTGGTAAAAAACAACACAATGGAAACTTTGAATCATACTAGCTATTAAGAGAATATTATGAGTGGTGTTGTTCATCTCCATACTAGCTTCAACATGAATTTTTCTTTTCTAGTCTAACTTCAAGCTTTTCAAAATTCTTTATTGTGTGCTTTGAATAAAACCTTCCCCTTAATGAAAAGCAGTTTTCAAGTAAATTCTGTTTGGAATGCTAGTTCTAAAATCAAGATGAAAAAGAGCACAGTATATGTTACTAGTTATTTCAGCATGAATTTTACCTCATGAAAATAAATGCCATGTTTTCCACATTTGATCAGACCAATCAGTTAATGCACACTGTCTATTTTGATCATAACCAAGTTGGACTGCCAAGGTGAAGAGCATCACCGAATGGATTAACATATGAAAGCAGAGATTAAAGTGCATGTTCTGTCGAGTCTGTTGGCATGATTTTTTATTTTACAGACTAAAAAAGTAGACCTATCAAAATCAAACTTCCCTGTTGGTTTGTAGGTGTTTTTTTCATTCTTTGAATTAAAAGTGTGTCTTCTGACACGTGCATAACTGTGTTGCATTCTGCTAGTCATCTCAGAAAAACATCCAAGTTATATCATCTTGCAGCATATGAATAATTCTCTTTTGTTACATTTTGGGTATGGAATAAAAAGTGTAAGTGGAACTTTTACATGTCATGAAACTATATTTCATATATATATATGAATAGTACCAATTATTGGATCGAATATGAAGTATTACACTCCTTAATAAGCACTGCATTATGTCACAAAGTTTTCTTCACTCATAGCTATGGCTCTGAGTTTTTTTCTTGGGTTGTTTTTTGTTTGTTTTGTTTTTTAAATATAATTTTATTTTGTTAACAGGAGACCTATCATATTTGTGTTTTTCTTAGTAGTTTGTACTGAATTAACAGAATAGTCCATATGTAATTGAAAGCTATCATGATATAGGTACATTAAGAAAGGGTCTGAATTATGGAGCTCCATTATGATGCTGAGAGAAAGTTTACACTGTGCTTTCCACACTTGGTCTGGAGAAATGTATAAAAATTAACAGTGCATGCTATTAAATTTTCAAGTCTCTCTCTCTCTGTAAGTTTTTTTTCTTCTAATTCAATTAAAATAGGCCTTAGCAAGAGATTTCTAGGAAAAATTAAACTGATAAATATGGGCACACAGCTATTTAAAGTTTTGTTCCGGTGACTATAATTTGTGGGAAGTGATAGAGTTCTGTCATGAAGATCTTACGATGAGTAAATAGTTTAATTTGATAAAGTGACTTGTGCACAAACTATTCAACATATTTTTAATTGCTGCATAAAACACCTGAGCTTAAATATTAACACATAAAGGAGATTTAAAAATCATTCAGATATATGAGAAAGATGCAGAAAGAAAAATAAAACAGACTCCTAACAATGGAGTTTGTGCAGGTACTGATATGAGAATTAATTCTCTAGCTAATTTGCAGTAGAAGGTAAAATTTACTATACGTGCCATATAAGGCAAACAAAGCCCTAATTATTTTCTAAGAGGATCTTCCATTCAGTTTTTGCCCAATATATCTGATACACTGATATTTCTATTAAAACAGTAGTCATACTGCATCTTTTGTCATCATTAGAGATAAATATGAAAAAGCTAAGATTAAAAATAGTACGATTCCCTCTTCTGTTGTCAAGAGAAGTTACTTTATAGTGTAGCAATACAAAGTGTAAAATCTTAAGAGATTTATGCTTAGTTCTATAGAGGAAGAAAGGGGTCTCTGCACATGCACATTTAAATGCTCAACACGAAGACAAGCTTGTGAATATGCCATGAAGAAGATGATTTAATGAGCTCAAATATATATATATGTGTATAATTAAAGAGCTGTCATCTGGTTTGTTTCTAGTTTGTTATGAAATGTATATTGTGTTTCTGTGAAAGAACAGCTGAGTGCTTCATGCTTTCTCTCAGTAGATGAAATTCCCCCAATAGCAGAGGGGGCTTGCTCTGAGTGTGCTTGCAGAAGAGAAGCTTTGGGGGTGCAAAAGGCCAAGCAGGAAAACTGATCTAATATTTAAGGAATAAGAGAGCAGAAAGCCTAGAGAGGGGATGTAAACTTACAGTCAATTTGAAAAGCTGGTGGAAAGAAAAAAACATTCTAAAGCCCCAAATGAGTTAGGAACTGCTATAACTGAGCAATAGAACTTGGAACAAAAGTTTAGAAAAGGACCTGCTCTGCCAGGATACAATGACTTGGGTGAGATCTTTTTATAATTACTCTTTCTCTTATTTTTCTCAGAAAATGGATTTTCTCCAAAAAAGAGAAAATTTATTACAGTCCAAGAAAATTTGGTATTTGAATGTAGGGGCCATTTCTGATACTTGAGAATGTTTGTTTTAAAATGGATCTATTGGCAGAGCAACCTTTCAGCTTTGACCCACTGTACTGAATTTGGCTGGGATAGTCTTAAATTTCTTCATAGTGGATCCTGTTGTGTTATGTTGTAGATTTTTGACCAAAACAATGTTGATCACACAAGGATATTTTAGTTTTTGCTGAACAGTGCTTACACAGCATCAAGGTCTTGGCTTATCATACTGCCCATCCCAGGAAATCAGCTGGAGATGTGCAAGAAGTTGGGAGGAGACACAGGGTACACAGATGACCCCAGTCAATGAGAGGGATATTTCGTACCAAATAAAGGGGATATTCCATACCATATGGCATCATACTCAGTGATAAAAGCCAGTGGAAAGAAGGAGGAAGGCACCACATTCAGGGTTATGGTGTTTGTCTTCCCATGTAGCCACTAGGCATGGTGTAGCCGTGCTTTACTGGAGATGGCTGAACACCTGCCTGCCAAAGTAGCCAATGAATTCCTTCATCTGCTTTGTCTACATGCATAGCTTTTGCTGTAGCTATTAAACTGTCTTCATCTTAACCTGAGGGTTTTCTTACTTTTACTCTTTTCATTCTCTCCCCTGTTCCACTGCAGGGGAGAGACAGAGGGTGTGGGGTGCCATGGGTGAGGGAGCAGCTCTGGGGGGCTTCCCTGACCACTGGAGTTAAACAACACCCACTTCGGGTCATGCAAATTATGTGAGCTATTCATCTTAGTATTTACCTGACATAATACAATGATGCAACAGGTGACTATTTCAGATTAAATCTTTGAGTAGACAGCTTTGATAACCCAAATTTATTGATTGGGAACAGCTTGTTCATAATAAATAGCCTTTTAGCCTCTTACAGACCCAAAATATGTGGAGAAGGAACGCAAGGTTAATAGATTTAATCTGTATCAGACCTGTACCAAACAAGATTTGTTTACTTTGCTCTGACTGCTTCTCTTCCTTTTGACAAAAATGGAAATTGATGTGAATACTTTGCCTCATAGACAAATTTAGTCGTAGATGTTGATATATATATTTATTTGCAAAGATGCTACCATATGTCTTTACATAAACAGTATGAAAAACACATTTGTTAGGTGGGTGGGGTTGTTAATTGCATTAAGTGGCAAGCATTTGTATTCAAACATGGGCTTTACCTTTCTAAATGCAGTACTTGCTGAGAAACACTTTAATATTTTTTCAGAAATCATGAATTCTAGTGATGTATTCTACTGAAGGTTGATATAAAAATGGATTGCTAACTTTTGTTTCCTTGGTGTCTTTTTTAGGATTTATTTATACCTGTGGTGGAACTTTAAAAGGACTTAATGGCACTATAGAAAGCCCTGGCTTCCCATATGGATATCCAAATGGTGCAAACTGTACATGGGTTATAATAGCAGAAGAAAGAAACAGAATACAGATCGTCTTTCAATCTTTTGCTCTAGAAGAAGAATATGATTATTTGTCATTATATGATGGGCATCCTCATCCTTCAAACTTTAGGACAAGGTAAAGAAGAAATATTATTAAAATTGAATTCATACTAATATCTTAAAAATATATGACTATATTTAAAGCTAATATTTTTAAATTATGGATTCTTTGATATTTAGTCTTTAAGGGGTACTTTCTTTAATTAATCATAAGTGCCAAAATCTAGATCATGTGCTTTAATTCTAGTTAACATAAGTGCTGAAATTAATCTAGCCCTCATAAAAGTTGTCTCAACAAAATGTAGTTAATTAAGAAGCATATGAGCATGGATAAATTAATGTAAAGTGAGTATGAGGTTGTGAAGGTCTCAGTTTGTATGATCTAGTAGCAGTGAAACTTTTGTAATCTTTTCAACAGGAAACTTTTGATAAAGGAAATACATGTAAGATAGACTATGGTTTGCGGGTTTCTTTTGTAATTGTATACGAGCATCTAAGAAATAGAGATTACAACAGTGAAAAAATCAGTTTCAAGTATCAAGAATATGATAGGTCACAGAGTATTTCTGAGTCTATTTCAGAATCATGGCTCAGATTTTCGGTTCTAGAAGTCTGCAGCTTAAAGAATAGATAATAATTCAGCAATGGCAACAGATATATTAGTCATGCATTTGCTATTTATATTTAATATCATCTATTTTGACTTCTCTAGGTCAATTTGTCACCTGCCTAGGCTTCTGTAAGGCCTTTGGCATGGCCCTACACAACATCCTTGTTGTCAAATAGGAGAGATGTATTTGATGGATGGACTATTTGATGGATAGCTCAGTGGCTACAGGGCCACGTCCAATGAGTTGCAGTCAACAGCTTAAAGTCCAAATAGAGATCAGCAAGTGGTATCCCTCAGGGACTCTTAATTGGGACCAAGACTATTCAATATCTTTGTTAATGGTGTGGACAGTGGAATGGAGTGCAGCCTCAGCAAGTTTGCAGGTGACACCAAGTTGAGTGATGCAGTTGATTTGCTTGAGGAAGGCAGTGCCATCCAGGACATTGACAGTGGGCCCAGGGAAGCTCATGAAGTTCAATGAGGCCAAGTGTAACATCCTATATTAAGTCTGGTCAATTCTCAGTGTCAATATAGTCTTCGGAATGAATGGATTGCAAGTAGTCTTGCAGAGAAGGACTTAGGTGTATTAGTAGATAAAAAATTGGACATGAACTGGCAGTGTGAAATTGCAGCTCAGAAAGCCAACTGTATCCTGGGCTGCAGCAAAAGTGGCATGACCAGTAAGCTGAGGGGAGCTGATTCTTCCCCTCTGCTTTGCTTTTGACCCCACCTGGACAACTGTGCCCGGCTCTGAGGCTCCCAGCACAAGAAATGCATTCACCTGTTGGAACAGGTCCAAACAAGTCCACTGAAATGACCAGAAATCTGGAGCACCTCTCCAGTGAAGAAAGGCTGAAAGAGCTGGAGTTCAGGCAGGAGAACAGAAGGCTCCAGGGAGACCATATTGTGACCTTTCAATACTTAAAGGGGACTTAGAAGAAAGATAGAGACTTTTTGCCAGGGCCCCTAATGACAGGACAAGGGACAATGGTTTTAAACTGAAAAGAGAATAGATGAGGACTTGGACACCTTCCTTACAAAGACAGACTGAGAAAGTTGGGGCTTCTCAGCCTAGATAAGACAAGGTTGTGTGGAGACCTGTAGGGGGCCTAGAGGGAACTTGGAAAGGGACTCTTCTTCATTAACTGTAGTGATAGTACAAGGGGGAATGGGTACCAATTGAAAGAGGGAATATTTAGGTTAGATATTAGGAAGAAAAATTTTACTGTGAGGGTGATGAGATACTGGAACAGGTTTTCCAGGACCTTGTGGATGCCCCAACCCTGACAGTATCCAAAGCCAATTGGATAAGGCCTTGAGCAACCCAGACTAGTGGGAGGTGTCCCTACCCATGGCAGGGGGTTTGGGACTAGATGATCTTTAAGGTCCCTTCCAATCCCCTAACATTCTATGATTAAGATTAGATATGAGGAATAAATTCCTTATGAAGAGTGTGGTAAGATACTGGAACAGGTTGCTCAGGAAAGCCTTTGTTTTGAGTAACCTGACAGAGTAAAAGATGTCTCTGTCCATGATGGTGGGTTTGGAACTAGATCATCTTCCAAAGAAAACCATTCCATGATTTTATCATTCTAGGATCCTGTAACAAAGAATGTAATACCTGTTCCTAATTAGGGAACATCCAGTTTCATTTTACTTTGCATAATGCTGCTCAAAAAAAGGGATGTCTTTTTATAATTTTATATGGTAAGTGCTGATTCGCTGATAATCATAATTTTTTTAACTATTGGGTAACAGTCCATCATCTGTTCACTAAAAGGAGAATGTAGCTTGGTACTAGAAAGAAACAAAATTCTTCATCTCAAATCTGTGTAGGATGTGAATTCTGTTTGTGAAATGGACAAAAGTCAGCAGATATGGAGAAAGGCATCTCTAATGAATTTCTGTGTATTCTGTGTTCCCATTTCCTTTTTCATGAGTATTTGTATGCAATTCTGATATTAGCTGCAGGAAAGAAGAAACCTATAGAAAAAAGATTTGAGTTTTCTTTCAAAAACACAAGAGAAAACAAATCATGTATTTTCTCCTCTTTCTGTCCACTCCACAAAAGATAAAATTGAGATTTTCTCAAATGTAGGAGCCCAAAAGGGCCCTCATTGGAAGTCAAGCCTTCTTTTGTGAGTCCATTCCAAATTCTAATCTCAAGGAGCATGTGAACAGTGTTCTGCACAAATACAAAAGAATGAAGCAATTATTACAGTTAGGAACAAAAAGTCCTTACTGAGTTCCAAAAACAGGGAAAACAGGTAAAGGAAATTAGGAGGATGGAAGGAAGTGGAATGTAATATCTTATAAAGGCAGAATTATTCTTCTTTTTGTCTTGTTCAAGCTGATGAAAATGTTAATACGTATTTGTGTGCACGTGCAAATTCATACATATATATGTATATCTATCTGGACACATAGATATGTATATACCTATATTCATTTGTTGATATGTATATGTGCAGGATTCTTTTAAAATTAAACTAATCCTGCAGTGCTGGAGCTTTGGGATTTATTTTTTTAAAGGTCAATATCTTGAGGAGTAAGTCACGGAAATGTCATGCTTAAAATTTTCCTAAATTGTGTATTTAGGATACCATTACATTCTGGTGAATAACAGTATAAGGAGTTCTGTGGAAGAGAGTG
Organism: Poliocrania exsul; assembly: GCA_035041345.1. NCBI lineage: Eukaryota > Metazoa > Chordata > Aves > Passeriformes > Thamnophilidae > Poliocrania > Poliocrania exsul. The sequence continues at coordinate 136,002,014 of JAWWLZ010000082.1, read as the reverse complement.
GAGTAAGTCAGCACATAAAAAGGAAAAAACGATTAAGCCTCAATATAGGTCTTGAAATAGACTATTTTTGCAAGACTTAGAGGATTTTGCCAGAGTGTGGGTGCAGTAAAAGAATAGTACACATTTGTGTGAGTGGAGAATTGGGTTTTAAATTAAGAAAGTGTGATAGTGAAATTATGCAAGCTTTACTAAATCTTTCCTAGTAACGTTTATTTTCTCAGATTGCTGTAGCAAGTAGTGTGGTGATGTTTCCTAGAGTTTTTTTACAAAAGGTTTTATTTAAACAAGTGAAGTTTTATTGAGGTACAGTTGCTCGTGAAAACTATTATTCTAATTTGACAGTGCGTTTTGTCATTTTACTTAATGACATTAATGAAGGTGTAATCAGATTACACTTATCACACTCCCTTTAATTTTGTAACAGACAAAAATATTTTCAGGGGACTACATGTGTATTTGAAAAATATATAACTGGACAGCTAAAAAATTGTCTCAGATAGGCAAGGCCACTTTTTTTGTTTTTACTTCAATATTATGAAATAAGTTGTGTATTAATTAAAATGATTTTACAATTTGACTGTTCAGGAAGCTCATGGCCCCTGACTCCACCCTCATCCAGTTTTGTACGTCTTTGTTTAATTGGTCTCCTCAGAATTGAATCTTGTTGAAGTTGCAGTCATCAACTGTCTTCAGTGAATGCTCAGCAGCCTTAACTGATTTAGATTTAGCACTTAAATGTCAGCTAAACAATAACAAATAACATGTTAGATATGTCCATTATGGAAAGCGTAGAGTCAGTATTACACTTGCCTCTTTGTGTATCTCTGTATACTTGATTTAGTATCTTTGCCTCAAAATGTAATTAGAGAAATTATAAAATAGTTTAAAGCTGTGAACTGTATGCAAAAATAATCTTTCCATAAATCATATTTGTAATTACCTACAAAAAAATCTGTTTGCAGAAAACCAGTATTTCTTCCTGGATTTGAAGCGAGTTTTCACCAAAATTTCATACTTAGGAGTCTTTCTGGGTCATGCTGTAGACACTGTCTATTTTTAGGGTTTTCTTGTTGCCCCCCCTATGCATATTTGTGATTTTTGTGTATCCTTTCTTTCACCTTTCTACGACTAGCTCCCCTCAAAATAAACTCCCCCAAACCCACAAAATAATAATAAAAAAACCACAACCCCCCCAAAACAAAGCAAATCCCAAAACAATCAAACAAAAATAAACAAACCCCTCCAAACAAACAAACAAACAAACCAACCCCCATTAACCAAACAAAAAAACCCCTAGGATTGGATTTTCTATGAATACTGTTAAATTGCAACTTTGTATAGACCCTGTTTTGGAAAGTAGCTAATACTTCCAACTGCTATTCTGAATGAAAATGTGTTTCCAGATAAAACCTTGTTCCATTTTTCCAAAATTTCTGTCTTTCACATTATTTTTTTGGGGGTACTAGATGAATCATTTCAGCCAAGCTGATAATACATTTTCAATTTTCTGGGTGTCCAGCTTGAGAAACAAGTTTTGTTTGCACTAGTGATAAGAAATCCTATGCTTTGTTAAAATTAGCAGAAGGTATGTTTAAACCAATAAAACATCCCATAAATCAACTACTTTGCAAAAGCCAATTAGAGTGATCTGGTGATACCTCTTGCATGTTATGAAAATATTTGTAGTGTAATTTTTAAATAATTCACTGTGGTAGCCACTGCCTTATCTTAGGGAGGGGCAGGGAAAGAACTGCTTTACATAGGGCACGAGTCAGGAATTGAGGAGACCCTGCACAGGCTGTGCTCTTGCTTTTCTTTAGCTGCTTGTGGTTAATTTTCTCTTAGGAACTTTGAAAGGAAGGAAGCTTTAAACATTCTGAGTGTTTAAAAGGGAAGTTAATACTTCTAATCTCTTGTACTTAAGCAAGATAAATCATCCTTTCATCTGTGCTCCCTGCTGAGGCCACCAAGAATCAAATGCACAGGTTACCTGATCAGTGCTGCTGAGCTGCATATGAGAAATGAACTGAAGGCATTCCACTGCCTTCTCTCTCTGTTGATGAATTGCTCTCCTAAAACATCTGACTTCCTAATTATGCCTATGAAGAGAAAAAAAAAAACATTTTCAGTAGATTAATAAGTGGTTCTTTAAAAAATTTCAGGATGCTCCTAATGTTAAATATAATTTGGTATTGTATCCTCACTCTAGTACTTCCAAAGGTTTGAATTTGGTGCTACATGAACAGACTAATACTGACTATAAAATTAAATTACTTTCTTTGATGTGACTAATTAACATCAGAGAAAAAAATGGGCAAACGGTGGCAGGTTGGTGAGTTGGCTCTGGGGTGAGGCTATTCTAACTGAAAAGGGCATGGAAAACATTGGGCAGGTCCGAACAAGGAGCCAGCCTGGTTTCTCTGACCATACCATAGGAATGGGACCTGCTTCAGAGGTCTAGAGGACCACAGAAGGAGCAAAATGCACTTTCTCCAGGTGGGAAGGGAACACCCATGTGGATGGGTTTAGTACCCTGCTGTCACTCCATCACCGCCAGGTCCTGACCTGATAACATTGTCAGATACTTGTCTTTCTATCATAAATATGAAAACATTAGCAAACATTGTCTTTTGGCTTGAAACCAGTCACAAATTTAAGGTACACTTTCTCTGAATAATTTACCTTTTTTTGATTTTAGAGTGTTGAAATCATAGAATTATCCATCCTTTTCTCTACATCTAAAATTTTATTGAAAAACATTCAGGGCATTTGATAAATTAAAACAAAAACCCCAAACCAACAAAATACAAAGTAAAAACAATACTTTAGTAATTTTGTGTTCTTACTTAAAAAAGAAATAGCAAAAAGTAAAATGCTAACAATTCCTAGTTTTAACAGAGGAAGAATGTATTTCTGGAAGACTAGATTTTGCCTATAAAACTTCCAATTTTTAATGTGAAAGAATTATAATTTACATCTTACATTGCTAAATTGTCAAAATTATCTTACAATAATGTTACAGTGAAAGAAGGCTAGCAAAAGAATGACTATGGCATTAGGAGAAACTTCCAGTGCCCTCATTTAATAGCTCTGCTTGCTTTTGCATTTCTTATTCTAACTATGCTGCATATGGGTTTCTCCTTTTAACTGACAGCAGTCTGTGTCAGTCATGAAGCTATTCTGCTAACATTAGTGCAGCCTCCAGCTTGATATGTCAACTAAGGCCACTCTGGTAGCTACAGTAATCTTTTCTTTTCTGACTCAAACCCTTCTTTCTCTTGGTCCTTTGGACTTCATCCATGTGTCTTTGTGAGCATTTATATGTAGGTTACATCTCTTACTATTTCCGAGATAAACTCCTTAGCTTAGGGGGTTTTGAAAGCTGTTATGATATTATTTATTTTTTATACTTGCTATATTAATGTAGTAATAGTGCTTCAATCTTTCTCATATTGATCCTCATAAGCCCCACATTTTCACATTACTTTTACCTCTTTCTTACTCCACTTCTGCTATGTCAGGGTGTGATAGTTTTAAGAAGAGCTGAAAATTAAACTCCAGATAAGCAACTCTCCTTCCTCTGCCCCTTCTGGTAAAGGAGGGGCAAAAGTAGAGACTATGGGTTGAGACAGCAATTTACTGAAAACACAAAGCCATAGAATATGAAACTCATAACATCTATAATTATTATTTATAATTATTAATTAATTATTATTATAATAACAGCAAAATTACATAAAAAAGAGAAGGTGTTTTACCCACAAAAAGGTGTTCACCACTCCCCCTGGGTTGTGTCCATGTGGCTTCCCGAGACAGACATATGATGGTGACCATTCCCAAGCGCCGTACCGTATGTAGTGCATGTAGTGCAGGGTGCCCTGACCTCATGCCAATGTCTTGTCTGGGCAAAATGCCACAAGGATGTATTGACTCTCCTTTCTGAATCCAAGTTTTATGTAGCTCAATTTTACTTCATACATCTGTACCCCTTTGTTCTTCAGAACTTATTTCTCATTTGAACAATTCCTTCTTTACTTAAACCATACGAAAAATCCTTTCTGAATATGTTATCACTTCATTTAGATTATTGCCATTTCAAGTGGCACTTGGAGTATCTAACTCCAAGTTATTTCTGTACCTTTCGTTCTTCTAATATAATAGTTGCTCAAGTCAGCAGAGAGAAAGAATAAAGAAAAAAATATGAGCTCTCTAAGGTCCTAGATTAAATCAGACAGAGACAAATCTCCTTGACTATTATAAAGTCAAGGAGGCTTTAAGACATGTCTGAGTGCAATATTTGCAGTCATTTAGGTCTTCATTCACAACTAACCTTGACAACTGGAACTTAAAAAGCTATTTTCACTCTCCTGTTTAAGTAATTTTGGATACTGATATAGAACAGGGGTTCTTGATAGGGAGAGAATGGACTGTTTACTGAACTACAAAACTTTCAATTGTCAACCTTTGATTTTTTTTTCAGCTCAGACTTTTTATTATACCCTAAGTACAGCATTTTTATTCTCTCATCACTATTCACTTTCTGTCCCAGTTGTCAGCCAGAGAAAATACTGTGAGCTGATTAGGATCAAATTAAGGATTCACCACTTTGGAAACACCTTTGAACCTCTTATCACATAGTCACTGATTTTTATTTCAGCTGCTCCACTGCTCTCTAGATTTCTCCATTATTTGCATAGAAAGAGAAGAAAGGAAGGATTTTCACTTGAGAATTTAGAGAACAGTGAACAAAACCAAACAGGCTGTCACTCTCCCTTACAAAAAAAGGAGAAAATAAAAAAAATATAACTGCTAGACAAACACCAATGAGGGGATAAAGGTACAGAAAACAACAAGAGCAAAGACCAATGCAGATGAAGGAGGGAACCATGGCAATTAAAAAAAGAAAGAAGGTACTGTGAACCAACAGTCAAAGTAGAAGATTATGAGACAGATAACAGAACTGAATGAATCTTAATAAGAAAATTTTCACTGTATGAACAAAGAAATAAATACAGCAAAGGTGTGAACAGAACATATGTAGAATGTTGAACTAAAAATCAGTAGAGACACACAGCAACAAATATGGCAAAATCTGTAGATAAGAATAACAGATAATTCAAATAAAGGCAACAGAATGTAATGTAATGGTAAATGTAATGGTATATAGATATTCAGTTCTGAGATTGATTCTGAGTAGACAAGACATTTGAATGGAGAATTTTTTTTTTAATTTGAGGGGGTTGTTTTATGAAAAAATACTTTGAAGGAATAAAATATGTGGCATTGTGCTTATAAATGCAAAGCTGAAAAAACATAATTGTTCTATACTCTTGGGAATCTTTTGCTATGATGTTAAATGTCTACATACTCATTGAGAGAAAGGTAGATCATTCAAACTGATAGAAGAATATGCTTGCCCAAACAAGGTGAGACTAATCTCCTGAATTTATGCTTACATTACTGCAAAGAAGCCAAATTTTTACACATTAGCTAAAAATAGTTAGCTATCAAGGAAATCCAAAGTTAAATGGCAAGGTCTTAAAACCAAACCCAAACCAAACCATGCCAAACTAAAGCAAAACCAACCAACCAACTAAAGTTTTGGCCATTATTTGAGGGTGGAGGTAACTTTCTTCTGAATGATCTTAGGAAGAGACTTTCCTGTTATCAGCCTCCCATAGGATATCTTTCTCTGAACTGGATTGCAGTCTGGCTACTTGGCTACCTTGAAGTAGCCGATGGATATAGGACTAGCCTGTTTACTTCTCATGTAATGCAAGAAAAGCTCTTTTACAGTCTCTGAGATTTATTACGTGCTTTGGAAAAGCTGGTAACTCACTTTAGCTGTTAACTATCTCCATATGAAGGGTGCACGTATCAGTTTTATAGGGAGATGAGTGTGGTGATGTCTAGGGTTGAGCTGGCAAACTGTCCAAGACAGAGAGAAAAGGTTTCCGCCCTGCCCCCCACTGCCGCCCCTTCCTCAACCAGCCAAGGGAGAAAGAGGGAGAGGAAAAAAACCTCCAAACTAGGTTTATGCTGAAACTAACTATATGTATTTATACAGAAAAGAGAAAATTAAGAGAAAATTGCAATATAACACACATTTACACAAGTTAGGTATAACAACAATTTTCTACTTCCCACCAAAACCAGATTCTATCACTCTGGATCTATAAGCACCCCAAAAGACACCCAGCAAGAAACAGAAAGTATAACAACAAAATATTTCTACTTCCCTGAACTCAAACAAAAGACAAGTAGCGGCAGCAGCAGGAGCAAGGCCTAGCACAGCAAAACAACTCTACCATGTCCTGCTTGTACTTTCGTCATGATGGAACTGAATAAGCCACTCCCACACTGACTCTTACCCCTTTTGAGAAGATGTCATAATATGGTATGGATACCATACTATTGGCTAGAAGAAGTCAGCTGTTAGCTAGCTAGAATTTTACTTATTCATTTTTCTTTGTATGGCTAAATTGCTTTATGGGATTTGAAACAGCCCAAGAAGAAAAGTTGATTTTTGTTGTGAAGGCCACTTACATATGATGAACTTACATGACACTGTAACACAGCATGCCAGCACAGTCTGTGGCCATTAGTCTTCCACCTATGTTTCCATTATAAGAAGGAAAAGATTGATAGTTCACAATAATAGTCTTATCCCAGAAAGTTATAGTCTATGGGAAGGGCTCTTTCTATTACAGGGTTGTTTAACTGTTAGACCTGTTCACATGACAGATAGGTAACTCTTAAACCAGTTGTTAAATTCACCTTCTTTTGTTGCAGTTGACAGTATCAATAAACATACCTTATAAAGTTGATAATTGAATCAGAATGTGTTTGGAACAACCATAGGCTATTACTAAACTAAACCCTGAACATTTAGTTCCTATATGAATACACATTTCTATTATTTTTGAAGAAAGACATGATCCTTCTCGTTTAACTGCTATGTCTGCAGAAAGCAAAAAAAAAAAAAAAGGGTATGAGTTTTTGTGTGAATATGTATGTTTCTATATGTGTATTTACATGTACACCAATTAGAGTGAAGTAATGATCAGGCATAAGGCTTGAGCTAGTAAAGTTTTCCCTTTGTCTCTCAAATATTTGTCTTAAATTGTGTCTGTGATTGCCTTTTTCTGAAAAGTCACTCCTATGGATTCATTGCACAGTTGGAAGTGAATATTTTATCATCCAACTTATTTACCTAAGAGCAAGTTAATGTCAACAATATATTAAAAATCCCTGAATATGTTGATATGGGTAAGTGACTTTTCCTATGGAAATATACTCAAAACAATTAGAAAAAAAAAAGAAAAAAAAAGCAAAACCCCCTCAGAGATTCTTTCTAAGTATTAGTAGCATTAAAAAAAAAATAATCTGTAAATCTATTTCAGTTCTTCTGTAATCAGTGCAAGTCTTTAGGATCTAAATAAAGCAACACAGATAGTTATGCAGAAGTGTTTTTTTATTAGGATTTATAAATTCAGTCGTGAATTTATACAATTTTCTTATATGGTCCAAAATGCTTCCATTTTTGCATTATAAAATATAATACATCTTCTTTTCAAGGTGTGTGGGAAACTTAGCTTGTGTACGCCTATGACATCTGTACAAACAGCTGAAGTAATTTTGCTAGTTAAGCGCTGCTGCTGTATAATATAAAACAGTGTGCAGAGACAAGTGTGTATTTTGTCCAGTTTTAAACATTTTTAGAAGTTTTTTTAAGATAAAATAGATTTGCTTTTCTTGATGACAGTTTAAAGTCACTTTCTTTCTATCTACCATACTAAAACTATATAAGTAGACTAAGTTTTAACTAAGATTTTCTAATACTATAAAAAAGGAATCTTATCTTGGACAAATGCTGTTTATTCTTAACTATGCTCTGAAAGAAACCAATAAAAACTTCTAGTGTTAAAGCCTGCAGACGGACATTTCTCTAACACGGTTTTACAAGGTGATTAAAATTGTTGATGAGAAAGCTTCTCTAGAGTAACCAGCATCTATCTACAAAGAATGGAGCTCATATTTTTTCAGAGGAATATTTGGTGTTGCTGAAATAGAATGGAGACAGCACACACACACACACACACACACACACACATATATATATAAAGTCTTCAACATATGTCTTTTTTACACCAATTTCTAAGGAAAAAAATAAAAAAGCGAGAGGAATGAGAGGAGATAGATGCTGTAAAGGGCATAGCAGACCCATGTACACACCCAAATAGAAATGTACATTTACCAAAATGACAACATCCTGAGTGATGATAACAGCTGTACTTTTAGGCTATTTTTGAACTTTAAGTTTTTATATACTACAGTATTTCAGTAGTCACTTGGAAAGTAGCTGTTAATAAATTGAGAAAGGATTTGTACTATTTGAAGGAAATAGTAAATATTATAGGACACAATTTTCTACAATGGCAAAATCTGGAATAAAGTCAAAATATTGTTTGTTTTATTTTTTTTCTAATTTGAAGCTAAGTATTTTGGTTTTGGGTGAAGAAGGTTTAATCTTTCTGTATCTAAGGTTTTCTTCATGATTGTCCAGGGAAATTAAACCTGGTTTGTTCTTTTGTTTGTTTGTTGTTTTTGTTGGTTTTTGTTTTTTTTTTTTCTTCCAAGAGCATTATTGGACATTGCTTTCTTGTTGTTTGGAACTGCGCTAGGTTATCGATCAACATGCTGCAATACCAGCTTTCATTATTATGCTAATGTGATCCAGATTTATATGGCAGTGGTTCTTAACACTGATTTATGTGGTGCAGCTGGAAGAACTTTTTAACTGATACTAAGCCATGAAGAAGCCACACCAAAAACAGGAGTTACACTGTTTGTTTTTTTTACAGTTATAACCTTCATCAAACAAACAAATTTATTTATTTTGGTTGGTTGGTTTTTAATAAAATATATGTTTGCTTAAACAAAGTGGTTTTCTTCAGATTGGTATTTAGCATGGTGGTCAGTTATTCTTGGTATTGAGTTCATAGGTAAAATTTTAAGAAAGGTACAGAGCAGAATCAAGCTGGAATGTTCAAAAAAATCCTGTTCACTGTATGCCCTGTTAACTGGACTGTGTCCAAAGAATAATTTTGAATTGATTTCACACTTTGGATTATATGACTCAGTGGTTTCAAGAAGTTATATTTAGGATTTTTATAAAGCCCATATCCAAATACTGCAAGGACAATGGAAATGTCTGAAACTTCCTGCATAGGCCTTTTGTTTTACTGTCTTTATCAGTTACAATAGTAAAAAATAACAACTCTTAACTTTTTATGTTGTTATGAAATGTGGGTAGCTCACTCACTCTTTTTTCTTTTTTTGGTAAGACACCCTTTTTGCATGAATGATTATTTCATAAAGTTAACAAACTTTCGCGGAGAGAAAGGACTCCACAGTACGAATCTATGAGATTCAAAGCGAAGCCATTTATTTCACAAAG
>JAWWLZ010000082.1:135972424-135984034 GCA_035041345.1 Poliocrania exsul | reverse complement strand
TGGAAGGGCCCACCCACGTGGGGAGAGCCCTTCCCAAAATCTTCGTTCGCGAAGGTTGGCCATTATTATTATTAAATGGTGCTGTCTGCATAAATAACAGATAACAAGTTACTGGACATAACAGCAAATGAAACAATTGGTAGAAGGATTATAGTTAGCTTAACAGGGGAAATCCCCTAGTGATGCAGCTGCATTTGTTTATGTACTGTGGATTTTAAGAATACTAGTCTCTGAAGATTATCAACTTGCAGAGGTATCACTGAGATCAAAATTTCATCATGGAAGAAAAAAAAGTTACATTGTTATTATAAAAAGAAAAAATAGCATTAGAATTATTTTCTGTAAGCAGCTAAATACGGAATAACATTTCTGTTGTCTTCAGAATGTTTGGCTTTATCTGTGGGGAAGATTCTCAATGAGGGTATAAAAAGATTGATTTTACCTACTTCTATTTTATAGTTGACATGTTGCTTATTATGCATATTCTTTTTCAGAATCCATCTTCTCTTTATGACATGAAGAATAAACAGTTATTTTGAGATCAAACTAAAAGTCAGAATGGATGGGTTTTGACACTCTTTAATTTTACAAAGTTACAATAGGTTGGCATGTTGTCATGTTTTACATTTTATGTGTCTGCATTATTTTATATGAATTAAGGACAAACATTTCTTACACCTTTCAGATTCCTCTAAGACTCTCCCTGCTGTAAAATTTCTCTGAACTAATCAAAAGTTTATTGAGAACAAGTGAAAAACTACTATTCACTTAAAAGGTCTTTTGGTGAATTTCTCCATATACTATCTAATTCAACCTAAAATATTCTGGAGGAACTGCATTTTCTTTGGAAATCACTAACATACTTCAGAAAAGCTAGAATTTTGTCAACTTGAAAAAAAAACCCAAAAAACAGCACAACAACCAACCAACCAAACAAACCCCAAGCCAAGCCAAGTCAAGCCAAGCCAAAGAGCTGTTAATGTACACTATTAAAAGTTATGTACTTAAAAGTGCAAACAATGCTTTATCAAACAGCAAATATCTAAGATCTATGGTCAATGAGGAAATGCAGTCGTCTTATTTATCATGTCACAACCTCAAGGAAACAATTTATCTAGGAGTACTTTTCTATAACTAATCAAGACAGCTATACATAACTTTAACTTTTTATGAAAAGATTGCTCTGTTTTGATCCTTCAGCTGGTGGCTGGTCTTTCCTTAAAGCATGATGAGTTTAAAGTCCAGCATGCAGCTTTAGGTTTACTTGATATATGGTTTAAGGTTTATCCAAGAATCACAGTGAAAGCAGGAAAGAAATGATCGGTCAGACTTCAGAAATTTCCAGTCAAGACTCTAAAAGCTTGGGAACAACAAATCTAAAAAGATTTAAAATGATCTAAAATGATGTTATAGGTGATTAAAAAAGAGAATGAAAGAAATTATAATAGCCAGATTATAATTACTAAAAGGAAAACAGATTCAAGTGTTTACTGCCAGTGAGTTGTTTTTTTGTTTTATTTTTTTTTTGAATCTACAGCACATGAGAGAATATAGTAATTCATAGGAGGAAGAGTCACAGTGACACACTTTGTAAATTACAGTTTTGAAATAAAATAATTGTATTATTTTCAATCACTTGCAAAAACATTACTGTAGATTTTCATATAAATTCAGGGATTAACAATATTTCTTAGAATTTGTTTATTATATTTGAATTGGTGGGGATAGAGTATTCAGAAATTTCTGCATCCATAAAACAGCATTTTGTTTCAGACTCCATTTGACTTCTTCCATTACTGAAAAAATAAATAAGGATGGAGTCAGAGAACACATATGAGACACCTGGAAACAGATATCTTTTAGCCATTTTATTTTTGCATCAAGAAATTTTCTACACTTGCATCCTGAGTACTTAGAGACATCTGAGAACTCTAATAAAATATGTCTTATTTTGTCAAAAAGCCATAACAAATAAAAATATAACAGTGTATATAACATTTATTATTACTAATCCACTTCCAATATTACTAAGACTCATGTTCAACGTAACTAATTATTTTTAAAAGATCTCATTGATAATATAGTTTAAATTGTAAAATATTTTCGTAGAATCTACCTGTTTTCACTGGTGGTGTTTTAATGCTTCTTATGTTCCTTTGGATCCTCCACTACTTTGGTGTTCTTTGGGAGGATAAAGATGGCACCACAGGGTAGTTATGGTAAACAACCAGTATGATTAATTCTTTGCCAAGGAGTATGACAGTGATGAAGATTTTCTTCTCACTCTTTGCTCTTCTTGGAGTAATTTAATCACATATATCGTATGCCTTTTTCTCTGGCTTCAAGGTAATCCAGATTTATGTTCTCCATTCTTATATGATCAGATAATTAGAAAATTGTTGCCACATTCATGTTGCTGAACCTACTTTACAAAGCATCATAATTTTGCAGACAATTATCTAAATTGTGGATACATATTGTGTCTCCAAATGATATATCATCTTTAATTTCACCATATTTACTACTGGAGTTTTAGTATTTCTATAGACAATAAGTTTTTTAGTATGAAGGTCTGAACTTCTATGGTAGAAAAGCCGATTAAATAAAAAAGATCTCTCAACTTTTTACAGCACTCCCAGAATTATCTGTAGTCTTGGACTACACACGTGTCCATTTCCTGTGGGTGTTAGGTGCCTGACAAGCTTGTAAGACACTAGCAAGAACAAAACAAACAGATTCCTTAATATGCAGTGTATGCATTTACAAATTTCTATCCCTGTTCTAGGTTTGATAATACTTTGTAGCTGAACTACATCATCTCAATTGAATATTCAGTGGAATGTCACAATTCAAAATTTATTTTTTTAAGAGTTGAGACAGAAAGAATTGTATTTTCTTTTCAGACTTCTGTAGGAATTGTATTTTACCTCCTGTGTTTTCTGGCTACACGAGTCAGTACCAGTTACTTATGGGATCTCTTTATGAGGTCAGGAAACACTAAATGAGATCATTCCAAAATCAAAAAGGGAAAGAAGATGTGGACTAGGTGAATGAAAAGCCCACCCAAAAATAGAAAAAGAAAACCTAGTATAAATTTCTTCTTTCAAAGTGGTAGACTATAACGGAATGGTTGAAGAACCCCACATAAGATGTAGGCACAGCTAGAATCCCTGAGGGATCCTGCCTGGCATCCATCTCTCCAGACGCACATGGATCTCATATTGGTCCGATGTCAGGTTGACCAACTTTGTGCTGATATTTCAAATGTCTCAGTGTCTAAAACTGCAGCAGAGAATCAGGTGAATAACTCCATTAGGCATTTTAAATTTGAAAAAAGTTGATACAAATGGAATGAAATACACAAATAGAATGTAAAATGGAAAAATGCTGTAGATTAAAAAACCCTTAGCTACTATGGGAAGTTTAAATTTTAAACATTTTTAATATGCAGATGAGACAAACTTAAGAAAATGACAGCTCGTTTTGCATAAGTGTTCCACCTAAAATTTTACTTTTACCAGGGTAGTCAGTTAGACATTTAGTTGTGACTGATATGAATAAGTGGTATATACATTATCTTTCAAGTATTTTGCTGCTTACCTGACATCTCTGTCCTGCAGTTATTATGTGCTTGCTATGTTCCATTTTAAATGGCAATGGAAACTATTCTAGCTAACATTTATGATGGTTTGCAGAGTCTAACAAAGAAATGAGACTTAAGCTCTGAGGTCAATGTCCTGTTGTACCCAATGAATAATACTCACGTAGGAGGTTATTTCCATTGTCTGAGTGAATTACATTATAGTTCTTTCTGAAAACCTTTAGTATTTTACCGAGTGATATTTGCATGTGAATTTGTACTTACTAAAGACTTTGATTAATTTTACATCTACTAAACCAAAAATAAAACCTCTGCATTTCTCCATATCAATTTAAGTGTAGCAACGAAATTAAAGAAACAAGCTGATCCTTTCTGAATAAACACAGCATAATAATATTTATAAAAGACCCACACCTGAAAGGTACATGGTATCAAATAGCTCTTATAATGGTCTTATTTTTCATGAGGACTTCTGATATATATGTTCAATTTAAAGATCCCTTACCCATCTAAGCTGTGCGTATGTGCCATTTATGAAATTAAATGCTTTGGGATAACTGTGTATTTATTTTCTGCTGGATATGTGTTTATATCCACAATTCTTTCAAATTATTGAGTAGCTAAATAGATACAAGGTTGACCTATTGCGTGATGCAAGTTAAAGTTTATTTCAAATTATTAGTTTTGTTTTACGTTAGGTCAGCTTATTTTCAAGTCTTGATACTTACCAGTGGATGAATGTATTTATGGATTACTAACCAAGCCATTGGGAAAATTGCACTGATACTGACTATCAAATAATTATGCATATGCCTGTTTGGGAGATGTAATTATATTATTACTTTGTTTTATTATTGGAACAAAAATATATTCTCATAATCAAATAAAAATGCATTTCCCAAATCCTAAATATTCTGTAAATAATTCTTCATCTTTTCAAATTAACATAAATTCTTTAATCTAATCTTGGCTGAGTGACTTCGTTCATAAAGATGCCAATGATAAAAAAAAGACTAGGTCCCTAGGTATAGACACTGCTGATTTGCTACATATAAATATGCGTATATATGCCTCTTTAGGGTCCATTGCTTCTTTTGTTCATATTTTTAAATTTTCTGGTTATGTAATGTGAATTCTGTTATCATTTGTCTTTCACACCTGTCGTGACTGCAGCCAATGGCATACATTTGCTATGTTATTGTGGTGGGATATTTTTGTTTTGATTTGTTTTGTTTTCCAAAGATTCCTTAAGAAAAAACATCTGTAGAATATCCATTAATTTAGAGTATTTGTTAAGGACACCAAGTAGATAGTCAAGAAAGAACAACATAAAACTTTTTAGGATCCCCACAGCAAATAAGTCTCATGATAATTTGCTGGTACACTACCTGTAACTCATCTAAAGGGATCTTAAAATTAAAAATAAATAAAGCATTAAATGAATGCTAATATTGGAATTACAATTTTTTTTTTTTAGCAAGTCATTTCCTGACCTTTTGAATTCTGGGCTTCTCATCACTCCATGTCCTTTGCGCTGATGAGACTAGAGATACTGATAATGGCAGGGCATAATTCATCAGTTAATTTATGATTTCAGAACAAGACTGAGACTGAATTTCAGTAAAAGAAGGAGCAAATGTCTTAAAGCATCAGTAAACACTGCTGGTGTTTTTAATACTGATATCAAGCAAAATTAAATATATATACCATTTATTCCAATAAAAATATCAAAGTTTACATCTTTTAAGTGTCCTGAAGACCAGTCTATGTAGCGCTATATATAACTGTATTTTTAAAAAAACCAAGCAAGCAAAACAACAAACTAAACCAAACACCTCAAACATAAACTAAAGACTTCAAACAAACAAAAGAGTACATTGAATTTGTTCTAAGAATGGAAAGGGAAAATGTAAATCTTGAGCAACCTGGACTAACTCTGCCTTTAAGCCCAATTTGAACAGTAGATGGAACTATCTGAGCTCCACAGGTCTCTTCCAACCTAAAATTTTCTATAATTCTAAGTTCAAAGTGAAAAGTAAAATAAAAGCTCATCTACAAACATGTGAAAATAATTTTAATTGCAATCATTAATAAATTAAGTAATTCTAATTTGTTACACAATTTGGCACACATGGCTAACTGGGCTCCAAAGATATGTCTAGATTTCACTGGTGTGTATATACGGCTAAATTCTTCAACTTTGCACACTTTCAACAGGTTAATACTGTGGACTTTGTTGGTCTAATATGAACCTTGGTGAGGTTATTCTCCCAGAATTGAGGAAGTGTTGTCATATGTACATCAAATGAAAACAAAGTGTAGAAATGAGCACCAGCAATTATCAGCAGTGCTGAGTACACAAAAACTGAAACATAGTGGTTTTAATAGCACAAAACAAAACGAAAAACACAGACAACACAAACCCCACAAACCCTAATGTCTAACAACACCTAACAACCCTGTAATTTCTTGCAAGAGGACTTTCTTTATGGATGTGTGATTTCTCAGTTATGTTCCTTGGATTTCCTCTTTAAGTTGAAATCAGAAATTTCTTCTCTGAGGCTATAGTGCATAGTTTAAATGATATTACAGTGGAAAAAATCAGATATTACAAATTTTGACAGAAACCTGTGTAAAATTCACAGTGCAATAAAATTTTGAACATAACCCTAAAAAGTGTAAATTGTATGGTGGTTTGTTACTTGCTTGGTTGTTTTATTTTTTTCATCTACTGATAGTCTGAACCATTTTTAAGGTCCAGTTTCTGTATCTTACTGTAACCTATATTAAATACAATTTTCTCAAACTGATGTCCCTTACCTGGTTCAGTGTCCATGAAAGATGGTAAAATTGAACATTAATTCCTCAATTATCAAATAAAAATATTTTTTCAAGTAATATGAACTATATACTTTTAGGCCAATTGTCCTTTCCATGGTTCAATATTTTTGACAGTAACCTGTCACACACAATTTTATTTTTCAGACAATTAACCATGAGTTGTGCTTTTTTGTTTCTTAGGTTAACAGGATTTCATCTTCCTCCACCTGTGACAAGTACAAAATCTGTATTTTCACTCCGCTTGACAAGTGACTTTGCAGTTAGTGCACATGGGTTTAAAGTTTACTATGAAGGTAAGATATTCTTAACAAAATATTCTGTGTTTCCTTTTTTTTTTCTTTTTTTTTTTCTCTGATCTCTATACATAACAAAACTAAACATGCCCCCAAAATTTATACCGGTACACATTTATTTACAATATTTGTTTTTCATGCGATCGTTCAGATGCGTAGATTCACATCTAAAATCAAAATATTTAAAACTCTACCATCTGTAGTGCCATCTAGACACAAATATTTTATGATCTTACCTTTAATAATGGCAAATTCTTTAAATTCTGAAAAACTTAATTCTGTTCCTTCTGACACCATCTTATTCAAATTAACATCAAGACATTACTAGTTACTCTTGAGATTCTGTAAATAGTGAAATTTATATCTGAAAGTTTTATGGATGAATTCCTTCTCTTAAGTTTGCATAGGAGAAATGCTGACTCAGTTCTCTGAACTGACATAAAGCTGTTTCCCTATTGCAGTTTTCACAATTGTCTACAGTTTTCACACAGACACTGAAGTAAATGAGCTGGAACATGTATTCCTGAAATCCAGAAGTTCATAGTATTGTATGTATGTTGTAGGAAGGATCTTGTTTATGATCACTTTAGTAGTGTTTTAAGAGCTGGTTTATATGCATTCTCTTTCTTAAGTCTATTTCTTGGTACTGGGACTGTAAACTGTAACTGGACTATATAACTGTAACAGAAAATGTTTGGTTTTTTTTTTCTTTTTCTTTGCTGTTGTCTTTTTTGTTTGTTTGGTTTTGTTTTTTTTCCTCATTAAAAAAAAAAAAAAACCAACAAACAAAAAACCCAGTTGGTGTAAAGACAGTTGCTCTTTCTGCTTCCACTAAGTGTCTTCATCAACAAGCCATAATAAACTGCCTAGAGAAGTTGTGAGGCTTGTTGTTGTACACTGCTTGGTCCCATCTGCAATAGAAACTGATCTCTGAAGAAGCAACTAGCTAAGTAACACTTTGCTAGCTAGAAAAATATTCAAAAATTGGTAATGCAATGGAGGATTGCTATAGAAATATAGCCCAGAGTCACTCTTTAGTAAAATGTCTCTAGCCATCAACATAGTTTACCCTCAGGTATGATGTATTAGAATGCTACTTCATATAGAAATTCCCTCCTATATATAACAAGATATGAAATGAAAAACATAAAATAATTTTCAGGCCTTTCTCGTCCCATGAGTTATTATAAAAAGTAACTGAAGTGGTTACACAGTATCTTTTTTCTGGCTTGCACATAAACAAGATCTAATCTACAAAATAGAAATTCAGGGCTATATGTAACTGGTTTTAACTCTGCAGTCTGTTAATTTTTCAAGCATTCAATAATCTTCTTCAGCAGTAGTGTTATTACAATAATGTTCTATTAAAATGTAATATGCAATTTCAATGGATTTTTAACAGTGAAAAATATATGCTACTCATACATGTTGAATTCGCTATATATGATATCAGCTGTTGTTCTTATAAACTGTTTCCCAAAAGATTTTGCACTATTAATGCTAACAGACAACACACTATACATCTCAGTTATGACCGAGAATAATTAAATCTAGAATGGAAGAATCAGCAATAGACTTCAGTTTGCACATATGACTAACACCTCACATAGTTCCTTTCTAGGTTAAAATATCATGCTGTTTAATAGAACTTGAGCTCCTAAATCAGTGTCAAGTCTAGGAAAATTTTACTTTCTACCACAGAAATCAGCATTTTAGAACAAAACATGAACTTGTTTTCTTGAACTTGATACTCATCTTTTTTGAAACTGAGGTTTTATTTTGTGATATTAGAAACTCAAAGAAATTAGGCTAGACGCCAAGGTTTTAGTTCAATGAAGTCTCCCTTCCCACAGTCAGATCTAAGACCTTCATCAAGGCAACTTCATTCAGTCAGATAGTTTTTCTGTAAATACTCATTTTTCTGACTTCCTGGGCAGCTACCTGTTTTTATACCTAGGTAGCAAAGAAATGAAAACTCATTACATTGCATTACATTCATTTCATACATCCTTCTTTGACATGAGAGAATAGATGTATTTAAATGATAATCACATCAGGGCAATTTCCATTTCTCTTGTACTCTTTGTGACTGTGTATAACCCTGTAATCAACATTTTAAGATCTGGTTCTACCTAGTATCCAATTTTCAAAAATGTTGATTGCCCAGAAGCATCTTCTTAGCTTCCTGATGAAACATCTGCATGCTTAGCACCCCTAAATATCAGACCACATAATTTCATGCTTCATTACAGATTTGCAATTTGAAATTTAAGATAGAAATAATTAGCAACCTGTCATTGTGATAAAGCAAAATGACAGAGATGGCATGAGAGAATAGGGTGATCAGTAGATACATATATCTGAAGGGATTAGATCCAGTTGTGATTTAAAAGAGAAGGAACATACCTTTTATAATCAGAGATAGTTTAAAACACTTTTAAGTGCTTGGAAATAGATAACATAGGTAGATGGTTATATGGGATGCATTACTGTTCCCTAAACAAAGCCTACAAACATCTTGCTCTGACTTTTCATAATCTTGACAAATTTGCAGTTGAGCTGAAAGGTGACAAAAAATTCCAGAGTACCTGATAGAATCTGTGGGAAATAAGGATTTGTGGTGGATTTTCTTGATCATAACATAGAACATATTAATTTTCTGATCTCCTGATAAGAAAAAAAATGTCTATGAAAAGATAGAAAATTACATCATTAGTAGAAAGACTACTGATCCACCATGTGTAAGCCATTGTAACTGCATTCAGTCAAACCAAGCCCACAATAGACCACAGAAATATCCACCCTGGCCTGCTAAAAACCATATCATAAGCCTCAGTCTTTACTGTGTCCCACCATCCTTCTCTCCTCTGCTTCTCTCCTTCTTATCCTCTTTTTTCCTCAATATCAAGTGTCATATTTGAGTTATCTTTGGTACCGTCATGCACATACTTCTTTATGTTCAATTTCTTTATTATTTGGAAAAGAACACATCTGATAAATACACCTCTCTATTTACACAATACCCCTAGAAAAAATGATTTCATGAGAGAAAACTGTACGAGATTACTCTCAGAAGAAATAGACTTAATTTACAGTGACAACAGAAAACAGTGAGATGCATTGAAAATTAAGGAGGGATTTTAAGGAAAAACTGGAACTACCATAATTAGCAGCAGTAATTTATAATTTCATTACTGTCTAGTGATGCAGCATTGCTGGTTGTAGGGAGAAATAGGGGATTTCCAAGTCTGCTGATTCCGTGCCTGCTTTTTTCTGAAGAGATTTCTGTCACTTTTTTTTAATAGCTTTCAGGCTCTGTGCAACATATATAGATATTAATGATGAAGGAGAAATGCTATACTTAATCCCCATTTGATAATTTTAGCTGTCACAGGATAGCTGTGTTCTTTTTACTTTATTTCTGATGAGATTATTCATTTTAAAATAAAAGAATTTGATACTTTTCCATTTCCTGTTGTCCCAAGATACATAAGCAGCTCTATTCATTGAGAGCACAGGAGGGGAAACACAGCTGTTGAGAAAGAAAGCAGTGTAGCAGCTTGGCCCGTACAGCAAGGGCTTCAGTGGACTTAGTCGTGCTTTGAACAGTGCTTCCTTTTGTTCTTACTCTGGTTTTTTTACAGCTATTAAACAGGTAACTGACATTGCTAAAATCATTGATTCCATTAAGAAATTTACTGCTAGAATTTATTGCAATCTTTATTCAAGATAAACATGATAGACATTTTTGTGATATTCTATTGGTCAAGGCAAAGCAAAAAAGAATTAATATATAGGTTATCCTTGTAGTGAAAGCTCTGAAAGTCCTGGAGGTGAATTGCAATTAATTATAATAGTAGTATGAAATAAAACTTTTTCTGGTTTGTACTGCTGCACATCATTGTAAAGCCGAATATAAAACTGAATAAACTGTATAAATAGTGAAATAGCCTTCATGTTTATATTGGAGTGCTGCTGTGGAATTCAGCAATTCTGATGCAATGTTTTTGAGAGGGGTTTGAGAGCAATGTTAAAAATTTTAAGAATGATCATATCTTTATGGAAAAATGGGTGGTGGGGGAAGGAAAGAAGGGAGAAGATGGTGTTTATTAACAGAATAAGATTTCCATTACTGACTTCTATGGGTTTATCATGCATTTGTTTCAGCAATATTAAGAAAAATTGGTAGTTGCTATACAGGATTATTGTAGCATGTAGATCAGAAATACTAGTAGGACTTAAATGTGCCAGGATGTGGATGCTAAGAATAGTTTTGGCAGTTGGTATATAGCTAGAGAATGTGAACAAATAGGATAACCTATTTTTAGCTCTCCTGCATATCAGAATTCAGAAGTGTGGCTACATATAATCTAAATCTTGGATTTGGATAAGGTTCATGAAGTACTAACTGTATTAAGCTAATAATATCACTGCTAACTTCGTATAAAATTTAAAGGAGTACTCATGAATTATTGTTTAGTGTTGGAGTGCTCTCTACAAGAAGTCCACTGAAAATTTGTTTGCCAGTTTGGAGCTGTAAAAGCCACAGACTTTAAGCTGTAAAGCTGTCACCAGGCTTACTACCTGATAGATATTTATAGGCTCTTTTTGTGTTGCTGTTTAGATTTTGCCATAGCTGTAGTGAGTAGGCTGTTCTCTGTCATGGCATTGCTTCAGCAACCCCTTGATAAAAATGGAATTAAATGGAATTTGCCAAGGCAAGGCAAGGCAAGACAGGGCAAGGCAAGGCAGGGCTGGGCAAGACAAGGTGAGGCGAGGCAAAGCAAAGAAAGGCAAAAAAAGGAAAGGGAAAGGGAAAGGGAAAGGGAAAGGGAAAGGGAAAGGGAAAGGGAAAGGGAAAGGGAAAGGGAAAGG
>JAWWLZ010000082.1:135942659-135972324 GCA_035041345.1 Poliocrania exsul | reverse complement strand
AAAGGGAAAGGGAAAGGGAAAGGGAAAGGGAAAGGGAAAGGGAAAGGGAAAGGGAAAGGGAAAGGGAAAGGGAAATCAAAACAGAGAATGATTAAATTGCTTAACTAGATACATTTATAATGGAAACTCTTATATTATCAGTGAAACATACTAAACATAACAAGGAACCATGTTACACATAAGGCAATCTGTATTCTCTATTTTTACTTCAATTCCATCTGTTGGATAACAAGAAGAAAATAAAGGTGCTGGAGTTTCTATCTTTTGTTTAAATGTATGAATATTGGCCACATTGTCTAGGTAGTCCCATAAAATTGTCTAGTATATCCTTCTGGTCTTGGAATACTAGCTTGGATAGAAAATATCCCACTAATGCCTGTTCACAGACTTTTATCTACTCTCTACAGTACATGATACAGAAACAAAATGACTGTATATTTAGGGAAATAGAAAATGTGAAAGATGCTTATCAGACTTTAACCTAATTGTACCATTCTTCAAGACAGTAAATTATGAGGTAGGTAGTTCTGAACTCCCTTTTTATAGGGAAAACAGAGGGAAAGTTAACATTTTGCAATATTTAAAAAATAACTTAGTAAATGAAGGGGTGCTATAAAATAATATGAAAAGTTTACAGAAAAATAAATGTTGAGGTTATAAGACATGGTGCTAGGTCATGTTTTAATGTGATTTTTTTATAATGATGTGTTCGCAGTGTAACTCAGCTAAGAGACATAAATGTGCCCAAATTTTATGTTATTATAAACAATAGCAGGATATTGCCCTCATCCTATTATTGGTACTTTAGCATCAATCCAGAAAATAAAAAGCAAAACAAGAAGTCTATTAAAAATTTCAAAATACCTTCAATATTTTATGTGGAAAAATTATACATCAATATTGTTTCCCAGGTATCATACAGAAATGCATAGCCACAAGATGACTTCCTAGCCAGTGTTTTCTTAAAACCATAAGTAACATTTCCAAAATGCATTCTGCCAGTTAATAGTGCCACTAAATGAAATAGGTATTGGCTTGGAAAATACGTTTTTTCTTTCAGTTCACCCAGTGTAGCCTGACTGTCACAATACATCATTGCCTCAACACTACCATGCTAATCCTAATGCTAGATATGCTTATAAAGCTGTAGCACACAAGACAATCCCTCTTTATGAAATCAATACCAGGTTACCTCAGTGGTTCTACCTATTTTACCTATATGTTATATTGGTACCACCATTCCTGTATAGATCCAAAGGGAGTTAAGAAATATGGCCTTTTGGACTTTATCTTGTTAATTTTTATACCATTTCACACCATTTTCTTGATACTGCAAACGCTCATTTGGATTTGGCTAAAGAGTAACTACCAGAAACAAATTTAGGTCTTGAAGATATCAGGCTTTAAGAAAACTTTCTTTGATTCCACTGATCACTCTGCCTCACTTAGAAGTAAGACTTTTTAATTCTGATTTTTGAACCTCCAGCAACTAACTTTTGTTCTGCTTTTATCTACTAAATTACAAAGCCCTTAGTATTAGCATCTGTGTGTTCTTATGCAAGCTCATCAGTACTGCAATAAAATCACATGCCTCAGAGTACTCTTTCTCTTTAATATGGGCTTTTAAATCTTAACATACAGTAATTTGATCCAAATAATTAATTATTTTGTGTCATTCTTCTACATTTTCATAATTTTGTGAGTGTTGTATGCAAAAGGGCTCTGGTCAGTACACTTATCTGGTTGAGCCCTGTACGTTATCACCACACCCTGTTCTATCTTCTTATTAAAGCTTTTTTTTTTTTTTTTTTTTTTTTTTTTTTTTTTTTTTTTTTAACTCTCAGAGCAATCTCAGTTTCTGTCTTGTGGCCAGGCAAGAGAAACATCCAGGCCCCAGAGCTGCTGGATGGATTCCAAATGTGTACTCTTTAGGCTACTTCCAGAAACTGAGGAAAGGGTAACTGATTTATAGTCTCTGTAGGGATCCCTCTTGTTTTTAATTAGGACAAGTATATCACTAGTCTGTCTAGTCATGAGGGACTACCACTGATTGCTTTAATTTTCCATGTATTACAGACAGCAGCTTTTCAGTCATGGTGGGGCAGCTGTTCTGGTACCTTTGAGTGAATCTGTGAATGTGAATACATTCAACTTCTCAGTGTAAAGCCAGAACTGATAACCTCGCTCCTTCTCAAATGGACCAATGCCCCTTGGACTTCGATATTCTTCATTTTGTCCCTGAGTACTGAAGCACCACTTCTATACATTTTCTTGTTGTCTATCCTTTTTTCTTTTCTTTTTTTTTTTTTTGTCTGTACTTTGCATGGCAGTTCATTAAGAAGCTCCCTTGCTAGCCTTATGAGTCATTTGCCAAAGTTCACTTCCTCTTAAAATAGTTGGGATGTCATTTAAAAAAAAATCAGCTGTCTTTCTCTGCCTGCCCTTTCTCCTTGTAATTGCTTCCCTGGAGACTCTGCCTAACAATTCCCCAAATAAACCCAAATATGATATCTTAAAGTCTAGTGTCCCAATTTTAGTGCTTACTTCTCAGTCTTCCCTCTAAACCTTGGCTCAATTTTCTTATCTTCTGCTGTGTAGTTAGGTCTCTGTCCCTTGACAAGATTATTTTTAAAGGCCCTCCTTCTGAGTTAAAGAAGTCCACTTAGAGTTATGCTCTTTGCCTTGATCAGGTAGTTTCAATTCTACCCAGCAGCCCCACTTCATCTTCAGATAAGGTACTATGATTAAGAAGGCAAAACTGTGCAACTAGGCATTGATCTGCTGGATGCACTTGCAGCCAAATCTTTTCTACTAACCAAAAGGATTAAAAGGGATACCAACATCATTAGGGATCATATGCCCCTCATTCTTCCCCTCAGAATCCCATGTCAAGATTTGATCTGCTTAAGGTTTCTCTTGGCCATGTTATTACCACTCACATGGGTGAATAGCATGAAATAGCAGTTATGAGGCTAAACAAACCGCATGTGCTCTGTGAAATTATGTGTCTGGGCTCCAAGC
This sequence comes from Poliocrania exsul, assembly GCA_035041345.1. Taxonomy (NCBI): domain Eukaryota; kingdom Metazoa; phylum Chordata; class Aves; order Passeriformes; family Thamnophilidae; genus Poliocrania; species Poliocrania exsul. Next base: position 135,969,303 of record JAWWLZ010000082.1, on the reverse strand, counting down.
AAGTAGTACTCAGTCCAAGACTAGAGGTGTGGCTTACAGGCAGGGGACTGTGCCATGCAGGAGGGAGTATCTAACCATTAGTGCCTCTCAAATGTCATGTGCATGAGTCTCAGAATAGATGGCTCTGTCACTTTATTATCAGTACGCAAAAGTAAGATAAAGATTGTTTCTACTGCCAGATATTTGTCATCCCATTTTTTAAAATACGTGATAAATTAATCTAGATAGACTCCTCTTTCCCTTCCCTGTTCTTTCATTTGAAAAATAACATATAATTTTTAGGAACAAAACTTACGCACATGTGCTTGATTATAGACCTAGTGTTTTATTCTACCATAATTAGTAGTTAAACTTTAGTGGTTGTCTGTTCAGTGCTAAATTTTCTTTGATAAATCTTAAAAAAATAAATACATTAAAAAGTTGATTGATTGGAGAGCCACAGAACATGCATAATTTTGTTCCAGAAAAAATGAATGGAAATATATTTATTTGTTTTAGCATCTGCAAAAAATGTCATTCCTTGCAAGTTAAAAACCAATGAGCAATGTATCATTTCTTCTACCTAGAGAAATGTTTAATTATTGGAAGAACAAGATGTCTCTACCTTAGTCTGGTAAAAATCCACTTACTATTTCAATGTTCTGTTTAATTTATTTCTTTCAGAATAATGTTGTTAAATAAGCCATATTTGTCAACTTACTGTACTGTAATTTATCATTTTGATACATGCTTCATACTGAAGTTTAACTAAGACAGTGATTAATTGGAAATCCTAATTATATGTCAGCCTTACTCTAATTTTTTTCTTATATTTTCAATGTCATTATTCATTTAAAAAATAATTGAGTATACACTTCAAGTCTTGAAAGAAATTTCCCAAGAGATCCAAGATTTTCTTGATCAACTTATATTCTCCAGCTATTGGACTGTCATATTATTAAGATAAGTACAATACCCTGACAAAATCTAATTTAAGATTCCCATTTTGATCTCATGTCTAGTCAAGTAGTGATAACTGCAATCCAATATAGCTGAAACAGTATCCTACAGAAACTAACACATACTGCCCATTGAAGTATCAAATTAAATGAGGCTCCATGTTTATAAGCTGTTACTTCCTCCATGCTTTTTCCAAGTTATAGCTCAATGAAATTTTGAAATAGTAATACACAATAGCAGGTTTGAAATATCCATACAGTTCATAAAAATGGTGTTACTGAAAAGTAGCACTCATACCTCTAGAACTACATGGTTGAATCCTTCAATCTGCATTTTGTATTTGATAGCATTTTGGCTTTGATTTATGCTAGCTTTGATGGAGCTTCTGTATCAATAATATCAAAATATGTAGATCTTCAAGAACAGGTTCAGTATGCTCAACATGCAATCTTAAAAGCTCTACAAAAGTCAATAGGAACACTACAGATGGAGATATTTATTTATGAAGAGAACATGCATTTCAGTAACAGAGAACTGTAACCTAAGAAGAGACTCATTTTGTCATCTTAACAGATTTTCAAAGTTTACCAGTTTTTCACATGTGAATTAAATTTATATTTCATATTTGGACTCTTTGATCTGTAACAAGATAGTTACACTGTTGAGCACTTAGTAGCTCCCACTAAGCTTAGTGCAAATTATGCAACATGTAAAATGCTTGGGACCTTTATTTAGTTCTGTAATTTAAACATCTAGTTTTGTCAGTCATTGACATTACTCAGAACAATTATAACCATTTAGCAGTGATTATGATAGTGATTTTATTTTCACATGAAGAGAAGAACAATTGCTTACTCAGCACAGGAAATCTCTGCCTATTGAAATAAAATAAAATCTGTTAGAAGTGTGTTTTGGAGGATATTTGTTTTTTTTATCAGCTCTTAGCAGAGAATTTCTCATTAACCTGTGAGGTCATACAAGCAAAACTTAGTGTAAATTTAGACAGCTTTGAGAATGGCTGGATATTAATGCTGTGAACTAGATGGTCAGTCAATGCAGAAAAAAAAAAGTTAAAATAATTGAAAGCAATTAATTATATATATATGCGTATATGTATATGTGTGTATATATATGTATATGTATATATATGTGTGTATATATATATGTATATATAAATTAAATAAAGGTTAATATTAATCTTCTGGCTGTTCTCTGTTAAATCCTTAACTGAACAACAAAATAAAAAATAAAAAGCCATTCTTTTGTCAGGTGTTTGGCAGTAGCACTACAGTCTCATGGACGATAGGTAGCATGTACCATCTAAAAGCTATTTAGCTAAGCTGCTTAACTAAGATACATACTAGAGATGTAGTTGGAAAAGTTGTTGCAAAATACTGACACAATTTTAAAACTTCTATTTTTAAACGCAGTTCTACTTTAGAAGTGCTTTAAAACTCCAAAGCAAACATATTTCTTTTAAACAGAGATTTATTCTAGGAAAAAAAATCATAATGAATTCATGATTTTTGATAGATTGTTGATTAATTTTTGATGAAATCATTATACATTTTATGTAAAACCCTAGAAGATTACATATTTAAAAAACAACATGTAGGATATTTTCTAAAGAATTTTCTGAAAATAACAGCAATTTAAAAAAATCATTAAATTATCAGCTCAGGTTTTGGTGCAGAATTCTCATACCTTCTTTTCTTTGGTTTACATTTTACATTCTGCAATTTCCCAGGTGTAAAAAAGCATCTGAAGGTGTATTGAGAAATGTACAAACCTGATACCAGAGAACAATCATACTGCTTTCAAACAAAAAAAAAAATATAGATGACTAACAGAATTCCTTATGTATTTACTGTGTGATTAAAGAAGAAAGTAAAACATTAGGATGCCAAAAGATTTTTTTTTAAAATTTAATTTAGCATTTATGTCATCCTTCCCTTACTTTTCTATCACTGTGCTTGTGAGCAATAAGTGTTCTTAGTTCTTTTAGGATCAGATATCATTGGCACTTGCAGCATTCAACTCCCAGTCTCTCTAAAGGTATAATCAATGCTGATGCACTTAGTGGAATTTGTAGAGCTGATTTTGTGATGAAGATATGCATCCTACAGGAAATGATTTGAAATCACAGGGTAAGAAAATGCTACTAAACTGTGGCTTCTCAACATGAAGATATGAGTCAGGGTCTGAAGTGGTGATGTAGAAATGAAAGTCTGGGCTGAATACTTATTCCTCTCATCACCCTGTCTCTCTAGATTACTAGTTAATAGTAAGTAGACAGATGACAAGAATAAGATGTTTATAGACAAGTATTGCTGTTAAATAGCAACATGCTATGTCATCTTTAATTACAGTATAGCATTGCTCAATTCTGTACTTGTCACAAGAGTTCTTATTGCAAGCAATAAGAATGTGTTATTCTGGGCATGAAGCATCTTCATTTGGAAAATCTTTCTGCTTCCACCCATTCTGGTACCCATACTGGTATCACCAATTCTGGTACTGTTACACCTAAAATACACTCCAGCTTCACCTACTGTTGACACACAATGAAATACAGACTTCTCATCTATTTCCAATCCCCCTGCAGTGGGCAGGGACACCTTCCACTGGACCAGGTTGCTCAGAGCTCCATCCAACTTAACCTTAAACACAACTTCTCTGGTCAGCCTGTTCCAGTGACTCACCACCGTCACAGCAAAAAGTTTTTCACAGAATCACAGACTGTTCTGGGTTGGAAGGGACCCTCAAGGATCATTGAGTCCAACTCTTAAGTGAATGCTCATATGGGGATTGAATGAGCAACCTTGTCATTATTAGCACCACATTCTTTTTTATAATACGTAGTCTAAACTTACTTTCTTTCAGTTTGAGTTACATTAAAGGGTCTTTCTTTAAAGACTACTTTATCATTTAAATACATTTATTTATTTACTATTCATAGGATACATCTTAAAGTTCAGCATAAAATAATATTCAATAAACCCAGAAAGAGTTGCTCAAAACCAAGAAGTTAATTGGACTAAAGAAATCAAAAAAAGAAATTATTGAAAGATTAAAATGGAAAAGGATACTGAAGCTAAGCATTGATGAAACAGGTTTGGTTATAGCTGCTAAATGATGCAAAGACTCTTAGAACACACGAGTTCCTCACGTTAGTACTAGTGGGCAACACATTTCAATTTTGACCAATGCACCAAAACAAATAAGCACATTATTAGAGAGGTTGTCAGCAGGATTACCATCAACTTGGTGAGATTAAGCCAGAACTAGAGAATAGGAAAAGGAATAGAAAAAAGAGTGGAGAGAATATAACTTGAATTTGATTAATTAATGTCATTATTGTTTTTGAGGTGCTACAGACTTGGTCTGGTTTCTATTGTCATGTTCCTTTCTCCCTCTCTGCTCACTGTAGCAATCACAAGGCCATGTAGGGAGACAGATCAGGGAATTAATATGGGTGAAAACAAGTTTTGTTGCATCTGTATTATTTCCTCATCCTTTTCTCTAGTCCAGTCTGCTGTATAGCTCAAAAGTGCTGAGCAACCTAAGCAACCAAAATCAGGAAGGAGACAGATACAGCTGATGGTGTGAGAAAACATTGCTCCATTGAAAACAATCCATTTACCTTAATCTAAAACATTTATCAAACTGCATCTTGATGCAACATATGTAATGCAGAATGACAATAGGAGATTATAAGTCTTCCAGTTATAAATTGACTCACCACTTATCTGCATTTCAATGCTTAATGCCTGTGGAAAAATTTACTGGGCACTCAAAACTGACTCTTGCTTAGAAGAAAATGCATCACAATATCTGAGATTGTTTTGGCTTACAAAAGCTCCAAGGAACAATTCTGTCATGTTTGGATGTGGGTCTTCATGAAAGGATTACACAGTGTACCTATCATTTTCTCTTGACAGCTTGATCACTAAACAGACTTGAAATTATAGATTAAAAATTTAAAAAAATAAAGTCCCAAAGATTAAATTTGTATTACAGATTGAGAATAGCTATAAAAGAGAAAATCAGTTTAAGAACTAGAAATCTTAACATAACACTGATTTTTCTTCTGGACAGCTTCAATTTTCTCTGAGATTTAGGTCTCCTTTTTCCAACCTCTTACGTGTAACCCCTTGTTTCTAGTTTGGCTTTCCCATGTGAGGTACTTCAGGCTATACTTCCACTGCTCCCTTCTAAGAGATGGAGCTGTTTTCTCTTTTTCTGTCTCTGTATTTTAGAACTTCAATCAAATTCATTTATTTGATAGACAGAATGTTCTGAGCTGTCCATGAAGATCATTATATGCATCAGTCTTCACTGCCAGTGCTACCTATGGCAAAAATGCAAAGAAAAAAAAAAGATACTGCCCTCTTTTTTGTAATTGGTTTCCTTTCTTGGGAGTTTTGTTTTTGTTTGTTTGTTTGTTTGGTTGGGTTTTTTGTATATTTAATTTTAGTGTCTGTTGCATTCTTTCCTTAGCTCTTCCTTTAATCCCAGTACACTGTCTTGTAGGGGACATTTTTAAACACTACTACATCCGTTTATAAATCCTATCATGTGTAAGGGATTAGGTGGTCAGAATTCACTTCACAAGACTTCCAATGCTCATGACAGTGCTAATATTGGTATCCTGTATTGTCATTGCAGCCTCCCTGTATAGCAGAGGGCAGAGGTAAACAATTCTGGAGTGCCAGCCCTTTTCTTTTCTCATTACTAGCTATAAAGTATGCATAAATGACTAGGAAATGTCGGTGTGTAGATAAGCCATAGCTAGCCACACTGCAACACACAGGTGTGTGTGTGTTTTTCTCTTCTTTGACAGAATACATGGCATGATCACAGATACTGGAGTATTAGTGTTTTTCACCCTGTTCCCCAGAACTGTTAGTGTGTTTTAAAGCACTGCCATATAAGCATGTGTGACATGGTGAGAAACAGAAGTACTTGTGGCATTATTACTCTTCCTGCCTTCAGGTCACATCTGTTGTCGAACAAGCAGATGAACATTGTGTTGACCTCTCGTGCACCCGGGACTTGCAACTGGTGAGACTGCTGAAAGCCCACAGCAGTATTTAAATTGCATTCACCCTTTCCTCTTCAAAGCATTAGGATGAGTAAAAACCTTTTCTATATTGCTACTCACAACCAATTTGTCTGGACGTTTCCCCTGTTATTTCCTGGTGGATTTTTCCTGTGGTTTTAGCCTGCTTGCAACAAAATCAAGAGTAGCTTTCAACTTGGTTTTGAATTTGCCCACTTCTCTGAAATTCTGAAGCTAGAAAACTTATTCACACAATTTACTTGGTGTTGCTCTAGAATTAAAGATATGGTCTAGAGATCAGCCTAAATATGTGTCTCCATTGCTGACTAAAAATTAGGACTTCATTACAGTTCATCTAATCCACTGACTCTTTTTTGTCTTGAAGTGTAATTTATTATAATTAGTAGTTATATAAATTAATTTTGTTCATAGATCTTTCACAAGCAGGAAAAACTGAAAAATTCAATACATTAGTGATTAAATTTTCCCTATACTGTTTCAGATGTGCCAAACCAAAGTGACTTTCCAGTTTACTTCCTTTTTTTTTTTGTAATGAATATTGCTAATTGTGCTTCAACCATTTTAAGAATAAAAATTTAAGATCAACGTGCAGATTATCTTCTAGTTTTAATCTCTGTACAAGAGATTAAATCTCTGCACAGGAGAACATAAACATTACTTTGCATTTCCCACAGAATTCTAAGAATGGTTATCAACTGATTTTAATTATTTTTCAACACAGAGGAAATGTTATATTTAGGAACAATCAAAAGGAACTAATTAGTTGCAACAAACTGGGCATATATTCAAAGTTATTTGGTTTTTATTCTGTGGCAACAATTCAGTCTGTTAGTTTGGTATACAACCCAAACTTATATATGCTCATAGATCCAGATGTTTTAACAGTAGATTTGTTAAAAGGCAATAATATTAGGGTTTTGAAGCAAATCAGAGGCTCTATTTCAAGGCTTGAGCTACAGACGACACTTCTTGTCTTTCCACTATGCATTGTAAGATATATATAGTGTTGATTTTCACATCACAGAGAAGGTCACCTTCAGGGAAAAAAAAACCAATAACTTTTCTGTGATTCCATTCAGACTCTTTTGAATATTTTGCTTTCTTTAAACTCTCATAGGTATTCTGTACTCTCTTTTAAAACAAAATAAATATATCAGGAATTCCTGTTCATTTCATGTTATTTCTTTGGGCCTAAAATCAGCTTTTTTGCTAGTGGGTTTTTTTGGGAAACACTAATGTTCATGTAACAGAATAAAGGCAAGTTTTAACTACTTGTTACATAAGTCAACAGTTCACCCCAGAAACAATGGTAACTGATAGCATACTGGGCTACTATGCAAGTGTAGTCAGTAAATTGTGGGAATATAATATTTCCATTTCCTCAGCTCTTAAATCTGGAATTTGACATTCAAAGTTGGATGCTTAGTGCAAGAAAGATATTGATAAGTTGCTGCAAGTCAGGGAGGAGTTACCATGGAGTACTTGCCTTCCAAGGAGACCTTAAGAGGGATGGGCTTCTTCAGCCTGAAGAAGATTTGGCTGGGGATAGGGAACTGTTGGAGCATTCTTCAAATACTTGTATGGAGCCTGGTGAGAAGGGTCTTCATGGAAGTGAATGGAAAGACAGACATACTAACCAAAAATCGCCTAGAAGGGTTGTGGAATCTCCCCTCTGAGATCTGATCTTCTATTCAAGCCTTCTTTGAGCAGGAGGTTAGACTACAGCCCTCTTGAGGTTCCTCCAATCTGAATTATCTTATGGCTCTATACCCAAGAGTAATAATTTTAATGTCCTAGTTTAATATGAAATCAAATGTGCATTCCTGGAGGATTTATTTCCCTATAAATAAAACAGATTTTGATGTTGGCTTGAAGTATATTTGATTAAATGTAATTCTATTATCAGAGAGCAGCAAGGGCTGGAAGACATGAAACATTCACACAGGCTGTGGCCTCCTCAATGGGGGACAGTGCCACAGGTGCTGTATATGGGGGGGCAGAGCCAGGGGCTGTAACAGGGTCCATATATAACCATGGCAACATGGCAAACTATGAACCAGGGAGGGCTGCATATAGGGAGAAAAAAAGAAAGGGGGTGGTGGCCAGACTGGAGATAGGAGATAGAGCACCCAGCATAGGGTTGCAGGTTTTTACAGAGCTAAGCCCACTACATCACAGGGCCAAGGCAGCCATCCAGCAGATATCTCAACACTGGGTGGAGGGCACTGACCGCTCCTGCCTAGGATGAAGTAGGACTTGTGGACCATGGGCAGAAATGAGGGTCCTTGGTGAGATAAAGTTCCATTGCTGCTTTCAGTGCCTTGACATATAATCTATCTCAGGTTATCGAAGATATTTGTACTTTGTACATATATGTTAAGTCCTTTTTTGAACTGTGATAGCTGCAAGTGTACAGACTCTGTGGTTTCACTATATATATTATTCAGGAAATCTTTAAGTACACATGCTCTGTTAATCTTAACTACATAATTCATTCTTTATATTTCTAAATTGATAGGTCAGAAATACCAACATGTGAAGTTCCACAGGGCCATAACTTTAACATTTGAAACCAGGTGACCTCTACCTTCAAAATACCTCATAAAGCATGATGAAAGAGTGTCTACAACTCTAAATTTAGGCATTTAGTTTATCTTAGAACATTTTAGTTGGACATTTAGTCCTGTGAAAAGGAACTATTTTTTCCACTGATTTTCTGGAAGATATTGTCTCTTAATTTTGAGAACCAAAATAGGAACCTGATTGTGGACACCTTGAGGGTCTTCAGAGTAGGAGCCCTCTGCACAGGGAATCTGGGCAGGGTGGATTGATGGCCCAACAACAGCTGTATGAGGTTCCACAATGGTGTCCTGCACTTGAGTCACAATAACCCCATGCAGTACTACAGGCACAGGAAAGAGTGTCCAGAAAGCTGCCTGGTGGAAAAGGACCTGGGGGTGCTGGTCAACAGTGGCTCAACATGAGCCAGCAAGTGCCCAGGTGGCCAAAAGATCCAAACGCATCCTGGCTTGTGTCAGAAATAGTGTGGACAGCAGGACCAGGTCAATCAATGTCCCCCTGTACTTGACCCTGGTGAGTCTGCACCTTGAGTCTGTGTTGAGTTTTGGGTCCCTCACTACAAGAAAGACATTGAGGTGCTGAAGTGAGTCCAGAGAAGGGCAGCAAAGCTGATGAGGGGTCTGGAGTTACATGTCTTATGAGAAGAGGCTGAGAGAGCTTGGAGTCTTTAGCCTGAAGAAAAGGAGGCTCAGGGAAGGTCTTATCATTCTCAACATTTACTTGAAAGGAGGTTGTAGTAACTTGGGGGGTCTGCCTCTTCTTCCAAGTAACAAGCAGTCAGATAAGAGGAAATGGCCTCAATTTGCACCACGGTGGGACAGCAGATTTAGATTGGATATTAGCAAACATTTCTTCAATGAAAGGGTTGTAAAGCACTGGAACAAGCTGCTCAGGGAAGTGGTGGAGTTACCATCCCTGGAGGTATTTAAAAGATGTGTAAATGTGGCAGTTAGGGCCATGGCTTAGTAGTGAAGTTGGCAGCGCTGGGTTAACAGTTGGACTCAATGATGTTAAAGGTCTTTTCCAACCTAAACAGTTCTGTGGTTTCATGATTCTTTGAAACCAGTCAAAAAAGCTCTTTATATGCATATGCTCATCTCTGAGACTTAAAAGTCTATGCAACTGTCTAGTTTTCCTCTTGATTGCATGGCATAAACTCAACTGGAGAAATGTATAGACATATATGCAGTATAGGATTTTAATCAATTAGAATATTATTATACTATGGTACTATGTTAAGTCTCTGGTTATTAAGGCCTATTCTAAATTTGATGCAATAGATACTGAGTACAAACAAAACCCATTACTGATATCAATAGTGACTTTCCTTTCTTTTAAAAATATAATTGTACCACTTTGTTATCTAGTGAAATGAATTTAAGTGAATTATATTCCAGATATTTTAAAAGTATCATTGAATTACATGTCACTTTTTGAAGTTCTGTAAAACACATTTCCTACCCTTGAAAGGTTTGCAAGTTGAATGTGTTACGGACCATACACAAGAAAAAGATCTAAGAGAGTGTATTTCTACTTCAAGTTTATAAACCCAGATTAGATGTCTAAATTACATTGCCAATACAAAATACCTCCTTGAATGTTCATTCCTCTTGGACCAACATTAGAAAGTAAATTAATTAAATTCCATTGTTAAATCTACATAAACTCGATGGAGCAAACTATTTGCATATTTTCTGTTAATTTTTCTGGCCGAATATCAGCTCTGAAAAGCATAATTGTTGTTAAGTGGTTATTACTATCAATAAGAACTTGTGCCTTGTTCTGTTCAGACACTTTACCCTGTGGCACATTAGCTTCTTAAATAGATGGCTCATTCTTTTAAGTTTTCTGGAAGTGTTCATCTCCTTCAGTGAATCTTTGAGAGCTCATTAGCAGACCTTATTTGTCTGCGACTCATTTTATAAACAGAATTGTTTTAAAAAAGAAAAAAAAAAGAGGGAATTCTAGCATATACTACAAAGAAGTCTAATATTATTTTTATTTTATTTTCCTTCTTTCTTTCTTCACCCCCACCCCCCTCCCCCCCTTCATTTAGTAGCAGTAAACCATTCTGTGAATTACCAGGAGTTTCATTGTCACTGGCATAGTTCAAGTGCGAAAACCTTGAAACTCATAGTACTATAATTAGAAAATCTACTGTACTATTAGAGAGATCCAATTTGCAAGAGCATGACTTCATGACCTGAACCAGGAAGGTAAGGGGATTGTCAGAAAGATTGAAATATGACAAAAGGAAACAAAATCTGGTCTTATCAAAGAGCCTCAGCTAGTGAGAGAATTGTCACTGAACTGGGACTCTATGGAAAAATTGAGCAGTTCAAGATAGATAATCGGATTATTGTGAACTTGAAAGTGTGCTGAAAAAGATAATAGGAATGGAGGAAGTCTACAGATTGTAGGGCTGAAAAAAAAGAACTCTTCTACTGATTTGTTTAAATTTTAAAATAGAAAAGGGGAATTTAAATCTTAGATGAGTAACTCATCTTCTTAATGAGGCTCAATCTTACCGTAACATATGGAAATGTCAAAATAATGTCTTATATAGAAGATCCAGATGCAGTAAATGAATAGCTTTGCAATCTGCAAAAGATATCTGTCAGTAGGTTGGGAATTCCTTGTATTGATTACAAAACTCCTTCTTAAAGAAAAGACCTAAATTTAAATTGCCACCCTGCTTGCAAATTTAGCTAAATTCAAACTGGGCACTTATTCAAGGTCTAGTCTATGCAAACCTGCCAATTAACAGATAATCTGCAGTGGGTATCTCTCAGTCTAGATTGTTGCAGCTGTTCCACTTGTATGAACAATTAGATATTTATTTCATCAGGGATTTCAATTTCTTCTATTCCAGGTGATTAGTCAATGAAGTATAACATCCACTTTCTTTTTCAGCAGATTTTTATAACCCAGTTAGATAATAGTCTTTATATCTTCTTTTTCAACTTTACTTTAAAATGCAGGAAATTTTTTTCTCATTCAAAAATTTAATTTTTTTCTGCAAAGTGTTTTTTGAGTCTGTTCTTCTCAGTTTGCTGTGATGAACTCCATACATTTTAAAAATATGTAATTAAAATTCTGAAACTGAAAAGCAGTAATTCATATGATCTGAGTAACATTACAACAGAAGAATTAAATTCTTTGTATATTTGAAACATTTTGATAATCTTAATAAGAAAATATATCATACCTTGTTACACAAAAACTTTTTATGATGCAGTAAAAAAATCTAGAAAATTTCACTCTGGTTAAAGTATTTGGTCTTTTATCTTCTCTGTAGATATGCAATTAAGCCTTGAATTTTGAAGCTGGTTTCTTGTTGGCTATGAAAGTAAACTTTGATAAAATACTTTTTTTTTAAATGAAAGGTTCACTATATTCCTTAAATTCTTGCTGAATTCTATTAATCCTTCATATGTTCTCTTTAATGTATTGATCTATTTTAATTTAATTTTCCTGTCCTGGAACTAGTGAATAAATAGGAAAACCAAAAGTGAACAAGTAGCATTTGGCTATACTGAGAGACAAGAAGTTAAAAATGAGAAAAGTAAATAGTCACTGAAGTCTGTGTGAGAAAATCACTATTGAGGCTAAAAAATTGGCAAGATTAGAAAAACAGGACTCAATGCCTTGGAAGACATCCTCCCCCATCCCACATCTGTAATAGTCCAGGAGGGATCCAGGATATTGTAGCATTTCATTTCAGACACAGTGATATTTTTTAAATAATCTCTACAGGGTCTGTGACTGCAGCACGTCTGCCATAGGAAATCTAGAGAATTCTAGGTCACTTCTTTGCTGTGAACTGTTAAACAGAAGCTTTGAATTAAAAATGCCTCTTGTCAGCATTTCTACTGCCTACGACATAAAAACAGCAGCAAAACTTATAAAATACTTTTTAAATTGTGAAGGAGAAACCATTCAGGCCCTTTCAATTTTCAAGCGCCAACAGTCCCAGGCCTTCAGCTCCAGGGCAGACTGCAATCTTGTATTTTAATTTCTATAATCTAGTTGGATAGTAGAGCATCTGTGATATCTGGGAGCATTTGTCAAACTGACAAATACCAATACAAGTGGCCTTGTTAGAGAGATAGGAGAGTGAGCTAGGAGTAGTCTTTAAAATCTTCATTTTACCAACTTCTTTTTTCATTACCATTTTATCTCTAGCTTGTGTTTGGACATAGGTACAAAAAGGAAAATACCAATACTGACATGCAAAGTTATTGACAGCACTCACACCTCTTACCACTATGTTCTTTTACCAACATTTATTTCTGTGCAAAGCAGGCTTTGAGCTGGTGTATGCCCTTTCTATCATTACCACTATCAGAGTGTGTTTTAGGCTTTTTAGTGTGCCTGGAGGACTTAGGGTAGTAATGGAGATACATCAACTAAAGCTTTCTAATACAGTAGCAACGTAGAAGTGTAAATACAGTCTGTGTTCAAAGCCATCTCCTTTTCAGGATAAGTGGTTTATTTAGGATATACATAGCTGGGGGCCCCTCTTTGTGAAGGTGACTAGGAACTAATTCTACTTATATTAGTCACTGCCAAAAATGGTCACTTTGATAGGACAGTATTAGTACAATGAACCTTAAGCAAACTCAGGGAGTGGCATTTGATATTTTAATAGAAGAATACGCCATATAAATCTGAAAAAAAAAAGTAGAAAAAAATTAAGAGCAAGCAAACTTTTATGCTGTTCTATTCTGTCTTCTGTTTGCCCTACTTCTGGATTACAGGGGTTTTGCTCTGTCTGGACCCCGATCAATTTCTTCCTGTAGGTTCTGGCATAGTTTTAAACAAATTCCATCTGAGGGCAAGGATAAAATCTAGCATCTAATTTGGAATGACTAACCAGAAGTTAGGATGACCAAATTATACTTTTTGTTTGAACCAAAAATGTATGTCAGTCTCTTCACTGAATACCAAAAGCAAGGAAACTGCCCTTGCCCTTTGTTCATTTGCCTTCTTGTCCTTGGATCATTTGTAAAGCTCCCTATTACATTAATGTGAGTTGTATGGGTGAATTGAAGGTGTGATTATAGCCTAATTGTCCTGACACTTCTTGCACTGTGTATAATTTCAGCTGCACAGAAACCATATCAACACAGTAAGTTAAATGTATCTTACGAAAAAAATTAAATGGATACATAAAGTGGAAACATTTTTTTTTCATGTAATTCAGCTCTTTAGAGGAAAGGGGACTAAACCCCATCCAGTTCACATTACTTGCTTATTCCTGATTTCAGCTTCAATTTTGTTTTTTTTTTAAATATAATGGAAAGGGAGAATACTACAATGCCAATATTGCGTTTTGTATGTTTCCATGAATGTTCTCACTATTAGTTTTATTATTTTTTATTATTTTGTTATTTTAGATTCTTTTAATTGTGAATGAATCATTTCTTGGTTTTGTATATGTTAAAAACTAAGTGGTCATGCACGGAAAGGAAAAGATTTTTTCCAGTTTTATTAAAAAGCTGTTATCCCAAAGAACTGTATGTATTTTGTCCTCTGAAGTCCCTCTCCGTGTCATGTTTCTGCATGTGTCTTGTGATATTTATGAACCCATTAAATGCATTCTTCTTCCTAGATGTCCATTCTTGACCTGTCAAAAATTACAGTAGTCAAAATGAGGTTTTATTCATGGCAAAGTAATAAATTCCAAGAGTATCTGATGAAGACAGAGATGTATATCTAGTTATAGAGGACACAATACAGCCACTTTTAATATAATGTGGATTAAATAGAAAATCCTAGCTACAGTATCTGTAGTAGTTATTCTTACAGATGGAATAATTGTGAGTGAAAGATTTCTAATCTGTTCTACTCTGTGTGTAGATAGATGAGTTTCTTTGAATTAACCTCTGAGAAATTTAAAACCTGCATTATACACAGAAAAACTTAATATGTAATTGAAAGTTTTACTCATGGAAATAAAGGACAAAATAACATGGGAAAAACTTACTTTTTATATTCCAGTTTAGATAAATGAAGTTAAGGACTGTTATTACAGAATTGCTTATGGGTTGGGTTAATCTTGTTTAGTCACAGTTGTTAACAATATTGATGTCTGAAGGAGAGCTAATTACTGTTCTTTTACTGTAAGTGAAGGGAAATAAAGCATGAGCCACCCAACTTGGTATAACACTGATGCCATTCATTAAGCTGGTTAACTATTCTTTAAAGATGCTGCTTTCAACTAATTATAAATGGAATACAGATGAACAGTTCATAGATAACTACTCTATGGGTGTCTTAATTTATTATAATCATCTGTTGTTCTGGAAAGTCTGTTTTTTGCTTTGTGGTGCTCTATTTTGTTTGCTTTATTTCACTTTCACTCAAAGGCAATAATTGAGCACTTGATCTCCCAAAACCTGGCTGATGCATAGGACTGTGGAGTAGGAGTAGTTTTTTCAGCTGTTATGCTGTGTCTCTCTGCTGAGCAGCACTGCTATCAGCTTTATTACACATGACCTGGGAACAAACTTTAATTAAAGAGAACTATTGTTGCATGTTCACCTTTGGCAATAATAAAAGGATGATATTTGCTCACCATTCTACAGGGTTCTTTGGGTCTAGTCATGTTCCTCAAGTGACTGTCATCTCTGTAACTCAGGTCATACTGACACAGTCAAGGTCTGGAAGTACAACTGAACCAATTTTTTTCAGTGAAAGAAAAACAAATTGTCAGCTGGGATTTCAGCTAAGAGTTCTTGAACATTTAAACTAGGGAAGCTCAATTTGGGTTACCAGCACAGTTGATAACATTATAATTGGTTTAAGCTTCTTCTGCAAATGCCAGCTAACTTTAGACATCTACAGTGTATATATGACCTAGACACTCTAAGCTTCCTTTTTCAGTTGGAGGAAAAAGAGGTATCCTTCAATTGTGCAATTTATCTGGTTTCCGTAGTCATTTCCATTAGGAAGGTGAAGTCCTACCCCAGCATCTTTCATCAGCCCTAGCAGCAGTCTTGCTGCCACACAGATTTTTATTTCCTATCCAAATGGTGTCAATACAAATACATCTTCCCTCCACATGGAGCCCTTCTCTAAAAATTCCCATTATTCTGCAAATTTAATTTCAAATTTTTGCTATAGGGTCCTGCCTTCTGCTTATACTGCTATTAACAGTGATTCCTAGAGCCTCCTACATAGACTCGTCTACTAGAAAATGCATTTCCTTCATCCACATCACATCTGCCTTTTGCAACTACATCAAAATTAAAGATAAAACAGTGATCCCAGCTTGAGCTTTTAATGAATAGTTCTACGGTTTTAATTTACAAGGATCCTGATTAGGGCAGATGGAAAGGCATTTATGCAGCACTGACTGAATCACTGCAGTCATATATATACTAGTAAACCAAATGTCTCTAGGATGGGTCTAGATTGATCCTAGCAGGTGATCTTTTCTGCCATTTAATTGTAAAACTATTTATTCCCTAGCATTTTTTCTGTTTGTATTATTAGTGCCCTGATAAAATTTGCAGGCATGATGTGGGGGATTGTATGAACAGATGAGGCTGTCATGGTTTCAGAAAAATATTAGGACAGATGGATTATCTCCTTGGCTTTCCAGTGGCTCTCAGGGGTAGAGAAGTTTGCTCACCTATTTCTTTACTAGAACATATATGTACCCTCAACCTTCCTTTATAAAAAACACACGCTGTTCATAGTTCTGTATATTCCTATGCCCAATATCCAAATCTAGGAACTGTCTTTCCTTGGTACTTTGTTTTTCCAGTGTATAATACATGGAGCTAAGACATGGAAAACAGCTTTTCAGAATTGACCTTGGAAGATTGGTGTTTAAAATCTAGATAAGGCAACACAGGATTTGGCAAATTTTTGACTCTGAGATCATCACTGGATTTATTCCCAAATCCATTTAAAAGATAGCTAGCTAACAATTTCAAAATTATGGCAAGAAAGTGGAAAAGTCACTTTTATCATGATTTGGAAGCATTGGAAAAAACAATAATTTCAAGGCACACAGTCTTGTATAAGAGAAAGTATCATTTATCTTAAGATGATGGGCTTATATGAATGAAGCTTCATGATTCAGGAACAGTCCTCAAGCAGTTAAGAAAGGTCCATCTTTACCCTGTGGAAAAAAAAAAATTAAAAAAAAATAAAAAAAAAAGATTGTTAGGCATATGGTAGTCTGGCTTTGTGATTCATAGTTTAAGTTAATTAATATGTTTCTAGGTCATTAGGAAACTTCACTTTGTCTCTAAAGTTTCACATGATATACATTAAACATGAAAGAACAAACAATTGCTGGTGTAGTGTCACAAATCAATTCAATGCTTCTTAGTAACCTTCATTTCATGCAAATCACCACTACTAGTAAATGAATAATGTCTTAAGATCACCATAATTGTTTAATAAATAAACATTTTAATTTTGAAATTTGTGTTATGTTTAAAGCTACCAGATGGTGTCTTAAAATACATCGAACTGTGTTGATCTGAGGTTTAAAAAAATGAAGTTTTAGAATTTTCGTGACATGGCACTTGTTTGTAACCTTAGACTCTGATTTCTCAAGTCATTCAAGAGATGACTGTTCTGGAAGACATATAAAATAGCAAAGAAAAAAAAAACAGGAAGAGGTAAAGAATGGGATGAGAGCACATTACTTAGTGCAGAGAAATAACTAAATATTATATTAAGCTACTAGCTTCTTTTAGTCTGTAAAATACATCAGGCAAGATCTGGCTTCATTTGAAATTGATATAAATGCAAAATACTCTATGAGTTGGTGATGCTGTTGATTCTAATTTAACCTGTACCCTGAGGCAATTGCCTCAATTTGAAATCAATACATCTATATTATTTTAAATTTACTGCAGCATTGATGAGATCTTTACTTTGCTGTTTAACATTATGAATAATATGAATATTATGAAGCATATTACAATCAGTGTCTGGAAATGTATAAATATCTAGAGAATCCCTAATACTGCAAATCTCTGACACTGAAGAAAATGAAAGAGAAAAAAAAGCTAAAGGTTTGCACATTAGGACACCATGGTTTCATTATTTCTCCCATCACTAAAGTTTCTTTTCATCATGAAAACATCATAAAATACCAACAAATTTACACAATGTATTCTTCTTCTATTTCTTACAGTAAACAGGACATTGCCACTCCTTTCATTCCTGCAGAAAGCAGACCCTGACTACCACTTTCCTGCCTCTGCTAATTAAAAACAAGGATTAGTGCTTATTAACATCAAAGAAAAAATACAGGCAGGCAGAAAGATATACTATAGTAACACAGTGCAAAGATTTAGTTCTGCTGCTCTTACAAAGGACCCTCTTCTGCCTATTGAACATGCTTAGAACATGGAAATATGCACATTTTATAGTAGAAATAGTCCCTAAAATAAAATAATAATAATAAATAATACTCTGTGCCTTCAAAATTTTTGCTCTTGCCTGTAGAACTCTTCATGTCTGTGGCAGCAGGATGGATAGCAACTTGCAATGAATAATGTGGCCTAATGATAATGAGAGCGCTAACTGCAAGCCTTTGTGTGTCTCAATTTATATGCAAAATCTCTATATTCTCCCAGATTGCTGCTCAAAGACCCATTTGCAATAGTTCTTCTTAGCTGTAATTTTTCCTTAGAGATAGCACTAAATTATGGGATTGCTAAATTATTGTTATAATCAGAAAAATAGAAAACAGATTCCAAGAAAACCTTTATAAATGTCATGATACCTTCATGCCACTACCAATATTAAATCCAATATCCTGGCCAATTACAGTATGAGTTATTCATTCTGCCAAACTATTTTGAAATGAAATGTATTAATGAAATGAAAGATACAATGCCATGATAATAGACTTCATTCTAGATGCTATATTTTATCAGTGATTCCAAGATATTACCCTGAGTTAAAACATTTTGGAAACAGACAAGTCAGGGAAAAATGAGATATATAAGCTTCAGGGAAAATTATTTAGTTCATTACTTAATCCAAAACAGTATGTAAGTAATACACTGTAAAATATAAAGTACTTTCAAAAGAGCAGTTTAATGGCATTTCCAGGATGAGAAAGCAGTAGATTTTGACCAATAAAGGTTTCCGAAAGGAAAACTATTGAAGCCAAAATGCAGAGGTAGATTAAACCCCAAGTAAACTCTGAGTTGAGTAAAAAGTATCTTTGAATTCTAGGAAGATGTATTGTCAATACAAATACCAAAGCACGTTTAACAAACTAAAAGCTAATTAGTTTCACCAGATAAACATTCTTCAAATTAAAACCATCTCAACATCGTTTGATTTTAATTGAAATAGCAATCTCTTTGAGAAATGGCCCAGGTCAGCTAAGAAACATTTTATGTAATGAAAAAGTTTGAAATAATCATGTATCACTACCTGAAGCATATATTGATAAAGGTGATTAACCATACATATTCTTGTCTGAATACATTTCATGCACACGATACATTTAAATGATTAATTTAGTCTACTTGCCATGGTGTGCCATATTTACATCATGGCTTCATGGAATAGTTCTTCAGCATTACCTTTGCAGGTGAATATTTTTTTTTTAAATCTGTTCAGGTTATTTGTAGTATTTAATATTTAACTCGAGGAATAGCTTTCCTTTGAAATATTTAAGAGTGGGTTATCATTATTTACATGTATTTAATAAAGGTTTCTTGTATTTTCTCTTGTTTATAATGTTAAACTTTATGTTTAAAGTGAATTTTTTCTCCCCATTTTCCAAATTGTAGTTTCTGTGAGGAAGTCTTTTCTTCCTGTCTGAAAACCTTGAAATGTTTTATAAATTTTATACACTCTCAGAGATGATGCTGAAAATTTGATAAGGTAAATTTTGTGCCTTTTACTACCTTGTCTGATTATAACTACTATACAGAAAAAATCTGTAGAGAGTCAAAAGTTATTGAGACTGTCTAGGCAACAGGGAAATGCTTTAACTTCTCAGAGACTGTGGCTGTGAAAAAGGTCAGTTACCAGAAAAGACTGTACCTTTTCAAACCATTGGACTGAAACTTCTATACTTTATTGATAAGGCTTCTCACTGATTCCCCAGGATGTGTTAGACCAAACATTGGAAGTGCGATGAGGGTCCTTTCACTTCTCTGATCCCAAGGGCAAGGCCTATACTTGTTCTGACCATCTGAAAGTACTTCTGGTGTAAAGGAGGATGCAGTTGCAAAAGTCCTTCTGTCTTACAGAAACTGGAAGATCATTAGTAAAATGAGAAAGAATGGGATAATAACCTTCTTTTCACAGATTTTTAAAAAAATACATTTTTCCCTGCCAATCACAACATTTTTGTGCTTTATTAAACTTAAAAATAATTTCTTCTTTCATAATTCTATACTTTTGTCTTGAAAATTGTGAAATTCAAGCATAATGTGTAAAATTTATGACTGAATAAAAATTTTAGGTTTCCTTCAGTAATTTTGATTTCCAGCTAGGAAATCATTAGAATTTATAACACAGTTTCAAAGGCATTAGAGTAATGTCTTTCATCTACTTATAGTAGGATTAGCACTACAGATCCTAACCAGTCATTAAATATGCAGCATCATCCTTAAGAAATTAAAATTTGAAAGATCTTTTAGAAAAAATCCACTATGTGAGCCCTCTAGACATTCTAGTAATTGTGTCACTATCCTCTATTGTATATCTTGAAAACTGTTGACTCAGATAATTCAAAATCATCTAAAATGACCTGAAGCTAGTGTGGTTTTCACAGTAGAAAATAGATAACTAAAATGAATATCAGAAAGTGCTGATATGAACATATGAGTGTATAGATTTGATTAATAAATTAGATTTTTTAGTTAGCTTTTTTTTGCAGATGATATCTTGTTGGGAAAAATTTCTGCCTGGGTAATGTTCAAAAGGAAAGCCTGTGTTGTGAAGAATGTCTATTACATACTCCACATATTAGGTATGCATATTCCACTTGTTAAGGGTAGAGAGGTGTTTAAATGAAAACATTACTTCTTAAACTAGAAGCAGCAAGGATCCTATGGTTAAAGAATTTTAAGGTGTAGAAATATAAATAGATATTAATTACATCATCAAGTGAAGATTATGGAATTATAAATAGGTCATTCAAATGAATCCAGGATTAATCAGGACTAAAATTTATAGAATGGATCCATCATTAATTAGAAATAAGTAGCATTTAGAAAGGGATTTCCCTAGGAATTGAGGTGATGTTGTTTAATTTCTTGAATTCCATTTGTGGATTTATATATACTTGAGGTTGCCTTGACATCCATTTCTAAGCCTTTGTGAAAACATGGCCCTGTAGTCCTATGTTGTGGTGAAGTAGACCACTTCAGTGTAGTTTGATACTCTGACATGTTCAAACTGAAAGTATTTATGAACAATAACTGGCATTTTTAGACACTGCTGATACTTGGAATTTGAGGACTGACTATAAGCCAAAGGACTGCAATGCTCAAAACAGCATTGACTTTTGAAGAACAAATAGAACAGTTAATGACACAGTCAAACTCTTGAGAAGTTCTGGGGATTGTTTTCCATTTTTACCACCATGGCCAGATTGATTTCAGTAAAAAATTAAGTAAAAAGCAGTGCAGAGAAATAAATATATTTTTCAAAAGAAATTTATTATACTAGTTTGGCTTTGCATAACCAAAAATACACTTGACATATCTTTTTAGAAACAAGCTACATCTGAGACATTTTCTCTAAACTATCAGTTTAAATAAGTATCTAAATACAATCCTTTCACACATATAATTAGAAATATAGAAAATAATAATAAAAATATTTCCTTCTTCTGTCATAAGGATCATCATCGTCAAGAATAGTAAATTCATTTTCATCTGGAGCTTGATATCTTTTCACATAGTTAAGCTTTTCTTCAAACACAACTAAATAATTTAAAAGTTTTAATAACTAAGTAATCCCATAGATGTTAGTTTTGGAGAAGCTGTTACTTATATCAGCAATGCAGGAATGCCATGAAACAGCTTCTAAGGAGAGTTTGTAAATGAGTTTAGTAAATAATTTTGTTTCCAAATATCTTTTATTTCAGAAAAGTAAATTAAACATTATAAACAAATAAAGATTTTTATCCTCTACACTCAGTGTAATATTCAATATGTTACAAAACTAATATACAACAGTTAGCACTGAAGCTTTCTCAACGGTATTAAAAATTGTTTTTTAAAACAGTGAGAGGAATCACAGTAAAAATTTGACATGGTAATCTACAATTTATGTTCAGTTTGTAGATCTGATTAATTTAGGTTTTATTACCTTTTTGTAACAGTTCTGTTAACTACAACAGTAGTCAGTTCTACAATAACTGTAGACTTTATACTTAAATCCACTTGTAAATATAATGTGGGAAAGCAAAAATACGCATACTCATTGCAGTTGGGAGTTTATACATATTTGCTTATGTCCCAGCATATTCTCAGTATCTTTGTGCAAAAGTTGCTGATGTAAGAGATGGCAGAGCATTACATGACTAAATTGAGACATTTAAAATGGAATAAACTACTGGAGAAAAAAGAGAGACACAAAACTATAATTGAAAGTTTCAGCTTTTATAAACTAATCCATTATAGTAAGAGTTAATAACTCAATTTTCTTAATGATACATATGTGTAGAGAGAAGAAAATATGTCATAATGAGTACTTACTTGATTTTCCTTGAAATAAAAACCAGACAAATCATATCAACACTGTAATCCTGTAGTGTCTTATATCTGTTTGTAAATATTTGATTAATTGATGAAGAATAAAAGTTTTTCTGAATTTCCAGGTTCTACTCTGAGTCATCACTAACATCCAGAAAGTTCATTGCCAAGCTAAGCAAGGCAAAATATTGAGTTGAGCGTTCAGGGTGCTGAGACACAAGCCAACAATTCTGGACAATTGTAAATTTCTTTGCTTGATACATTAGTGCAACACACATCTGATAATCAAGTCAAAGCTAATTGCAACATTGCTCCAATTGTTACAAATATGTCTGAGGAAAATAGACTTTTTCCCTCAATGGAAACATGTTTCTAAACCTGTAGAGAAACAAAGTAAAAACTGGATTTTTCTCCTAATTTTTCTTGTTCACCTTTCTTTTGCAGGGGAAAAAGGAGAAAAAACATGAAACATTCATCAGTTCATTAGCATCTGTTTCTTTGTCGGTCAATTGACACATTTAACATTTTTTTCTCCTCATACATTAAAGTAGAATTCTATATCTCATGATGAACATGTCAGATATAGACTGAAGGATAGATTTCTGCGTATGCCTTACCATTTCACACTGTGTTAACAGCCTGCTTGTATAACATATATTTCTTTAACGCTGTTTAGCTCTTCTAACATACCAATCTGTCACTCTTTAAAGAAGTTTTGCAAAGATCTCTGTAAGATATATGATCTTTCATTGAGTTAGCACCACAACGAACACTTCATAAGCTCTGTCAAACAGTGATTTGTGTGGTACTGCAGCAAGCTTTTCCTAGAACATTTTTCTTTTTTTCAATAAAAGCAGAGAATATTGAAAGTACTTAAAAGTAGAAGCTGACAGGGTTGTTCAAGCCATTTCTCAATATAGAAATACCAGTAAGTTCAGAGATATGACTATCACAGCTCTTTCAGTATTAACCTGTCATGTAGAGGTAGCCAGAGAAACAGTGGCCTACATAGAAGTTTAATGAGAAGTTAATTAAAATCTTAAATTATTTTAATGATAAACCTTTTTCTCCCCTCAAATTATGACCACTTCTACTCATTCCAATAAGACATGAGTCAAGAGAGGAATGACCCACAACAGGTAACATGAAGGGATAGGAATAAAAGTAGCTGTTATACTGGCTGCCAACATGAAGGGTGATTATATTTATTTCAAGCTTATATTAATTAAAAAAGTAGACTTTAAATAAAGTTACTATTTCTACATAACATGGATAACTCATCAGATGCTCTCCATCATTTTATCTAGAAAATAAAGATTAAATGCCTTTTACTACTTATGTCTCAACCCAATTATTTTAAAGCAGGAATAACAACGCAAATTTTTTTATATCAGCTCCTGCAAGACTCAGACTAGAAACTCCAAACAGCACTTTCTGATATTAAAATGTCAGGGGCAAAAAAAAAAAAAAAAGATACCCATAATAGTCCACATCCCAGAGTGAATAGCGCACTGATTCATGCACGTTGGTATGTTATTTACTTCTTCGCTATTAGAAAGCAGTGCTCCCTGTGCCAAGTGATAGTTGCTTGTAGGAAAATGTTGGTACATAAATCAGCTTGAAAGCTCTTTCTTTCTTCAGACATTTTAAGTCATTCCTGCATAACAAAATCATGTTTCATCAGACAATACCATACTTTCATTCTTCCATGCTTCAGAATTCTGAAATGTTTTTCTGGGGAACTTGCCTTCAGCAAAAGGAAAAGCACAAAAATTTTGAGACTTGAGAGGTGTTCTATAAGAACTGCACAAGCCTATGAAATGAAGGTGATAATAGAATGCTGAACACCAACACTAGAGAGAAATTCTTTACTGTGAGGATGGTGAGGCACTGGAACAGATTGCCCAGAGCAGTTAGGATGATCCAACTCTGGCAGTGTTCAGGGCCAGGTTGGATGGGGCTTCACGCAACGTGGTCAAACAGAATGTCAGAGAGATTGGAATTAGATGATCTTTATAAGTCCCTTCCAACCTAACCTATGATTCTATTGTTAATTATTGCACTAGAAAAATGATAGCATAATGCTGAAATAAGTTAACAATTACAGACAACCATTACTAAAGTGAAGGACATCTGGAAATCCTTACTAAAAGTGAAAAGCGAAGTTGGAACAGATGGGAAAAGCAGACTTCACTTTTTTGTGTTTGAAGTAGAATGAACCTTTTCTCCCATGGGGAAAGATAACTGGTTTGGAAAGTACAATATTGTGGGTGCACAGCTCACCATTGATAATGTAAACCAAAATTTTTATGCAATATAAGTTATTCAAAGATTTTGTGCTTGGTCTTGATAAGGGGCCTGTGGCAGATGTTTATTCACATCGCTATCCATTAATTTGATCACGCAGTATTTCCGGGTTAATGAATCATCATGTAAGTAATTTGGACAAGATCAATAATGTTCTATTATTTCACCTTATGAAATGGAGTCAACAAGTCATAATGCATTTCAGCTCTGTGGAATTATCAGGGTAAGTACCATTAAAAGCAGAATCATGAATATATCCTTGACCTAGTTTCTTTAAACGTTCTCACATCTAGACATTTTTAATGAAAAAAATCATATTTTATACCTGAGATGAACATCATCCAGAGAGACCTTTTCCAGTAAAAGGGACTCCATTAGGTAGCCATCTACTTCAGACCTTGAATGGATGACTGTGTTTAGAAAAATGACTTTGAGAAGAGCACTTTATTACACAAGGTCTTTATTTTTGATGTATTTCTGAGTTGGATCATAAACACTGAGAAAAATGAGCAAAATAAAGGAGTTTTACTGCTATTTGTTGTAGCCTTTAATAATAAATTTTCTCTTACTTTATGTATCAAAAGTGTTTTCAGCTATATGCTGAATGCACAATCTTTGAGTACAGTTTAATGTAAGCAAAAGGGATTACACTTCCATCCTAATCTAGAGTGGAGATTTTATTTCAGCATTTTGCTAACAACATTTTGGTTCACAGTAGGACATTTTAGAATGAAATACTTTTAATTCACATTTTTTCTGCATTACCACAAATTTGCACTCATAAGAGTATGAATACTCATTAATGACAGATATACCATGTAATAAAACATGGCTGACTGAAAAAAAAAACTTTCTCATAGCCATACATAATCTGAAAGATATGCTGGTGCACCATGAAGCATTCATAAAAATACTTTAAATGGAAGCTTGGAGTAAGGATATTAAATTTAACTTTGTCCTGAGACCTTGAGACACTTAAAAGGATAAAGAGTTTGTGCTTTCTAAAGAAGATGTTTTGTTGTAAAGAACATTCAGAAAAGTGATCTAGTAGTGACTAAAAAAAGATACTGCCCAACACCATGTATCCTACCTATTGAGCAGTATTCTCAACTACCAGAGATGTACAGCAGAATATACTAAAAAAAACCCCCCAAAACTATGAAGAGCTGGGTAATGTCCTGATGACATCCCATAAAGTTGATTATGATACTTTGCTATCAAATACAAGAAGGGCACTAATTCTACCAAGAAATGATGTGCTGAAAAATATAACTGTGATACAGATTTTGGAGAGAATAATGATTCAATAATCTAAAGGAAAAATCTAAACTGTAAAACTTTCTAAATGAAAACTAAGTTACAGAACTAAGGCCCGTCTTTCTTTTCTCAAAATGGCTAAACCAGAAACATTTAGAAAACAAGTACAGGAATAGACCTAACTTTGTTAACATATCTTCTGTAAATGAATGTTTTTACATATTGTTTATACCAGCAATAATGGTGGAAGCCAGACTGAAATTTCACTGTAAGAGACAGCATGTCTTTTGAGTAAAAGAAACAGGTAGAGATCGAATTGCATCAGACATCTGTACTTCTAACAGGGCACTACAGTGTCTACTAATACTAATTCTATACATAAGCATATATATGCCAACACATACCTATACCAAGCATATGTAATATGTTCAAACAATTGAAATTTTGTTATCTCTGAGATATATACAGAAGGAAATGTTTGTTAGTCTACCAGGTCATAAAACAGCTCTGAATGTTTCAGATGCCACCTAGTGCCCAGTTCTCATGTGTCAAAGCCGCCTTCATGAGAAAACTGGTTTTCTTTGTGCCCTTTTATGACACTATCTAATGATATGTCCACAAAGCATCCCATTTGCCTATCTTACACTTTAAATTCCAATTGTAAACGCTGAGTGATTCACAGTAGCAGAAATATCTTTCTGTCACTGTTTTTGGGGGGTTTGGGGGAGGCGGATTGTTTGTTTGGGGGGGGTTGTGTATTTGTTATTTTTTCTTT
>JAWWLZ010000082.1:135863235-135941435 GCA_035041345.1 Poliocrania exsul | reverse complement strand
GGTTGTTTATTTGTTATTTTTTCTTTTTTAAAACAAGTTGAAAGGTTCAACATAGCAAAAGTTCTCTCCCTTCAATGTTCCCTGCTTTCACAAGACACAACTTGTAGGAGGGAAGCCTAGGCTAAGGAGTCAGACATGGAGCATGATTGTTTAGCCAAGTCTGTGTTTTTCCTCAGACTACACACTGGTCAGTTCAGATGATCTTTGCCAACAGGAAGCTGGAAGAGGTCTTACATTCTTTTTAAGACTAACTGGTCTCTAGCTTATAATAATTTAAAGAATGAATCTGTCAGATTAGCCTTTATAACAGTTTAAGAGTCAATTCACTAATTAGCAATGTCTAGCAGTGTTCTCTGACATTTCTGAACAGTATATTGCATATGAAGGGAATGTATTGCAAACTCTGAACCATTTTCAGTATTAATTTTTCCTGCTCATTGTATTAGTGTTACTACAGTATTACAATTAGCACTTCTCATATCCTGGATGGTTTTTTATGTACTTCTTTATGTTCCCTTGCTTGTAGAACTACATTAATGAAGTTCTAATTTGCTCATTGCTGAAAAACGTTTGTTCCTATTAAAATAGCATATTACTTTAATGCTATAAATAGAAGCATTTTTGTGTTACTGGCAAAGAAGTTGGATCCAGTGATGGTTTCAATGTACTTAGAACCAAAATCAAATTCAATATAAAATTGTACATTTAAAGTTCCCTTAGAACACAGTCTTAAAAGATACCCTTAAACTAATCACTGGCTTTACTTTAGGTAATTAAGTTTGTAATTTTTTGACATGAAAATAATTTCAAAAGGAAAAAAGAATAAAAATTATGTCATTCGTTAAAAATAGATAAGAAACTGCAATGTAATTAGCTGTATTATCTTTAGCGAACAGTAGAGACCCTCAGTGAGGTAACTATTGCAAAGATATTTACCAAGAAAAAGCAATTAAGAAGAGGAAAAGAAAAAACATACCTTACCTTGTTTTCCTTTTGGGAAAAAAAAACCAAAACAAATGTCTCACACCTCCTTTTGTTTTCCTGTTTATGACTAAATATCAGAATATGACAGTCTCTTCTGACTGATCCACAAAATTGCAGAAATTAAAAGAAAAACTTGAGAGAAGTTTTGACTGCTAAACAAACAGTTTCTGTCACTGTTGTAAACAAATGAGAATTTCAGAATAGTGCCTTGCACTTGTATCTTGAGGTAACAGATTTGTTGGAATCAAGGGATAACCACTATTGTTCCTGAACTTCTACAAAGTAGAGACCTACATTTTGGGGGAGATTTTTTTTTTTTTTAATTCAGTACCTGATTTAATATATCTGTGCTGCTCATGGTAGATCTTTCAAGGCATTAATTTAAAATGCCTCTTTCTTTGCTCTTTGTACCCTACATATGTGTGCAGTTAAATTGACACTTAGAATTTTTTCCTTCATTGCACAGATATTAGCTAGCCAAATTTTTCCTATAGTTTCCTTCATTCTGTAATATCATGTGAAACAAGTATATATATATACATTTCATTATGTGTATAGGAAGACAATACTATACTCAGCAGTTAATACTTCTAGTTCCTATTATATCTAATCTAGACCATACTTGCTCATATGTTCAGAGCAGTGTGAATGGGGACAGAACAGAAAGTAAAAAAAAAATAAATATACATTTTGAGAGAAAAGGGCAAAGTATTATGAGATAGAAGCTATGTATCTAGATAACTGCTTTAGTTTATAAAACTTTTGGAAACTATGTGCAACTAAAATAAAGCATTATAAGATTTGATATAGATGAATTTTGGATGATGGAATTTCAGACTACTTCATGTTATTGCAAATAAATAATCTGTCCTAATATTTGGGACCCTTGGAATGTATAGCCCTCCTTATAGCCACACACATACTACATGCAGAACATCAGAAATCAGCCTTGAGTTTTCAATACCAAAGTATTGCTTGTCAAAAAGACAAAGTATATATGCATAAGTTTTCTAAGGGATATCTGTGTACAGACATTTTATAGGACTTCCAGTTACACCAAGCCCTGTCCCAAATGACAAATGGAGTGACCCTTAGAATGGTGTATTCCCTGGACCATAGTCCAATTTGTATGGCAGAGGGATTACTGTATTGAAATAGTAGACAGGAGTGAACAAGCACTCTAGAACTGGTACCATGTAGTAATAGAGGGAGATATCCAAACTGAGAGTCTAGGGACACCAGAAGTGTTTTAATTTTAAAACTACTAAAAGAAACAATTAGTCTCTTTTGGGATATTGCATAGGTCTTTCAGTGAATGAGTACTCTTGAGGATGTATGTATTGACAGTATTTTTTATTGGGAAAAATGGGATCATAGTGATTTGCAATAACTGTGAAAAAAACTTGAAAAAAAATTATGTTCCTAAATTTCTGGTATCATATTTAATGTGTGAAGAATATTAGTCTTCAGCACTAAGCTGAGTGGAGTGCAACAATATGACATATGCCTTTTTTACAAGAATATTTAAAAGAACTTGTATTGGGTATTTGACCATTAAATTATAAATTGCATGTTTAAACAGTTTAGGGAGTACAGGTGCTACTCCTGATTCATAAATACCATAAAAGAAAATCTATTTCTGACTTAAAATCTTAGTAAAAAACAAGTAAATTTGAAATTTTCATTTCTGGTTCTGATTTGTTTCTCCTTGAGTGAATGCTGAAAAAGAGAGTCTAAACTTCTGCCAACCTTGTTTTTGAAAGAATTGTCAGAAATTATTTATATTTAATGTGATTTAATTTTAGTAACTTATTAATTAGTATTTGTAAGTAGCTGAATTTCTGCTAGTCTTTAAAGGAGTGTGGCCATTTCTGCTAAGCAGAACTCTCTGAAATATATTGCCCACAGTTTTTTTACAAAATAGGAATTAGTGTAAAACTTATTGAACAGCATTGAAGGATGTTTTAATCTTGGTGTTTTGTCATTATGGAGAAAAAAAAAAAGGACAAATAAGTTCATACATACCTTGTTTACAAAATTAAATCTAGGACAAAGAAAGTTTCTGCTTGGAAAGAGATTGAAACAACTGGGACAGCGTGCTTTAAAGAAAAAAAAAAGACATGAGAAATAATACACAATAAAAATGCAAAAAAGTAGGATGGTGTAAAAAATTCAATTATGCTTATTTTCAGAGTGCATGAACAAGGAGAATTTCAACCAAATTACAGTGTGGCAAATGTAAAAGGAAATACTTTTCCACCCTTCATATCATTAGTGATTATCAGAATGTCACTGAAGTCGAGAATCTGTGCAGAGCTGAATAAAAATTACAATCTAGTTTGGCAATTCCTGTGTTCCTTGACAGATGACAATCTCGTGGTAACAATCAGTAGCTTTAAATGGCAGGGAGTTGGTAGTACACTGTCACATTCAGTTTGAAAATAGATGCTACCTATCAAAGAAGACAAATGCAGTTACTTGGTGAATTAGGTCTTCCCTCCTTTTTCCCCCCTCCCCCAACTAATGTACTTATGTTCAAAATAAAAATACTCACAGAACAAACGAACATACTTAAAAATGTACAATTTATTTTCTACTTTCTTATCTAGAATCAGGAACAAAATGGCTTTGAAGGTTTAGAAGTAGTATCATACTCCCTACCCACTTCATAATGTTAAAAAGTTAATGAAAAATGCCAAGTATTCCTTTTAGATGATTCACAAAGTATTGCAGCTGGAAAATTAATTTTATTTTAGAAGGAGGTTGATTTTAATTAGTGATTTAAAATATAATTTCATAATAATAAATTGCCTTCTCTGGGTAGTTCTTGGTGAGAGAGCAGTAAGAGTAAAGGAAGCAATTTTAGGCAGTGATAGTAAAAGACATCACTAATCTTTTTTTTTTTTTTTATTTCAAAGAACAGGGAGTCTTCCTGTGTCCTTTCTACAAAGCTCTAAGAGATATAGGCTTCTGAAAGACTTCATCTTGGAGAAGTCAAAAAGGAAAACACTGTGTACAGGCAGAGTTTTCAAATTAATGTAAAAGGATTATTATGATAACCAAAATCCACAGGATGATATTCTTACCTCTATTTTGACATGCTATGATGATAAATAATAAATTGAATGACCTTGAAAACTGTTAAAGGATTTAAAAGAAATCCATTTGCAGAAATATGCAGGAGTAGCTGTGCCACTGCCTTCTTTGTAGAGCTTGCAAGCAGAGTTGAGGAAAGGTGAGTGCTGCTTCAGCACAGAACACTTTGATAAAGCAATAGTGAGAATATCAGCCTTTTAGGTGACCTTTGAAATGACCAAGACAAGATAGGCCACTTTCTTACTTCTGTGTTGTGTCATTGTGCAAGGCAATGAAAGTCAAATTCAGAATCGCTGAGTTTATTATGAATTTGAATCTGATGTTCTTTCATCAGTTTTGTTTATTGTTTTGCATTTGTATAACTTGAAATTTAGAAATATACCAAGTTCATTTGCTTCCTGTTCCTATGTAATGAATTCCCTGCTGTCAAGTTAAATAAAAATATATATGTATAGCTGTAGCTTAAGGAAAACCTCATTCACATTTTCATCTACCTTTGGGTATATGGGTACATAAGCAGATGTTAAATAGTAGCGGATATTCAGTCAGTAATCAATTTTCCATGTTAAGCATTTTATAATATCCATGAAAACACACTATCTGTCCAAAGCTGTCTTAATTTATGTTTTCTATATTCTTAAGCAAAGTGAAGCATTGATTTATAAAAACACTGAAAGTAATAAATATATATCTGCTCCAGAATTACAGAGTAGTTCCTGTGGCAATCCAGGAGTTCCACCAAAGGGTATCTTGTACGGTACAAGATTTGATGTTGGTGACAAAATCCGATACAGCTGTGTCACTGGATATATTTTGGATGGACACCCCCAGCTTACTTGCATAGCTAACTCTGTGAATACAGCATCGTGGGACTTCCCTGTTCCTATCTGTAGAGGTAAGAGAAATCCTACACTGTTTTTGAATATATACATTAGTATGAACAAATAATCTCTGTATTAACTATTAACTTAAAAGGAAAGTCCTTTTGAATGTTTTGATCTCTTGCTCACATATATGGTGTATCTCAGCATATATAGCTACTAATTTTTAGACCAATATTATATGAAAATTGTATTTATCATCTATTTAAAATATATGTTATGTAAAAAGAACTAGAAACCTAGTAATAATTAGAATGTAAATTATATACAACATATTTACAACTATGGGAATCTTGCTTAGGGATTTACTGGTACTTCCTGGAGACTGAATTTTTGTCTAGTAGTAACTTGGATGTTGAGCAAATGGAAATTTGGAATTGTCAAAACAACTGAGTTACAGGGGCTTGCCTCATTGTCAGTCAGATTTTGTTATCTTAAGATTTCTGTATAGGATATCCCTTGTATTCTAACAAATATTATAGGTCAAATTCTTTTCCCTTGCTCATATTAGAAATGTAGCAGTTTCAGGTAATCCAGTTTTATGGGTAAATGTTATATTCTGAGATTATTAGAGAGAAATAATGTTTTCAGAGCAACAAAAGGAGCTATGCTGATAAAATGGAGACATTATCACTACTGTACATAACCAGATACAATAAAGATAGTATTTTGAAGAAAAAAATATGTCAGACAAGCTTAAGATTTGTTTCTAGATTTACAGGTTAATTTTACAGAATACAACATTTATATTTGTTTTAAAACATTGATGCAGTCTTGCAGAGGCTATAAAAACATTCCAACTGGAATTACCATTCTGGTAAACTCTGTTTGGTTGAAATACAATTAACCAGTATCACAAAAAAGTAACTATGTATGAGAAATGTATATAATTGGAAATACCTTACTATCATTTCCTGTTCTTGGCTTAAAGCTATTTAATATGCTTATCCGTGGTCTTGAAGACATTATAAACTTATTTTTAATAATAATATTTTCCAATAAAATTATTTTTAACTTCTCAATCTTCCCCTCCTACTTCCCAGAAAAATGCTAGCTCATAATGAAAGAGATAGTCAATCAAGGTATAAAGCCAGTTTGTTTCTGGAGTTGATAATACAAAGGATTTGATGAGAATATCTTAACTTGCAAAAACATACATTTGTAAGAAAGTAGAAGTTTAATGGGTTTCACTGCAAACCCTGGTTCAGATTCTTGATCTGCCAATTTTGAAATGAATTTGCATAAGAAATTGTACTCATAAGTGAAGAATATGAGAGAGTTGAACCTGATGCTTCCCCTTTCCAGTCAGTCATCACAGTCACAGTGTTTCACATGCTTTCTTTTGATACAATATTTTTCAGTAGATCTTTGGGTATATTTTGGTTTTGTTCTGACAGGACATGAAAATATACAGTGTAAATTTGAACTGGAGTCTTACACTTCTAAAGTAGCCCCGTGGTTAAACATAACTAGTGTGTAAGCAGAAGACTACTGCATAAGAATATGAAAAACATTCTTTTTTACTCATTAGAGAGATCATTATTAGAACAGTGTCAGTCTTTAAGGCAATATAATGTTATCAAATTGGAATTTATTCAGAAAAAGAGGAAACAAGTTCTGATAGTTTTAAAAAATTGTCATTTTATCTAGGGACTGAAGGAGGTCAAACTTTTCAGTGTATGTGAAAGAAAAGTAAGAGATGGCTTAAATTACTGCAGAAACTCATAAGAAAGAAAACTTTTTTTTTTTTTGAGAAGACAGTTCTTTAATCAGTAGCAGTAAAGAGTGTAAGGGGTAAAAGCTTGATGAATAAAGAATAAAAAAAGCCCACGGTACACATTTTAATAAGGGTGGTTATGAATTACTGAAACAAAATCTAAGAATGTAACAGATTCTTGATTTAAGTCTTAAGATAATGGCTTAAAAGTGCAATGCACCAAATTCCTGTTAACATATTTTAGGTCTATGTTCAATAAAAAAAAAACCCAAACCAAAAGACCACCTAATTATTTTAAATAGTTCCTTATATGAGTCAATGTTTGATATTGGAAACACCTAACTTTAATACAGACCCTTGTTATTCCATTCTAATGATTCTCTCCTAATTTTGCCTAGTGCAATTATCCAACACAGAATTCTACAGAAGGTTGCTAAACGTGATTACTCACTAATGAGCTTCTTATCTCTTTGTCAGTGTTTGCCATGGAGACTGTCTTTGATTTAACACTCATCCTTAAACATTTCCTCTGATAAATGTGTAATTGTCCGCTACCCATGGCCATATCATCTAAAGCAGAGAATCCTGCCACAAACAATGGGTGTATAATTTTCAGATGTTGAGTGTGTATGTGTAAAAATTAATGTTTCTTAACACTAAACAACTTTACCACTGTTTTTTGGGTTGATTTACTTTTTGTTTCTCTGTTGTGTTTTGGTTTCTTTCTTGTAGATGGGAAGGTCTCACCAGACTTGTATATAGAAGCTGTGCATTTTAATATAATTAGTTGGATTGGGCAAATACAGAGTATTTATTTCAATGCCATGACCTAGCAAATATCATTGTTTTGTTAGAAAAAATGCCCCAAGAATAGAACAAAAGTATACTTTCTTAAATATTAATTTGGGGTTGGTTTGTTTGTTTTTAACCTTTAGGAAATAAATTGAACAAAGTTCTGAATTTAGAGCATGCTTAGAAATCAACAGACTTAAGCTCATAGATGTCTGTAAATCTTCTGTATGTAAATATCATGGCTTGTTTTTAAATAAAGTCTTCCTCCCTGACAAATTAATTTTGATAAGGCTGTTTTCAATACTGAAATATTACAGCAGCTTTATTATATCACCTATTTGTGAACTAATGTTAAAGCTTGCACTTTGTCTGTAATGCAGAAAGCTAGGAATAATTTACTGCAGGTAGTAAATAAGGTTTTATTTATATATAATATTTTCAGTCTATATATTTTAAAGATTTTCCTATTACACACTAACATGGTTGTCATAAGAATCTCCATTCTAAACTTCACTGAATTTCTTTAGAATTCAGAAATTTCAAGAACAGAATATGGTTGTATTTGTATTCCTAGAAGTTCTATTAAAATATTTTCACTATTGTCTGTACAAATAGCTATAAAATATTTATCACTATAAAATTTCTGGTTTTATTTTTGATTAGAGGCCTTGTATTTCCACTTGTCTAAAATAACATGCAGTTTTTTCAGAGAAATGCACAACCCACTGTCTGTGACTTTCTTTTTTCTATGGACAAAATACATTTCTACTTTTGTAACTATTTATCTGGGAGGACATTGAGTTATTTTTTCCATGTTTTTCTTGGTAGGAACAAGATTAAAGAGGTTTTGATTAAATTCCAAGTCTCGGACTTCTGTAATGTGCCTGTGATATACATATATATATATATATATATATATATATATATATATATATATACACACACACATATTAAGATATGTTTATTTATACCTATCTCTATAGATGCATACTTGATTTCTTCTTCAGTGGATTTACTGCAAATAAACTGAGCTAAGATATTTATAAGTTCATATTATAAAATGTAATCTAACAGGTGTCAAAATTGAATTAGAATATTCAGCTCACTATTGAATTATTCTGCCATTTCCTCTATGCAGAACCCACTGAAGTGGAAAATTTGTTAATTGCAAGGCACTGGTTTAATTGTGTAACTACATAGATACATGACTATACATATTTCAACTACATGAGGTAAGTTTTAGGTCAGATAAAACAGAAAATAACTTGAAATTAAATTAAAGTGTCTCGTAGGCCTTTCAGTACATTTTTCTTGAGTGGATGTATCTGTTTATGTATGGTCTATAATAGTACAGAATTTTGAAAAGAAAAAAAAAAGAAACTTCACATAACTACCAAGAACTAATCATATAGCAATGCAAGCATTTCTCAGATAAATTTGATTGCAGGTAGATTTATGATTTTATGATATCATGGTTAATAGAACCTGGTAATATAAACAGTAAATAAGCTGACTGTCTTTGTGTCTTTGTTGTCAGATGGTCTTTGTAGGCTGTGAAGAGAACAAGGCAGGAGATAAAGTCAAAGTACTGCACTTGGTGCCATGTAGTGCATTAACTACTGGAACTGACAATATACACAGAGGAATATAGAGTGCACAAACTTAAAAGCAGGAATAAATTACATCCCACAGGGGACAAGCAGTGTTTTGCCTGAAGCCAGTTCTTATATATAAACAGTTGTTCCTGCTTATTCTTGGGAAAAGATGTGTGAGTCTGGATAAGAAATGTTGGATTATTTAAAAGAAGTAAAAAAAAAAAAAAGAAAACAATAAAAATATTGAAGAATTATGCATTTATATATAAGCAATTATATATGCAAGCAATTTTTCAGAGATTGTTCCACAAATCCTTTTTTGGAACATTAGAAATCAGTGTCTTAGAACGGTTCACATTTTTATGGCTGGTACATTAAAAAATGTCTACATATGGAAATGATGCTTCCTAAAATTAGAGATGTTAATTAAGATTAGGGGAGGGGAGGAAACAATGAGAAAGATCTACCATTCTATTGAAATAGTAGTATAATATAAAAGTTGGGTGTTTTCAAGTACCATACTGTGTGCTTTCAAGCAGGGCTCAGAAGGTCTGCAAAATAATACCTGGAATGACTTTCTGAATGAAGAAAGTTACATTACCTTTAGTTGCTTTTAATTTTTGCAACAAAAGGAATTTGTGAGGTTTTTTATTTTGGCCATCTTTAAAATGTGTAATTTTTTTGAACAATATAATCAAATTTTTGCCTTTATGAGAATCATTGAAATTGTTCTCTAGTGTACCCTACCATACTTGACTTTTCTCATTATATTACTGTTATTCTCAGGGTAGTATCTGGTACTCATTATTGGGGATATTTCACATAAATGCAGTCTGCTTATGTGAACAAATATACCTGAGCCTGAAGAATAGCAAATCCTCATGTGAGTTTTAATGTGTGATCAGATTGTTGTAAGTAGTAGTGAGACTTTTCGGAATTATGTGAAGCTAGTCTAATTCATTGTTGATATGTTGTAAACCAGGAAATCGGTACAGAAATATAAATGTTTATAATATTAGAATTGTCACATATTCCTAACACTAGAGCTAAAATGTACTACTTTTACTGCTCTAATAGTAATGATATTAGCATTACTAAACAGACAGTGTCTTTTAAATGGAACTCACTAAAAATATACCGACAATAATAATGATCTAACATTGTATACATTCCTTAACCAAACAACATTATTCATTAGAGTTCCAATTGATTTTAATACATTAGATTCATATCTAAAACCTGTGCTTCTTCATTTATGATAATGGTGACCAAATAACTAAGTTCTTATGATGGATGGAGAACTGCTCACATGTGAAAACTTAGAGTGTGCTACTAAAAAAAACCCTAAATACTAACTTTCAGAAAGCAAGCTTAGTATGAAAATCTTTTTTAACAAAAAATAATTCAATCTTATTATCTTCATTTTTTAAACAAGATTCAATTTTTTCAAAACATCAAATATCTTAAAATGCTTTTCTCACTTGTCCTTTCCTTAAAAATTTATATATCCCCATCATAATATTAATCAGAACATTAGAATCATACTTCCATTTGGTTTACATAGTTTGGCTTTGCACATTTTTATACAATTTCTGGAATTCCTATCAGTAGTGAAGAATGTTAAAGTAGCAATGGGCTAACCCTCAGATGGTGTGATATAATTCAGAATAAAAAAGGTATTTGAATCACAGTAATTAGCATTCATCAGTGCAGTAACCATGTTAATTTGGAAAACAGGCCTCTTAAATGACATTTCCAAACAGAGGACTGGGCCAAGGAGCAGAAATGAACTGTTTCTAAATCAATTAAATTCTGTTTAGAAGAAGAAATAAAATCTATATAATTATTCCAGAAAGGAATATCTGGAGAGAGTTATATTTCATACCAAAGTAAGGAAAAGACATGGAAAAAGTACGAATAAGATCAAACTTGATTGCAAAAGATTGTTATAACAATTGATAAAGACAATGAAGAGGAAAAGAGAAAGAGCAAATTTAAAATTCAAGAAAACTAACCCAATACTGAACAAAATACAGCTTCTTAAATACCAAAATGTTCAATCCCACCTTGTGTTCAGTCTGGAAATTAGGACTTCTTTCACAAGTGGGTGGAATTTAGTTGGGAATTTAGTTATCAATTAGCAGAAATAATATTTGTAAAATAATTTGAGATACTTTGAAAGTTATTACTGGAAAATCTCAGGTTCATTAACTACTCAATTTACTAAGCTGCTTAATCCAAAAAGCTTTAGTTGCCATGGTCTTTTAAATAGACTAGTATATTTTCCTCTCATTATTGAAATTATAACTTTATTAACCCTTCAGTATCTCTCAATTTCTGCCAAAATGAAAATTTATCTGGGTATAAATAGAAATTATGAAACTTTTATTCAGTATTTAGGTGTCACTTTGCAAACCCTAATTTGTGACTCTGTTGTAATTACATCTGAAAGGCAGAAGTCATAACAAATTGTTTTTTTTCTGAGTAGTCTTTAAATCCTTTCAAATATTTCTCCTAAAGAATACATGATTACCAGTTGTGGTTTTTTTCAGGCAAAATATTTTGTTGCTAAAATTATAGCACAACGGTTTAGCATTCTTCAAGTCTACATCTGTCTAAGACTGCATCTTTCTTAGCCTAAAGAATGATTATTGATTCACCCTAACAACATGAATCTTGATCTTCAGGATTAATTAATCTTCTTGTTTTCCTCATCAGCAGGAGTGTTGCTGGTTTATTTAAGTATAAAGACATCATTGTGGGTGTCTTGTGTGATGGTTTTCAGAATTGTAGCCTGTTTCAAAAGTTACAGTATTTACAGTTGCACATTGATGAAGGAGTCTGAAGATGTTTCAGTTGTGTTACAAAAATAAATTTAGATTTGCACAAAATTTATTCATCTTTTCATTCTGCTTTGCAAATTCATAGGCTAAAACCAACCTGCCTTAAATTCCATTCACAGTGGAAGGGCATATAAATGTAATAGAAATTGTAGCAGAATTTTGCTACGTGGGTATGAAAGATTCCATCAGCACAGATTTAATTTCTCAAAGAACTGACTGTAATGAACATATAGGTACGAGGTCTGTTTTGTTAATTCATTCATCTTGTATGATGGCCTTCTGAGTTTTGTTCAGGATGTAATGTTTGATGGTAGATCTGTGCAAGTGTAGTACACAATTTCTTCCACATTTCAGTCAATCAGGAGCTGACCTTATTTCATCAGCACAAAGCAATTTACGGGCAGAGGTTCTCTGCTGCACCACATCATGAAGTTGATACTGGGTTCTTCTAAGACAGACTGAGAGGGGGTCAAAAAGTTAAATGGTAAGAATTTAGGATCACTAGTTGCTTCATCAGTTTAACCTTTCTGATCCAAATGCTCTTCACACTGGCTGGTATTTTACAGTTCAGAGAAAGAAATCTCTTGGTGTGCAGTTATGCATTAATTCTTTCCATGTCACAGTTCCCTCTTGTCTTTCATTCTGAATCTTTGATGTTATTTCCCAACATTATATATTTCACAGAATCATCAAGGTTGGAAGAGACCCTCAAGATCATCCAGTCCAACCATCAACTCAACACCACCATAATCACCCCTAAACCATGTCCTCAGGTGCCACATCCAGATGTCTCTGGAACACTTCCAGACACAGTGACTCCATCATCTCCCTGGGCAATTTATTCCAATACCTAAACACTCTTGCAATGAAATTTTTATTCTGTTATCTAATCTGAGCCCCCTCTGGCCCAACTTGAGGCCATTTCCTCTTGAGACATGACAGAAGAGAACAACCCCTATATTTCATATGCTTCCTATAACTTTTTTCCCCGTCATTATAAGTATGTATATTTAAAATTTTTGTGTATGTCTTAGAACTCTTAAAAATTCTGTAACTAATAATGACAAGAAAACAAAAATGTAGTCTTTGTTTTTGAGGCCTGCTAGTTCCCAGTTTTCTATTTGTGAGTGAACCATGAGGAAAATAGAAAACTTGTTCAGTGTCAATACTTATATAATTAAGTTGTAAAGAAACTAAGAGCCATGGAACACAGACATTTTGACTCACATTTAAGTCAGGTAGCAGTGGATGGGGTCAAAAACAAAAGCAGAAGAGTGATGGGCACATGGAAAGCATCAGAAATTATAAAGCAGGGTCAAAGCACATCTGCCTTAAGTCAGCCTGGGACATAAGCAGGAGTCAGAGAACAGTGACCTTGTGGAAGAAATGGAGACATGGTAGGATAGTTCCAAAAGCTGGAGTGTAGTAAAGGATCTATGCAAAATCCTCAGAAGAGAAAGACAGAGAAGATGGTGGTGACCTCTGTGAAGAAGCAGCTTGGATATATCTGGACACAGATCTGCTATTGGGGATGCAGAACAGGCTTGTTTAGAGATTGTGGATCAGGATCATAGAAGAACAGAATAATGAGAGAACTCATAATGTGAGTCTGTTATGCACAACAGGATAAGGGTGAGGAAATATGTGTAGTGTTCTTTAAAGAGCTCAAGGAAGTCTCTAATTCACACAATTTAGTTCCCAAATTCTATCCTTCCTGTTATTTGTTAAAAAGGCAATAGGGCAGGATGAAAACAGTAAAGATTTCAGAGTATCTTAAAGAATCCAGACCCACATTTCACAGCAAGATTTATTCTCAGTAGGTAATTGTCTAGAGAGTTTTTGAAAACCTTCCCATTTTCCAAGGACAGTGGTTTTCCATATGCTGTATTTAATATTATTAGAAAGTACTTTTATCATTTACTCCACTTGAAGTTTCCTTACTAAAATTTAAACATGCTATATTTTTCCCCTTCACGTATAGTTTTGTACTTATGTACTTTAGAAACCAATTGGTTTCTTCCTCATTGAAACATCCTTTTACATACTGAGTTTTGGTCTTTTTTAATTACATTAATCCTAATGCACTCTTACTTCACAAGTCATGCTCAGAAGACCAATAGTAATTTTTGTATATTTCCTCTTGATTGTTTTAAATTTATCTATATTTCTTTTGATATATTGGGTCCCAATCAGCAAAGACTGGCTAAGAATTTTTGTTTTCAGAGGTCACAGCTCATAGTTACAGTAATGCTCTTTTTGGTCTCTGCGTGTGTCCAGTTATTCACCTAGTTAGTCTATGACAGTTATTTTAATTCTTGTTCCACTGTTAAAGTCACGTTATGGGTTTTAAATAACATTTTTAAGGAAAAATACTTTGATTTGATTTTTTTTTGGTGAATTGGTTGGTTTGGTTTGTTGGGTTTTTTTTTCAGAACAGATTAATTTTAAATTCCAGGTAGATGGGCAAGGCTTTTATCTTTCTGTATTGTCCATGGAATGAAGTGCTTGTGGTAAGGATATAAATAAAAGTATCCCAGAAGCTGGACAAATCTGACCAAAGTCCCAGAATTATATGGTGTTTATTTACTGCAATCTATAAATTTCCAGGCTGGCCAAATACGTGGCATCAGATTCCAATTTTCTAACTATACGAAGTAAAAAGCAAACTGCATGCATTTATGGGAATAATACTGTGGTTAACTCTTCAGTTACTTCTATTTCATTTCATACAAATACTGAAAAGGCAATGTTTGGAGATTGAGTCCTGCATCTTTGGGCATCTAGTGAAAATGCTGAGGCACTGTTTACTTCATGTCAAACTTAGAGTGATAAAAATTACTTTCTATACATTTTTTCATGTGAACATGATTAGAAAAAGCAGAGGTTTATGGATAACAGTAATGATTGTAACTTCATAAACAAACATTTGGGAATTTTAATTGGGGATGAAAGCTCAAAGGGTTTGCATCATTTATCCAAGTCATGTAGACATTATCCATACACGAAGGATTTATAAAATGTTCAGTTTCTGCCACCACTAAGAACACCAAAGACTGAAGTCAAATTTTACAATCATTAAGAAACACTAGCACCCCATCACCTGGGTAAATCAGATTAAGATGACTGATAATTACTGAGCTAGGTTTTATAAATGATACAGCAAATGGATTAAGAGTAGTCCTTCAATGAAGGGAGAAAGCAAAAGAA
Source organism: Poliocrania exsul (assembly GCA_035041345.1). Lineage (NCBI taxonomy): Eukaryota > Metazoa > Chordata > Aves > Passeriformes > Thamnophilidae > Poliocrania > Poliocrania exsul. The sequence continues at coordinate 135,926,320 of JAWWLZ010000082.1, read as the reverse complement.
AGAACAGCAGAATAAGCAATAGCTTTCTTTCTAGATTCTCAAAGCACAATAATGACAGCTTTTTCTAATTCCCTGATGATGTAACTTGACAGAGTAGTTGGCTCTTTTCATGCAACATGCAATTATGCATTGCTCACAGTACAAGATTAATAACTCCAGGGTGTTGTCATCTTCCTTGTTTAATTTAAAAGCTGCATTTAAAATGCAGCTAAGCCAGCAAAGTGACTTGCCAACCATTTGCTCTTTCTAAATGTTCCAGGCAGCCATGCTAGTTCTAGTTACTCTCTAGGTGCATAGTGGCTCTGTTGCCCTCTTTTGGTGGTCACTGTAGCAGCTCAGGTAAGCTTGAATTGTGTAAGAAAAACAAGTATATATAACAGCTATATGTATCTATGTTTAAATTTTCTAATCATTAAAGAGTCCACTTAAAAGGGACTTTGATCCAACACTTTGCAAGTATATAACTTGCTTCCTGAGCCTGTAAACTCTTACCTTAAAAACAGCCTCACATGGCCTCACACTGAGGGATACTTCGATGGCACTTTTGGGTACTATTTTTAATGTTATTACAAGTATTACATTTTGTTTATTACAGCCTTGGGTTGGTCTTTTGGTTTTGGTTTTTTGGTTTTGGTTTTTTTTGTAAATAGTAAAGTACTCAACTATAATCAAAGAAACAAAAAATAAATTCAACATATGGCAGACATGTTTCTGATTTGTTTCACTTACTCTTCCTTCTGAGAATCATATATCAGTAGAGCTAGATTGTCCCCTTTTGATTCTATTTCATCTAGGGATGTCTGGAAGAATGGCTGGATATTTCAGTCACGTATTGTTGACACAGCAAACCATGTTTAATTTCACTTTCAAATTGCCTTATAATTATTATATGAAAAATATTCTTAGATATTTTTGTGAAACATGTGGGTCACTACCTCATTACTTGCATTTGGTTCTTTTTATTTCTGTAGGTATCAATTAAAAGGCATTTACTCATTTGTACTAAGAGTAATTCTCTTATATTAAAATCAAAAAAAAGTCCCTCTCAAATTCCCTTACTGATACAGCTGCTTGCACACATTATACATTGTTCATTGGCAAAATAGAGAAAAAACATCAACTGTCTTAATGTTTTTTACATTATTTTTCTAAATTTCATTTCCAATAGCAATACATTTTTCTATTTATCCAAAAAGCCTTGATAAACCTGGTGTTTCTATTCACAAATATAATAATTTCCCACTGTTATTTAAAGGTTTGTGATTATCAAAGAGATCAGTGTGTACTCCATCCTTCTTGGACTGAACTTCAAATATTTCAGGATGAAAATTTAACTCATTCATTTTATGTAAGAATAAAGAAACTGCATCTAAACCTGAGATTCTAGACTTTGAGAAGTTTAGAATAGTTTTCAGTGTTTTTTCCGTGATGAACCTATCTGTTAAGAAAAATCCTAGAAGTACAGGTGTATAAGACTTTAGAAATAAGTTATTTCTATCCTTCTATTCCCCTACATCCCTAGTCACTTGTTTTTGGAGATGATAACTACCATATTACATTTAAGCAATGCAGTGTGTAAATGTATGTATTTAGATTCCTGCAAAGTTTAACTAAGCAAGTAGTTTCCTTGGAGAGACCTTGATTTTAGTATCTATTTGTCTTAGTTCAGCAGGTGGGACCAGTTTATCAGTGTGTGGGGGTGATCAAAGCTATGTATTCTACCCCCTCTGTTCATTTCCCAAGAACAATGGGCCATTTGCAGCAGCTGCCCAGGGCACACCTGACCCCTCAGATTGTGAACTGGGCATGAAAGACACCTGTGAGATAAGAGCTGTGATAACTCCCCTCCAGGGATTTGTTAGCACCTGCACACCCAGCCTGAGGGGGCGTGGCTGCTAATGGGTTATCAACATTCCAAAATACCCCATGACTCACAGAGTTAGATCATCCATTATGTGACTTCCTGCCCTGGGGGAGCTACTGGGTGCTCCCACCTGGACCTGGGGGTACTTATCTGGGGGAAAGAAGAGCTTAGGAGTCACTTGTTGGATTGAGAGGAGGACCAAAACCTCAACAGGAGGAGACCACCACTCTCCACCAGACTGCAATTGTCAGCTGCACCAACAGGTTTTCCACTTTGGACTTTTACTTTGGACTTGGGGGAACCACATAGAGTTCAGCACAGGGGCTAACAAAACCTTTTGTGCTTGTGCCCCAGGGTGCTGGGTTATACTTCTGGGGTTTTGTGGGTTAAAACAAATTTTTCTCTTTGTGCCATTGCATTTATTGTAATATTGTTATTAAATTGTAACTCTGACTTATAATCTCTTTTGTGTTTCGTCCATTTCTCTCGCTGGTTTACCTTTAAACCAGCACACTATTCTAATGATATTAAAAACTATAATGAAACTAAAGACATAGGTTTCACATATCTCAGCATCTAAGAATTGTAATAGGAATGTATTGTTTATCCAAAGCTTTTCTACATTTTCTTGCCTTTTTTTTTTTTAAGGAACATTGAACACTGATTTTTTTTTTTTTTTTGCTTATACAGGATGAAATTATAATTTGAACTAATTAGATTAGTGATGTTTAATGAATTTACATTGTAAAATGTAATAATAGATTTTTAGAATGTGATTTCCATATTTTAGATCATTTGTTGAACCACAAGACATTGTTACTGGAAGTCAGGCTATCCAATGACTATATTATTGCTTAACATTAAGGTTAGCTGGTATGCTCAGTGTTCTGCTACTGTTAAAAGCAGCATGAGCATGTGCCTGACCTGATATCTGATTTTTCTTCTTGTGACTCTCCTTAAAGCATTTGTATATAGCTATGTAAGGGAATATTCATGTTCTTGCCATGCCAGCCTTCCTTTAGGCTCAACCCTAAAGTTGATCCACTTTAGTTTTGGCTGATAACACTTTCTGTATCATTATTTATCAGATGTATTTTAAATACTACATAAGCTGCCAGGACATTATCTAACTTTAAAAACCTGCAGCATATACAGCTGTTAAAAACAGTGTAAGGTGAAATGCTCATATAACAGAGATGTGTTGAGAAGGGAAGATTACTCAGTAGAACATATTTTTCTTGCCTCAGTGCAGTGACACAGTATTTATAACAGAGATTTATTCTTCTGGTTTATCCTGCAAAAAAAATTCTTCTATTACTACATAGGTATTATAAAGCCTTGCTGTCTGTGTCCCTCTACCACCTACCTGGTAAGCTTATTCCAATGCTTCACAATCCCTCCCATGAAGAATTTTTTCCTAATAGCTGATCTAAACCTGTCCTGGCAAATTGAGGCCATTTCCTCTGTCTCTTCTTACTTGGGAGAAGAGACTAACATGCACCTCACTACAACCTCCTTTCAGGTAGTTGTAGAGAGCAATAAGTCTCCCCTAAGCCTTCTTTTCTCACGACTAAACACCCCCAGCTCTCTCAGCTGCTCATCACAGGACTTGTACTCGAGGCCCTTCACCAGCTCCATTGCCCTTGTCTGGACTCACTCCAGTACCTCTCTTTGTGAGGCACCCAGAACTGGGACAAGATTTGAGGTGCAGCCTCATGAGGGTCAAGTACAGGGGGATGGTCCCTGCTCTGTTCCTGCTGGCCACACAGTTTCTGACACAAGGCAGGATGCCATTTGCCTTCTTGGCCACCTGGGCACATTGCTTGATCATGTTCATCCACTGGAGACCAACGGCCCCGTGTCATTTTCCACCAAGGTCCTTTCCAAGCACTCTTACCCAAGTTCCAATGAATTGAATAGTGATGGTAACAGGAAAAAAGAAAATAAAAGTGGGCAAGACTAAGGATTCAAATAATTATGCTGTTAGTGTGATACTGTACTACTAGGAAGGTTAGTATATATGCTACTTTGCTAATGGAAGACTATATAGGAAGCCCACAACCTGACCAACCTGACTTCCCTTTTAGTATGAATCTATATTAATTTTGTATATTGAATCCATGGTCCTTTTTTCTCATCTTACCTTTTAAAGAATTCCTAAGATGATTCTGGAAAAGCATATGCAAATCCAGGATGATATGCATCTGTGCATAAATTTCTCTCAGAACTGTAGTTTTAAGGCATTCATTCTATCAAATTTCTACTTCTCTTAAGTCTAGAGGTATCCACAGGAAATGCAAAAGTATTTCTTTAAGTGTCATAAGTTAATATTGCTTTACAAACTATTTCCCCAACAGCATTAATCAAGTTCTTAAGATTGCAGATATGATTTCTAAGTTTGGTCATTGAGGGAAGTTATTTTACAGTTTTTCCAAGCTCTGTTTACTCGAAAAGCTACAGGTTAATCTGGATTTGCAATATCTTCTTCAGTATGTCTAACACATTGGTGTTTACATGTCATGTTTCTCCATTATCAATACTACCTCTGCTCACCAACTACAGCCTTAGATACTGCTTGACTTAAGGTTCATATGTGCATAGAAGAGCCAGACAAATGTGTCATGTATCCTGAAGTGCTAAGCCTGACTCTGCATGTTAATTCTGTTTGTTTTCCTTATTGCATATGGACTTACAACCATCCTAATTGCAATTATCTTTGGATTATATTTGTTTGCAAGACTACCTGCCATTTTGAACAAGGATGCTATAATGATCTTGCTATTAGCCAAATAATTTTCTCTGACATAAATTCCAACACTGCATATTATATGCTTTGTGCCAGCACTATGGAAATGGTTTACAGACAATAGTGATTTTGTAGCCCTCCAGTCCCAGAATAAATTAATTTATAATCTGCACAATGTCAGAAGAGGAGCTGGCGAGCTTGGTAGATTCTGCTGCACTTCAGCCATTTCCTGGCAAGGGTAGCACATAAAAGGTCCAATTGAGAGATTTTCTAAATGTGCACAAATATTTACACTAAAAGCTTCCTTTTCCATCATCCTCAATATTTCACTCTTTCAATCTTTCTAAAGATAGGATTCTTTTTTTCTTAATTGGTGTACAATCAGCTGCATAACAGTCTGAAAGATCTATGGTCCACATCAAGATGTTGCTGTCAAAGAGCTTTGCCATCAATATTTAGAGACACTTGAACAATAGTTTGACATTTATCCACAACTCATAGAATGTTGAGAGCATACTTATTTCTGGACAATGTTCAGATATCTGTGTTAAATAAGAGCTTTCAGTTAGAGGATCAATGTTACATAAATTTATTGAAAAATATGTAAAAAGTAAAGATATAAATACAAGCATTGCAATCTTACAAATAAAAAACTGCATTAAGTTAATGATGTCTGTCATATAACTTGTAAATTGAGGAAAGAGTATGGAATTCTGGAACAAAAATACATTTGTTCCTCCCTGCATCATCTACTTATTTAGGGAGTTCTGAAGATAAAGTGTTCATCACATTTGTCATAGCTAACTCCAAAGATTTCATGTTGCTAAATTACCCTTTCTTTTCATATCAAAATCTAAGCAAACCCAAATAGCAAATGAAGATAAATGAACTGATTAAGTCTCAGACACTTCTAGCGGGTAGGTAAACAGTCAACACATAATTATCAAGGTTTCATAACAGCACCTGCCCAAGAGGCTGCAAACCTTGGTAAAATTTATTTTGTAACAAAATAGATTAAAAACTCAGATAACAATCAACAGTATTTAAAGTAAACAAATATTTGACAAGCAAAGTAGGCATGTGCAAACTGAAGCCTTATGTAGAATCTGAAAATGAGGAGCACACAAAAACTGTTTTCCAGAGGTGGCTAATGAGGACAAGTATGAAAGTCCATCTAAGAAAAAGACTGAAGCACAGTGTGCCCCAAAGAAGAAAGGAACTCAGGACAGTCCTATCTTAAGACATAGTCAGAAGACATCTATTTGCAAGTGCCTGAAGAGCTGACGTGCTGTGTTTCAGGACTTAAATTCACTGACAACAATTCTAGGTTCACTGTGTATGATGGGGTGTTTTTTTATACAGGAAGCAAATCTAACATTTTGTACATGCATATGTGATTATGCAGATTATTTCTTCTACTAAATATTCAGATAAATGCATAAAAATGAGAGTATTCTCACTGAGCTTCTATAAAAAATTGCTGCACTGTTTGCATAGATTGTCTTGACACCAAATGTGTCAGATGGCTGGGTTCAATTCAGCTTGAGTAGATTTATGAAGTTTATTACAGGATCACTTGGAATATTGTGTATTCTATTGCTTCTGAAAACTTGGATTGATTTCTACCTATATTATTTTTGCTATTTTTATCTTTATATATATATATATATATATTTAAAATGTGGAACAGTAGAATTGGTGTAAGTCAACCAAAACCATTGCCTTGTCCTTTTGTCTAGAGAAGTTGCACGTTTTATTGCTTTCCTTTTCATTATACAATTTGTCCTGTGTCCTTCTTTGGGAATATAAGTGTGATGGTAAGTGAAGAGCTGTACTTGAAACATAAAACAAGTTGTTGCTAAACAATTAGGAAGCATTATGTGATCACCAGTTCCCTGGAGGATTCTATCCAGCACACTGGCAGGGTTTCCATGGAAACAAGAACCCTATTAAAGCCAAAAAGTCCTGTCTCCAGTTTCTCTGCCTGCTTCTTTTTTAACTAGTTTCTGTTATTCATAAGCATTTAGTTTCAAATGGTTCAATAAATGGAAGGATTTAATCCCCCTATTAAATAGAATATATTGCTTTCCATAATAAGCTCTGAAATTCTGTGGACCTTGTGCTGCGGTCCTAATTTAAGGCAGTTTTACATTAAGGGGATATGATTATTTGTTTACTGAGAGTGAAGAAGGAAATGTGTTCAAGGCTCCTATTTTTATGTCATGCTTATTTTTTCTAGTAGCTTAATGAAAAAAAAAAGAACAACATGATATGTGACCTACGTCTGTTTCCTAACTTGTTTACTCTGTATCTGAATTTCTGTAATTTTTAAAGTATTAATAGCATTTTTTTCTTGGACTGAAATGTTTGCATTTCAATATTTCTGCTCAGCTCTGAGCTATGTATATGCTATTGAGATGTATGATTTCTCTGCAGTTGTCATCAAACTTGCAAAAAAACATTGTTTAGCTGAGAAAACATTCTAATGAAAGATTCATTCAACAGGACAGCAGTAGATATATTATTAAATCTGTCTTTGTAATGGAAATGAAACTATGTCACCTTAGCAATACCAGCATCATATTCTGTTCTAGGATTTATGAAAAATAGAGTTTGAGACTGAGGGGTTTTCTTTTCCATTTCTTATATGGCCCTTTCTTCACATGATAGTTTGTTTTCCTATCCTATGACTAATTAACATTAAAACCATGTAACAGTTTTAATTAATTTGATGGCAGTTCTAATTTTTTTTTTATAAATTAGGAATACTGTTATATGACCAGAGTTAAAAAACTTTCCATAAAATCAACTTCAGTGAAGTTACAAATTCGAGCTGGATTTCTAATAGGCAGAATGTGAAGGATTCCTCTAACCATTTTCAATATAGAAGTCCAAATAAGGACAGAGATAGATCACTCAGAGTTACTGTCACTGACAAGACAGACTTGACTTGTCGAAATCAGTTTATTACCAATCAAATCTGAGTAGAATAATGAGAAATAAAATCAAATATTAAGATATCTTCCCCTCACCCTTCCTTTCTTCCCATTCTTAACTTGTGATTTTCTCTACCTCCTCCACCAAAATAGTGCAGGAGTGACAGGGAGTGGGAGTTGAGGTCAGTTCATCACATGTTGTTTCTGCCACTCCTTCCTTCTCATAGTGAGGACTCCTCACACTCTTCCTTTGCTTCAGTGTGAGATCCCTCCCACGGGAGATGGTCCTCCAGCTCCAAACTGAGTCATTCACATGGTCTTCAGAAACTGGTTCACTACAGGTATCTTCCACAGCGGTCAGTCCTTCAGGAACAGGCTGCTTCAGCGTGGGTCCCTTATGGGGTCACAAGTCCTACCAGCAACTCTGCTCCAGTGTGGGCTCCTCTCTCCACAGGGCCACAAGTCCTGATAGGAGTCAGTTCCAGCACAGGCTTCCCATAGGAGTTAGTCTCCTTTGAATGCACCCACTTGTTCCAGCTTGAGGTCCTCCTCAGGCTGCAGGTAACCAGTTATCTGCTCTGTCATGGATTTCCATAAGATCAAGTGGGACAGCCTGCATCACCACAGTCTTCATCCCAGATTGCACAGGAATCTCTTCTGTGATGTCTGAAACACCTTTCCCCCCTTCTTCACTGATTTTGGTGTCTGCAGGAATAGGGTAGGAGGCAAGTGGAACATGGTTTGAAAAATAGTAGTAATTATAGCAGGCCCTCAGTACCTAAAGGGAGCCTACAAGAAAGCTGGAGAGATACTTTTCACAGGGATATGTAGTGATAGGACAAGGGGAGGATTTTATGAAGCTGAGGAAGGGTAGATTTAGATTGGATACTAGGAAGAAATTACTTACTGTGGTCATGGTGAGGCACTGGAACAGGTTGCCAAGAGAGATTACCCATCCCTGGAGGTGGTCAAGGCCAGGATGGATGGAACTCTGAGTAACCTGGTCTAGTGAAAGGTGTCCCTGCCCATGGCAGGGTGGTTGGAATTAGGTTATCTTTAAGGTCCTTTCAACCTCTAACCATTCTATGATTCTGTGGTTCTTACAAACCCCCATTGAGCTGAGGTTTTTGTAGACAGAGAGAAATATAATCACTTATAGAAACAATTTTGGTCTAGAGTATGTGCAAATTGTAATTAATACAGTCAAAAGTATCAAATTTTTTTCAACATTTAATATATAAAATAAGAAACTTAATTATATCCAGCCTCTGATCTAGTCCTTCAAAAACAAGCAAAATAAAAAACTAAGGTGAAAACCTTTATTTTCTTTGGTGGAGGTTGGCTGCAACACAAATATTTATTGGCTTTCTGGTGCTTTCACTTCTCTGAATTTTCATTGCCTAATAGTATGATTGCATTGACTCTTCAGTGTGCGAATTCGGCGATGGAAGTAATAATTTATCCAGTTACTTATTTTCATGAAAATTTTAGCACTGTTTTTCGAAATATGTCACTACTGCAAAATTTGCTAAAAGTTCAGCTATAGAGTCAAGATGTGCTGGAGAGGGGAGAATCCAAACTTAATTCTTAGTGATTATATAATGAATTCAGCGTCAAATTTCAACAATGCAGTCTGGGGCTTCTCTTGGCATTTTGCTATACAAGTAATGATATGCACTATCTTCTTCTAAGTATAATGTTTAATTTATATGACAATAATTTATGCTGTTGTTGAATTATTTGACTTTCAAGTAGTCTGTGTTATAATGTAAGAAACGTGTTTTTCTTTGATTCTAACTTTTACGCTGATATCATGATGGAAATAGCACTTTACGCATTTATTACTGTATTATTATACTGCGTGTGTTGAGAATTGTCACAATATAAATACTTTGGCAGCCAATTAATTGTAGGCTTTTCTCAGCCAATTTGTTTTTTCTTGTTGATTTTCTTTGCTATTCCTTCACTGAAGTTGCCCGGGCACATAAATGGCATTCACACTGTGTCAGCATAATATTAAAGCCCAGTTCATTTTAGAATTATCTTTTAAAATTCTTGTGATGTAAATTTAGTGTGTTGACCTTGGGTTTTTTTCCTCATGTACCTCTAAATACCTTTACTGAGTGAAAATAATGCACCCTATGTAATGCTACTACCCCAGATGGAATTGCAAATCTATCCATCAATACACATTGCATTCTGTCATCTTAAGAAACACTGTGATCTATCAAGTATTGGATGGGAAATGATACAACTGAATATTTAAATATGTCCAAATGTATATAGCAGAGTGTTGGAGTCTTGAAAACATATCCTGGACAGTCATTCTCATGTAATGATCAGGACAGTAGTTTGTAATTATTTGTGCTTATCTGATGTTGCAAATTTTTTACATGGATGCCTCCTATGCACAGCTACAAACATCTTTGTCCCTTTGGTGATCACATCACTCCCGTACTTCTCAAAAAAGCTTGTGTATTGCATGTCAGTATGGCATTGTAACTTTACAAAACTGCTTATGTACTAGTGGTTATGATGTTACATTGGTTACACTGATTCAGTGCGCTTGTATTCGGGTTCAAGGTAAGCAAATATTAATTATATAATGATTAACACATTTTATACATATAATAGATCTCTGCTGTGGTTACAGGATGTCAATATTCTTTCCTTTTTGATATTTATTTTGTCCACGCACTTCAGTATTTCATTTTCAACATGCTACAAATAAATAATAATGAGTTATCACACATGCTAGCAGGATACTGTAAATCCTGATTTTAATTACCTCTATCATGAGAGCACTTTTGACAGCAACAATATGTATTCAGCTTTTTTAATACCCTGAAAAGGTTTTAAACCTGATAAGATAGAGTACACTTCACAGGGATTTATAAAACAAAACAGTTCAGTGTCTTCTGTTTTGAAGGTGTCCTTGCCTGTAGCAGTGGGGTTGCAACTACATGATGTTTAAAGTCCCTTCCAATCCAACCCATTATTTGCTCCTGTATCCTGCTAGAGGATGAATATGGGGGAAAGGGTGAATATGGCAATAAATAGAAGCTTTTTCAGAATTCAGAATTTCTTTCCGTCTTTTGAAAGGAGGTGTACTATGAGTTCTGTCACCAAGGACGTCAGAATTTTAATTGTGAGATCGATATCTCTCTTGCTCCTTTCAAATGAATTTTTGAAATTTTCGGTAACTGATAAAAAGCTACTGAAAATAAAAAATGCACATTTGGACCATGATCCAATCACTTTCTACATTTGAAGCAGTGAAATGGACACCAACGTGGGATTTTAGGTTGACTACTATACGTGCATTGTAATTTGCCAGGAAAAAAAATCTATGATTTTTGGTGTATATCTTTAATGCTTTGGATTTCCATCGTAAACCAGAATGGCTCAGAGGATGCCATTACTACCTGTTGAGTGAATGATGCGTGAAATAAGAAAGATGTATATTGTAGGCCTTAATGGCTCTAAAGGCAAGGCTCTTCAAAGATCCGTTATGTATGACTTTTTTGATTATGAGACAAAAAGCACAGGTATAAAGAATGTGTGTGTGTGTGCATGGGTATGTATTCAATTTGCAATTTTTCATAGGGGGAAAGGAATACTAAAAAATGTACTTGTCAGAGCTCAATCTTTTAAGTGAAAATCAGAGAGATAGATGTGTCAGGGTGAAGCCTTTAGATTACACTGACATACACTGTGATCACCACTCCACAGTGGATATCAGTTATGTCCAGGGAAGGCAATGCTCACTCCAGCCAGTCTCAGTTCTGATGCTCATGCAGGGGCTTGGCTTCAATACACAACAGTTCCACTGTGGGCACTTTACTGTGATTTTGTGTGGCTGAATTAAAATGTTTCCATCAGATCTCTAAAGATGAGAGTCTTTACAGAGAATCAAATCAGTCCACAATGACCCACACTCTCTACCTTTCCACCATTTTCTGGTATTGTTCTCCTGACAGCTGTTGATTTGTGGCCAGTGGCAATGCTTGTTACACTCGATTCTTTTTTACAGTATCCTGGTTTTCATGGCTCACCACAGTCTGCACTGTACTCAGCTCCTGGCCTAGGTGAGGACATAATATTCCCATGTCACAGAGTCACAGAAACAGACATTAGATGAGGCTGGAAAGCAGCTCAGAATATAATCTAGTTCAAGTTCCCCTGCTCGAAACAAGGCCACCTGGAATGGGGTGGTCAGGGCCATGTCCAGTTGAGTTTTGATAATCTGAAAGGATAGCGACCCCACAGCCTTCCAGGACAACCTGTTTGAATATTTAATCAACCTTACAGTGGGGAAAAAAAATGTCTGAACTGTATTTCTTCTATTTCGTTTTGTGCAAATTTTTCTCTTGTTACTTCATACCACTGAGAAGAACCTGACTAAATCTTTACTCCCCCATCAAGTATTTATGAGTATTGATAAGATTCCCCTTGAAACTTCTCTGCCTCAGGTTGAACAGTCCCAGCTCCCTCAGATTCTCCCCTTATGTATGGAGGCTAGTCTCTGAATCATTTGTGGCTCTTTACTGGACTCTCTCTGTCCATCTCTCTCATACTTGGGAGGCAGCACTGGATACTGCTCCAGATGTCTCTATGTGGACTTCGCGCTGCTTCAGGCATTTCACCACCCTTTGAACCCAGCTGTTTCAGTCAATTTTCAATACATGCCACTGACTCTTCATCTGCCCCATATCAGTTTGTCTATGAAATTGTTACAGGAGACATCCTTAAAAACTTTGATAAAGTGAAGGTGATATATTCAACTTCTACTCGAAAAACTTCGTACATCACCCAAGTAGAACACTGAAACTCATTTCTAAATGCTTCTGTGGTGTAAAATCTTTTCTTTCAAGTTCTGATTTTAGTTTTTCAAATTTGAACATGTCTGTGAACTTTGCAAATGCAGGCAGACTTAATTCAAGCTTGATAAATTTTGGCAAACAAGATAACAGAGCTGCCAAAGCAGTCGATAATTGGCTGAGAAAATGTCTTCAGTGGAGGGTAAGTCCTGCTTCTCTCTTCTGGTGAAGCAGTAGTCACAGTTCACATTCAGGAGTGCTGAATTTTAAAGTCTCTGCATAATTAAGCAACTACCAAAACCTTGACTCTGGAATCTTGAAAATTGTCAGCATCCTTAGGCATTTAGTGCTGCAATAAAAGACAAATTCTTTTAGAAATATAGCATTACAGGAGTACAGAGATCACAAATGTGCCACAAAAATTGTGCTTCCTGTTTTGCATGATGCTTTGTAGTACACCCTCTTGTTTAGTTGTTTTATAAACATGAGCATATGGAATTGTACATTTTAGAAAGAAATTTTGATGAACATTTGCATTTTTCTTCACTGCATAAAAGTAAATTATTTTAAACTGAACATTCCTTGTAATCCAGTTGTCATTAGACCAGAAGGTTCAAAGGACTAGAGAATGAAAATTATGACAGACTCTTATGCCTCTAAGGTGCTATACTGGATGTAATGTAGAAAATTCATATGAGTTGCTTGCATGGTAGTTTACATAAAAAGACACTCAAGTGGTCTCATTCCAACATTTTTAAAGCCAAGATAAAAATGTCTAAAGATGTGTGCATTGCATCCATTGGATGTTATAAAACTTAAAATCCATCCATATGTTCTGAGGAAAAAAAATGCAACTTTGAATTAGACCAAGACAGTTGAAAATAAAGGGAAGTATTTTTTCCCCTTTTCTTGCTCTAGGTGTTCTACTTATGTGTAAATTATGTGGAGGGAAGTTTAAAAAGTAATACATTAATTCGGACAATATATGTTCCTAGGTTTGGGTTTTGTTTTTTTGTTTCAATTTGCTTGGTTGTTATTTTTCTTTCCTATCTCTAGGCTATCATAGAAATTACAGGAGAATTTATTTTTGAACCCCAGGAGGTTATCAAATTCAACATACCTCTCAAATCTGACTTTAAAGGCAGATATATTTTCTTAGGGTCTTGTGCAGCTCACCTCTGAAAATCTCCCAGGCTGGAGGTTCCACAGACTTTCCAGCAAACATGAGCTCCAGAGAAATAACCTGCACAACCATGGTCTTCTTTACTGCCTACAGGGAAGCTTCTGCTCCTGAACCTATAGCACCTTTTCCCTCTTCTTCTTCACTAACTTGGTGTGTGCAGGTTTACATCTCTCATTTTTCTGACTCCTCTCTCACTCTCAGCTGCTGCCCAGCATTTTTTTTACTTTCTTAAATATGTTACCACAGAAGTACCACCAGTTTGCTGATTACCTCAGTTTTGCTCAGTTGCATTTTATAGTAGTCTGGAACTGGTTGTATCAAACATGGGGGCAGCCCCTGACTTATTCTCACAAAGGCCACACCTGCAGTCCTCTGATACCAAAACCTCACCACATAAACCCAGTACAATCTTCATTTGTGCAAGGATTTTCCTTGATGGCTCTTTCACGTCCTGCCCGCTGTACTCTTCACCTGAGAAGGTCCTTCCAACTGAGAGCTGTAAACTGATCCCAAGGGAAGTTCATCCCTCCAGGCAGTGTCAGATGACATGGGTATCATGGCTAGGATTCAGCCTTCCTCCTGACTGCCCCAACACATGGTTTTCACAGAACACACACAAACTTCTTTTATAGAGTAAAATATCAGCAGATAAATAAAACAAGTGCCACTTTAAATACCTAGGTACACATTCAGAGCGAGTGGCTGTGTGATGCTTAGTTGCCTGCTGTGTTAAAACACAACATTTTCACATTTTTATTTTATACATTAGCATAGTGTCTCAGTTACAGGTGCATTAGTAGTTTCTTTGTGGTTCAGAGGCAAAATTGCAAAACCAGGTGTAAAAATCAGCCGTTACTAAACCATAATAATTTCTAAAATCTAAAATATCATGTTATTTATCATATCTCTCAATTGTCATGCTTGGTTTGAAGACAAGACAAATGTTAAAGGCAAAATTACATTTCAAAACCATAGTAAAAAAACTTTGCTCTTTTCAGTATTAAAAATAATTAGAAAGAAAAATGGTTAAATTTCAAATGGATGAATTGAAATATTTACTTCTAGGTTTTCTTGTTGTTTTTTTTTTCTTTGTTTGAATAATTCACCAAAATAATTTCTGCTTTCCTCTGTATTCCATTTTTAATGAATTTACTTTTATGTTTTCTGTCCTGCCACATCTCAAACAGAAAATATCAGATTTGAGAATTATGAAATCTGAATTAATATCTTAGTACTGCAGAGCTGCTAGGCTTTATTGTTTGACAAAGTAATAGGAAACAGTTTGATCAGCAATAAATCTATAATTTATTCCGTTGTGCTCATATAAGGCCTATCCTAATATTTTTATTTAAATTACCTTAGTTTGTAAGATATAGAAACATCAATTCCTCCCCAAAGTTCATTTTTATATGCAAAATTATGTATTTCATTCTCTTGCTGGAAGGCAGCAGTAGAGGCACATCTGATATATCCACTGGTGGGTTGTTTTTGTTTAAAAAGCTTGTGAGTTAATCCATCAAATTTCAAGTCTTACTCTGGTAAAACAGAAAATTAAAACAAAACAAAACAATTAATTACCTTGGTACATTTTTTATCCAAACAGTTTCTAATGCTTTCTAAATATATAGGTAAGGGTTCGGCAGACTGCACACCTTCTTTATTTATTTGTTTGTTTGTTTGTTTTTACTGGTTGGGTTTTTTTTTCTCTTTGTAAAAATCTCCAACTATTGGCTTTATGTGCCATGATTTTAATAATGTTTAAATGTTTTCTTCCTTCATAAATGAGACCTCTGTGCACTGTTTACTAGAAAACCAGTTACTCTTTCTGTCAGTAACCCTTCAGGAGAGCTCAAGCTTCCTAAATCATATCCACAACATGACATTTCCTTGGGGCAAGACAAACATGACTCTGAGGAACTCACTGAAATTCAGTTTGTGGCCAGGTAACACAAACATTTAGATACTGATTCAGGATTTGTGGAAAATAAGAAGACAAAAGTTTAAAAAACTTGGAGAACAAACCTCTTTGCTTGTCCTTTGCCTGCTGGTGTGTGGCTTGTGCTCTCCACTCCCCTCACTCCTGCCATGCCTTAGCTTCAGCTCATGGTGGGTCTGTGAGGGAACAGTGTCCACTGCTTCCCTTTGTCCCTCATCCCTCAGTGTGTCCTCGCCTGCACATGATCTCCCGTGCTCCCCTTTGTGCCCTTATTTGATTTTGGTTTGGTTGGTTTGGTTTGTTTGTTGGTTTTTACTGGCTGTCAAATCTGTATAAATTTTACAGGTATATTGAGTACACAAGGGCAAAGTGAAAGATCTGAGGATGTGAACCATGTCAATTTATAGTCATCATTTCATTTATTTGGAATTTACTATCTGAGAGTTTTACAAACTGCCATAGCAAATAAGACTTCCATTTGTCCTTAAGAAATGCTTTATGCCCCTTTCCTCAAAAGCTGATGAACTTTATGTATAAAGCCATTGATGACAAATCTTCTGCAAAGCTATCCTTAAAGATTTGCTGTTGATGGATGTTTTGCAATCTTTATATTTCAATTTCTGAAAGCTGTCATGTTATTCTTGTGAATAAATTATAAGGAAAGGCTGACTTTTTTTTATTACAGCACGTTTGTAGATGTAAACATTCTCAGATATTATATGTATATCCATATCTATTTTTCATTATATTCGGACTTTTTAGAATGTATCAAAATATTAAATGAAAATAAATATAGTATGGATTATATTACATACACTGCTCTCTATACTATATGGACCCATTCTTTTATTCTCTGACTCTGAACATTACATTATCGAGGCTAAGTTGGAGAGCTAGTTTTTATTTAGTAGGACATGATCTTGCTAACCTAGTGAGAAGGTCTTTAAACTGGGGCTTTTGTGGTTGATAACTGAAGCTTGCAGGTAAATCAAGGAACAAAAGATCGGGCAGAGCATGCACAGGACAGAGTGATGAGGGATTTTCTTGCAGTATTTTTGGGCAGGTGAGGTGATCAGAGACAGTTCTCAGGTGCCTATACACAAACACATGTAGCATGGGAAGCAGACAGATTGGAAATTCATATTCAGTCATAGATCAATGACATTGTTAAAATCCCAGAGCCACAGCAAAACAGTTGGCACTGCTGGAGTCCTGTGAAAGACGTATACAGGTTGTCCAAGAAAGTTGGGCAGGAAACAAAAGGAGTAGGTGTGTTTGTGCAAAGGAGGGAGCTGAGGGAATTGACATTGGCAATGGAGCTTCTTAAAGGTATTTTTGGCAGTATGTAATCTATAATTGTGTTTGTTTGCAAGTTTCAAAATCACACTGTTATACTACAGACTTAAAAACTAAGTTTAACTTTTTAAAGGTCTTTCCACTTCAGGCTATATAGTTTCCATTCTGCTGCTTGTCTGTAGCACAGGCAATGAAGAAGCTTAATAAGAAACACAATCTATGCTGTTTTTCATGAAAGTAGTATAGGATGTGGAGAAAATTGCCAAGATAGAGTGTATTTAAGAGCATTGGATTAAACACTGTCCAACTGTGACATTGGAAATTTGTAAAAATTGCTGATGGATAAACGAGAAAATTCAGACTTGTGGAAAATTAAGTCAAAAAAGTGTTATGAAGCAGCTTTTGAATGCTGTGCTCTGTAAAAACAATCTGAGTGTATAAACATTCATAGTTATAAAGGGGAAAATATTAAGCCTAAAATGATTTGTAGTAATAATATTTAAGTGAAGATAATTCTGATCTTCATCTGAAAAAAACCCCAATGTACAAATAGCCTATAATTCTCTGTAATTGTTATAGTCATATTTGAAAACATTCATAAGGAGTGTCCATTGAAAACATAAAAGAACTTCCCTAAACAGTCTGCAGTGGGGTTCCTAGTTGGATGAGATTTATTTAGTTTTTGTTTAGAGCTAACCTCTAACAAATTTTCTGAAGTAGCAAATTATGTTATAGATAAGATAGTGTGTTGCCTTTTTATCCAACAATGTTTGCTTTATTTTGCCAAGTTACTGTCTGGAGAAGATAATCTCATTTTCTTTATCCTTTGTCATGAGTATGAATGTAAGTGCTTAAAAGTCTTATTTAGAAAACAGTGGTAGAATTTTATAACAAAACTCTTTTTTTTTCCTGTCAGAATTCAGATTACAAGGTTGTGATTTTGGAAAAAAACATCAAGAATTATTATCTGCATAACTAATTTCAGTTTCCCATCTCTTTTATTGCATCAAATAATCATGAGCTTTTTCATTAAGATATAAAAAGCAATACCTTCTATTTAGAAACATGTAAAATACTTAGCATTTTCCATATAATTATTTTATCCATTTATAGAGTTAATTTGGTTTTAGTGTATGATAAAAATGGGGCAATGGAGTAGAGGATGACATTTATAAGGTCCTTGTTTTCTTCAGTTGCCCATCAGAATTCTTAGAAGTTAGATACCAATATTTAAGGCAGCAGTTGAGCCTCGAATAAAAATCTATACGTAGTTAGAATTTGTGTAGACACACATATGTATGTGTGTGTTTGCTATGTAGAAACAGGTAACCTTGTTTTTCTGCACGCTAAAGGAATCAGTAAATTTTGCTGTTATATTAAATTCTTTTGAAGAGCATTGGATTTTCCTAGAGAATGGATTGTTTTCATGATTCTCACATGAAAAGTAGTTATTAATGTGTATATTTAAGAGTAATAATTAAAAAGTTGTATTAGAGTGCTGGTGACTTTAGATTGCTCAGATAATTTATCTGAAATAAGAATGTCTAAAATTTGAAAGAGCAGACAACAATATGTCTGGGATTGTACCTGAACTACAATGTGAAGTGTATGCCAAGAATTTCATAGAGCTTGTGTGGCTAAGATCAAGCTAAGAGGAATTACTGCAGTTCTCTCAGCTTTACATGATAGTTTTCTTCAAAAGGGGCTCAGCTTCCTCAGAACTTCTGTTGTCAATATTAAAGATTATTGTTAAACTTGGAAAGTTGCTGTACTCTTTTTTTCTTGCAGTATTTTCAAGAATAGATATCAGATGTCTATTACTCTGTGATGAGTTAAGCACTTAACTGTTCAGTTCACTATAAATATCTAGATAGATAAGATGATGAGATCCAGATTAAAGCCTGATCTACTATGCAATCTCATTGAATTCTCAGTGAAATCCATGAATTTGCATGGTCTGTTAACCAGTGATAATATGGCCTGTCTTTGATCATCTATCTTACTGAAATTTGCAGTTCAATATTTATGTAACACAATTGTGAATATCACTAAAATCTACAAGAATAAGTAGAAAATTAAGAAAGACTTAACTAGAGAAATATATTTTCAAAATTTTTTATGAAAAATTTTCAGTAAACAGCAGATCAGGAGGAAAATAAGACATAAAATTTTATGAAACTAATTTTCACCAGGAATTATGTGAACATCTAAACATTGCACATTGGTTTTAATGGGCATTTAGCCATAACACTGGGGGGGAGGGGGGGGAAAGCGCGAGAGAGAAGCTGCAGGTATCTATGTACATAAAAAAAAAAACAAAAACAAAAAAAACAATCTATGCCCATAAAAAGAAAAAAACAAACAACCCCCAAACCATTACTTTCATCATCATCACTCATCATAATATCAGTGATACTCCCTCTGCATAAGATCCCTTATGCATATTCAAACATAGATCTTAATTTGAATTCATAATACCTCAAAAAGCTTTTCTATGCCAAGTCCTCACTTGCATATCACTTTGAAAAATCATGCCCTTTCAGCATATGCTTAAGATCAGAGAATTATGTTAGGAAAAGTGACATCTTGGCCGTATGTGTATTTTTTGCATTTATGCCTTCATATCACATTTGCAAGATTGTTGTTGGATAAAATTTCCCACTATATGACAAAATACATTTAATTTAAAAATATGTAGCATTAATTTCAAAAGTAGAATTTTTTTAAAATATCATCAGTATTAGCTATGTATTTGTAATTGAACAAAAAATGTCAGATTCTATCAAGTCTTAACTGAAGTGTTGTCTTCTCACTTTTCCTGTGAATGTTTTTCTTCATATTTGATAACTGGATAACTGGAAATATAAAGGACAGGAACACACATAATTCTTTCATTGCATTTATGTGCTTAACTGCTGTTTTGTTACTGCATTTTGATTACAGTGTTTATAGTGTGTTTTGGGTCTGAGAACATACACATACAACCTAAACTACATGCTTAAAGCGTCTTTACACACAACATACAGATCAATAAATTTTCATTAACTCCTATCCCCTGTCCTTTCACAGATAGCTATTATTTTCCTATTTCATGGGTTTCCTCCACATCTCCACATGTTCAAAAACAGGCCATGACTTGGGCTTCATTTAGTCAAGATGGGTGCTCAGGACAGGAGAAGAAGCACAGATGATCATTGGGTGCCGACACCAGCCCAACCCAGGTCACTATTTTCTCCTCACTCCTCTCAAAATTCACTCTCCATGGATTCATGTATTCCTGATACTTTACATCCTTCAGCATGGATCTCATTGAGGCACACACTGAGTCTCCCCATTCTACTACATTACCCACCAGCTACATCCAGGTCCTTGGGCAAAGACAATCCCACAAATGGGTTTGCCTTTTCCTATAAGAAAAGGGGGTTATACACTTACATATCTTTGAGGATTCCTACCTTGGTACTTCGAGAGAGATAATTCAGAGAGTTATGGAAAGTCAGGAAAAGAGATTGTCAGGGCTCTGTACCAAAATCGCTGCAAAGATTACCTTTCCTCTCTTTCTTCTGTGTTCACATATTCTTATTGGATTTGTTGCACGTTGATGGAGATTGGCCACTGTTACTCTTCCTAAATGTTCCCTTACCAGTTATTCATTTGTTTGCAAAATTTCATAGCTGGCATCTAAGCAATTATACTGTTTCAATGTGATAGAAGTACAGGTGCTGTTTCTGTGGGGATTGCACAGAAAAAAATTACTACATTTTCTTTTATTTGTCAGGGTCTTGCACATTATTAAGTCAGTGCGAGGACTGTTGTTGACTGTGTTTTCGATTTAGTTGAAGAGCATTTTTTCACAGTGTCTTCACAACTTAAGGCATGAAACATTTGCATGGGGATAAATGATTTTTAGCCTTCTCCCAGGTAGGAACTTTTACCTATGGGGATCTGATTGCAAGACTGGAAGCAATTAAATCACAAGCAAATGATATCGTAGGTGGAGGAAAATAGGAACATGGCACAGTAATTTTGTTATTTATTGGCCTAATGCTTGCATTACAGAGGCAAAGATGATATTTAGTGTGCTTTTGGTTATATTTTCAACACTTTAATATTAGTTAATATTAATTATATTTGTTGCAAATTTTCTGCATGAATCAGAACAAAATACATGGCGATTTGTTTGGTCTCTCTTGCTTATGGTAGCAAAGTCACATTTTGGCAAAAATCTCTAAGTAGACCTGGCTCAAAATGGTGAACACAGTCACTGATATTGTTTGTGGTTTAAAATACTGCCACACTAATATTTTAGGTGTGGGTAGATTATAGCAAGATTTTTAGTAAACAGTTTTTTTATATTGCTAGGAACTAAGATACATTTTTCTATAACTGATTTGTGAAAAGCAAAACATGAGCTCTGTAGTACAGTACTTTTTTAAAAAGAACTTCTGTTTTGAGTCTGAGAAAACTATTCTGAAGTGTTTAGTCTTTCATGATACTCCTAGTTTTCTGCTTTTAACTTATTACATGAACTGAAAAGCTATTCTCATGCAACTATTTCTCTTTCCAGTTTGCACAGACTTCAGTAATTTAGCTATGAAAAGTTGACTGTAAGAACTTTTTAGATCAGTACTTGATAAAACATGTTCCAATCAATATTTAAAAATCAATTTACAGGTCCTTCAAAATCACAGAACAAGTATTTTACCCATTCTTTTAATGGACATTTTACTACTGTGAACTAGCAATTTAAAACTGTTTTTCTCCATGTCTTTAATACAAGAAAACAGTACTATTATCATTGTTACCTTTTTAATATTTTTTATTTATTTCACAGTAAAGGAACCAAACCTGCAATGTGATGAGATTTCCCAGTTTTGTTGTAGTTAGTGGATTCAAATACCATTGGCTAATTAGTAAGATTAAACCTAAGATATGTTTTTATTTGTTTGGTTTTTTTTTTTTTTTTAATCTGGCCATGGCATAATTTAGCAGAACTTTTAAGAGACAAAAACTAGTATTTTAAACTCCTAAACTGCTGCAATTAAGAAGTTTCTTACAGTCATGATTTTTTTTTCTTCCTTTGAGAACTGAGCCATTATGAGTGTCAGGATTCTTTAAAGTTTTTGTTCTGTAATGGTATACTCCTTAAAGGAATTTTTTTCTATCCTTATCATTAATTTTTCATCAGTATTGACTGGGTTTGCAGACTCTAGAGCAAGTTTTATTCATGTTAGCTCTCTAATTAAGCAGAAAAAAGAATTGCTTTTCAAGTATGCTTCAAACATTTGAATAATAAACTGAATAAGCAATGCAATATGGTATTTCTATGTAAGGTATTTGAAAGGTATTTCCATTTTTGAAAGTAATAGCACTGTATTTCCGATCAATTTTATTTTCCCACAGAAAAATATTACCATAAGATCTTCAAAAACAATTTTTGAGTTATTAGGCGTAGAAATATATATATATACACCTCTCAAAGAATCTGAAGCAATTACTTCTTTAACAGCCCAGGTTTGCAGCTGCATTCCAAGTCAAACACTAAAAAAATCTTAAGTAGTTGTTAACCTAAAAGGTAATAAATTTCTATCCTCAGCAAGAAAGTATACCTTTTATAAAGAGTGATTTTAATGATATTTATAATTATTTGATTTTTTTAACAGCTGAGGATGCTTGTGGAGGAACTATGAGAGGATCCAGTGGAATCATCTCGAGCCCCAACTTTCCTAATGAGTATCATAATAATGCAGATTGCACATGGACTATTGTGGCAGAGCCTGGTGATACTATCTCGCTCATATTTACAGATTTCCAAATGGAAGAAAAATATGATTATTTGGAAGTAGAAGGTTCTGATCCACCTACAATAGGGTAAGTCAAATATTGCAATATTAATGTGGCAAAAAAAAAGAAAGAAGATGAAATGTGAAGTACAACTTTTTGTCACTTTTCCTTTTGTCAATAGGAAGTTTTGCTGAAAGTACAAAAAACCCCAAACACAGTAGTGATTGTTACCATGACATAAATATAGATATACTTATTTCAGCTGTAAAATGATTTTCAAATACATTCCAAAAGATTTAGCATCAAGATGAATCTTTAGCATCACCTCATTGAAGTCTTATTATTATAGAATGGAATGAATTGTTGTCCTGGTGAGGATTGGTGAAGCCTACAACAAAGAGTTTCATAATAGCAGAAAACGAATAGCATAGGGCCTTTAAGCACAGACTTAGGGGGAATAAGTGTTGGCCACACCTGTTGGCCACAGATTCTCTCTGGAAGAGTTACTGTATATAGAACTGTACACAGCAATAAATAATTTGTATGAGTGTTATTGGTGATGCACTTACCTAGAAATTTCCGTCCTAATCTGTGAGACACAAGACCCTGATCTGAGTAGTTACAGTACTTTTTGACTTTTGACTTTTGATGTTTAATCCAAATATACTACCTTTAAGGAGTATTTCTAACTGTTTGTTTGTTGACTTAGCAGTAGTAACAATATTTTTGCTAATCTGATTTCTGCAATTCTTGATCTCAGTGTAGAAGCATTATGTAGATGTTGTAGAATAAGGCCAAAAAATAAAATAGTAGGTAGCTGATTTCAAGATCAAATTAATCTCAAGCTCTTAACTGACTCATTATGGGGGTTCTGGACAACAAACAGAGGCATTTGAACAAGAGGTTGTGCAACAGGGGGTTGTTCAGACACATTAAAGTCAGTAGTGTCTTGTGGTTTTACTATTGATATTAACCGCCTCCAAACATAGTATAGACCAAATAAACGAAATTATTTTTGATTTTATAATAAGAAAATATCCCAAATGAGATAATTGCATTGCATTGTATTGAAAACATCTGCCTTGGTTTCTATAACTGATGCTTATGATTTTATATTTTTTACTACTTTAAGGTGTAGTAGAAGTCTGTACTCTAATTCTAAGCTTTAGCAAATAGTGTTTTATAATTTCATTTAATTCATACTGCCACCTACATAGTTAATTACCTGTATTAGAATATTACTTAAATGCCATTGAGTTTTTCAAGCTCTTTAACTGAAATCTTTTAAACTTGCTGTCAGATAAAATAGTTTTTAAATAATAATTTATAATAATTAGCGAGGTAACACCAGTGACATACAGACATTGTGAATCACTTGACTAGCTAAATACTCATTTGATCTTTCTTGAATGTATTTTATGTATTCAGTCATGAGCCTCAAAAATTATTTAATTTTTTGTTCTGCAAAAGACTTTGGCAAAATTCAAATTATATAATAAGATTACTTTATATATGGAAATTTCCATTATCTGTTTACAAAATATAAAAATTTACAATGCTGATTTAATAACTGCTCATGTAGAGAAGCAGATTGAGAGTATATTCTTTCTTTAGCTTGTCATTTATATTCCTTAAATTAGACTGATGTGTTCAGTTATGGAAAAGTATCCCCCCCATATGTTAGGAAAAACAGATTTGGAAAGCTTAATTAACAATAATTTGTTAATTAGATTTAGAGTGGTAATACTTTATATCCCCTTAGACTATAGCTAATCTAAAACTAAATCCAGCCTCTTTATCTTTCATTCTTCTGGGAAAAAAAAGTATATAATTTATAAAATTGCTAAAACTTAGCAGTTCATCTGTATAAGTATTATTGCAAAATAATTTCTTAGAAACTTTGTTTCTTTATATGACTATTACACCTATTGATTTTAAAAACACCCTCAAAGCTTTCTTCTTCTGCACATCTGCTGTGTAACAAAATATCCCTCCTTTTTTGTTCGAAGTAGAACAATGAGCCAGAATATACATCAAGTAGATATGTTGGCATAATCCATGAGACAAGACTTGGAATTCTTTGTGAAGTGCTAATTTTCCAGTCAGTCGTTATAATATTTTGGTTATACCAAGTCTTTTCTGTAAGAAAATCTTGATAGGCCATTTTCATTTAAGTAGTGGGAAAACATTGCACAGATGCCCTTCAAGATGTCTTGATTATTTTGATGCTTGGTATCTTGAGCTGAATTAAGGAATTTTTTGCATTTTAGAAGTGAAATGAATGGAAAATTATTAGTTTGAGGAAACAGTTTCCCCCACTTTTTCACAACAACAAAATAAATCAAATAAAATCTAGTGAAATGTTCCCTTTTGCCTAAGTTAAAAGTTGGGTGTTGAGACATTAATTGGTGAAAGAAATAGCAGTCATTATGGGATATCCAGCACATGGAAGTTCAGAGTTAAATCTTCTGAGAATATCTGAACATGTAAGAGTTTTCCAATGCTTGCCACTAGAGTACTTTGTTTGGGATGTTCCACTTATTTTGCTCTTGGTCACTTCTACTGAACTATTTAACTATCAGAAAACCAGAATTTTTCTCTAGGATGCTTTGACATAGGTTACCTGGATTTCAATACATACTCTAGTCTGAAAGGTTAAAACAGTTGTTAAGACACTAGTTAAATAGTATAGATGAAGTTTTAAAACCTTCTTCCCAGAACAGTCTATGAAAGATGTGCTTAGAGCACTCTCCGGATAAGAGCAGTTGAGGATGGACAGTATATATTTGACACTGTCCTAGGCAAAGACATTAACTCTGTGTCCTCTCTTCCCCATTACTAGCTGAATATAGCTGTTGTTGCAAAACAAGAAGACAATTTTTCTTCCTATATATTTGGAGAGGTTGGTTATGACAGAAAAAACCCAACCAACTAAACAAAATACCCAAAACAAAACAAAAATCCAGCAAAGGTATTAGATAAATTGAACTTGAAATGTTGATTAATTTTGAATAAACCAGTATATTTTTGGTGGATAAGCTGGAAAGCGATAAAAAAATAATGGTTGTCATAAAATATGTGCTTAGAGCCTTTATTCAGAGAACAACTGGTGTAGTCTGAATAAAAATCACTTTTTTTTTTTTTACATTATGCAATTTTTTTATTGGTAACATGAAGATGTTTCTTAATGCAAAAGTGTTTTGAGAGTGTTTCAAATTTTATGGGAAAATGTACTTTATGTAAAGCATGATAAAACAAAAGCCCAAAGATTTTGGCTCTGTTCCATCTGGGTAAGACTGCACTTCTAAGAATATCTTTGTTTAGTGTTCTAATATTTGACCTGCCACTATTGTGTTCATACAAAGTAGTAGGGCACCTAAAATACTCTGTTATCACTCAAAAGTTTGAAATATGATATTATTACTTCTTTTAAAACAAAATTACTCACCTCACTTCTCTCTTATTGATACTGTGTTCTTGGGTATTTAAAAGTATTTCTTATATTTTCCTAAAATGTAAGGGAGATGTAGACTTTTCCATAAAATTGAAGTATTGCCTAGGCCATCTATTTCTGGTATTAGCCTAAATATATTTTTTTATATATAAATCTAGATAAAATATAAAGCGATACCCACTGAATGAAATTTAAGTTGTTGAAACCATAGATATCTTATTTGTCTTCTAAAATAGATTTAAATATTTCATTGTTCAATATTGCATATTTTTACATCATCTCAATTCCATTAAAATAGACAGCTGTTAGAGAATAATGGCTAACAAAATTAATGTCTCCCTTGCAACTGTGATTTTGTGCATTTTTTTCACCTATGGAAACACTTCCTTTGAATTAATTTTTGAATATTCTGTGGAGAATGAAATTAAAATTTTAGAAAAAAAATCCTTCCCTTAACTTAGATACCCATAACTCCTTCCAGTTTCATGAAGTTTTATTTGAGGTACTTAAAACTTTTGATCCATATAATAATCTTCTTCAAGATAGCCTGTTAGCTAAAGGCTTCCTTACAGATAGTATGGGTGAGAAAGAATAAGAACACAAAAAATGTGTGTGGGTCTTTGTCTAAGTTGCCAAATCAGAATTTATTCCAAATAATTAGTTACTTGTTTCTTATCAATTTGGGCCTACCCTTGACCAGGGAACAGTATTGAGTTTGTGTAGCAGGGTGAATACAAGGGTGACATCTGTGTGAAGGTGGTGGAAACTCCCCCCATGTCCAACAGAGCCAATACCATCTGACTCCAATATGGACCCACCCCTGGCCAAGGCTGAGCCCATCGGCCATAGTGTTAGCACTTCTGAGATGACATATTTAAGAAGGGTAAAAGAGCTTCAAAATCACAGTTGCAGCTGGAAAGACGAGACTATGTGAGGCAAACAACTGCGGACACCAGGGTCTGTGAAAAAGGTGCAGACACCACTGCTGCAGCCTGGGATGCAGATTATGGTGAAGCAGACTGTGTTCCTACAGCCCTTGAAGGTTCATGGTAGAGCAGATTGTGGAAGACCCTATGCTGGAGCAGGTGTTAATGCTCAAAGCAGGCTGGGAAGCCCACAGTCTTCTGGCAGGATCTGTGACCCTGTGCAGGAGCCAAACTGTGGCAGCCTGTTCCTGAAGAACTGCACCCCATGGAAGGGAGCCATGCTGGACCAGTTTATTTTAAACTGCAGTTCATGGGAAAGACTCATTTTGGAGAAGTTGAGGAATGTTGTCTCTTGTCGGAGGGACATCATACTGGAACAAGGGAAAAGTGTGAGGAGCCCTCCTCCTGAGGAGAAAAGAGTGTCAGATACAATGTGTGATGAACTGATGTTAGTGTCCTTTCCTTGTCTTGCTCTGCTCTGAATAAAGAAGGTGGAGAAAACCATGAGTAATATTAAGCCCAGGAAGAAGGGAGGGTTGAGTGAGGTGTTTTTAAGTTTTCAATTTCCTTCTCATTATTCCTACTCTGATGTGATTGGTAATAAATTGATACAATTTCCCCAAGTCACATCTGTTTTGCCTTTGATGACAACGTGAATGATCTCTCCCTGTCTGTATCTTACCCCATGAGACTTCTGTTATACTTTCTCTCCCTTGTCCTGCTGAGGAGGGGAGTAGCAGAGCAGCTTTTGTGGGCGTTTGGTGTCCAGTCAGGGTCAGCCCACCACAGTAACACTCCTGATGAACTATTCAGTGGATATGATGTGTTTCCATTAATTTTTTTTATATTGTGGGCTTAATTTGTTTACTGTTCTTTACAGCACAGCTAAGGACAATTTATGAGTATACTTTATTCATTACAAATTTAGAGCAATCATAATTTCCCTGTAAGGATTTTGTGAAGCCATTTCTCATTTTAGAAAAAAGTGTATAATTCATGAAGGCTGGAAGCTCAAATAAAAATATGAGAAAACAATTAGTTCTAAATAAATAGTATCAGTGTACTGATTGACCAGTAGCTTTTAACACACTGTTCATGGATGTCACAGTAGAGTCTATTTTTCATTTTTGTAAGAAAATAATTATATTTTAGCTTCAAGTGTTGTTGCAATATTGCACTTGCTGGTAGTTTTTTTTTTTTTTAATAAAGTTTTTAAATACTAGTAGTATGTTTAGAAAGGGCTTAGACAAATAATATTACAATATTTTAAAGAGAAATAGTATGTTTAAATAGATATTCATATGGAATAAACTTTAAATTATATAAAGGTAATTACCTCTAATAAATTTCAGAGAGAAAATATAATTTTAAAAATTTTGGTGATAGTATAGTACGGTATGACAGTATCATATGGACATTAATAAGAAAAGACATTTTATAAATGTTTATATTTGGAGTCAGTGTCTGATAGTGGCAATAATAGTTGCTTAGGAGAAGAAAAGAAAACATGAGGATAATTTGGTGTGCTCTTCCCCCCTATGTAGACACAGCTTCTGCGGGTAGTGATTTAGGAACTTCTTCCAACAAAATTTGCATTAAAATCGTGCATTAAATAGCTGTAAAGAAATCTTTCTTTTGTTAATTAGTCATTCTGAAACGTTCATTCTTCATGATGCTCTAGAGATACCAAATTAGCTTAAAAAAAAATCCAAGCAGTTGGTATTAATGAAGTCCCTGTTATCCACATAATCATGCATTCCTGAAAAAAACAGCTTTCCTCTACAAAGGATATATCATCCCTTTCCTTTCATTCATCCCTGTATTTACAAATTCTCTTCTTAGTATTTTAATCAATTTAATCAACACTTCCTTATAAGTCCTGGATACTGGTTGTATGTGTTTTGTGAGGATCTATTTTTCTCAAGATTCCCCTCTCCCTGAAGCTGAATTAGTTCTGAGATCAATATGTTCTAGTTCTACCTCAGTTGATGATATGAAAAAGAATATGTTAGTCTCATCCTCATTATTTATAATGTAGTCATTGATCCTTATTCCGATGTCACTATGCATTTTGAAAGTATCATACATACTCACCTGCTTGTAGCCTTTATACTATGTTGTGACTCCATCACCCTGCAGGTCTACAATACATAATGACAGAAGTGCATTACATCAAACATTTTTGAGCAGTAAGAACAGTAAAAATATATCTTAGAAAAATGGGGAAGGGCTGTAGGAAATTTTTTACAAGTACTACCCAACCTTGGTTTTGCCCATATGCTCTAGAGGAGCCTTAGATAGTGTCATGGCATTGATGTCCGATGTCTTGGGATCACTCCTGGAGTCAGTTGGTTTTAACACTATAGAGCTCCTGTAATATCTAGAATACAAAGTTTCTCAATCTCACGTTCCTCATGATACTTTTTCTAAAACACATGTAACATCTTACATGTGGATGTAATTTCCCATGCTTTTGCAATCACTTTCAATTTAATTATGGAGAAAATCATAGAATCATTAAGGTTGGAAAAACCATCCCAGATCATCCAATCCAACCTTTGATTGAATAAAGGTTATGTGGTTATTTATCATTAATTTCATTTCCTGACTCTTAATCCCATTTTACCAGTGCTATGAAAGAACAAAATGATAAATAGAACCTGTAAGATATATTGTTGAAGAATATATTAACTAGTACTGATTAAAAGCAAAGTGAAGATGAGCAGGGAGATAATAGTTATTATGGAAAAGGGTATTTTGTTGGGTTTTGTTTGTTTTGGGTTTTTTGGTTTTGGTTTTGGTTTGTTTGGGATTTTTTTCAGAGGAAAATGCAGTTATCCATGTTAGATATCTATATGGCAATTTTTATTGCCAGTTCAGATACAATAAAGATTAGCCTTCAGGAGGCATTTAAAAATTAAGTAAACTGTTGTTGACAATTAGCCTACATCAGACACACACACTAATAAAGCATAGTCTCAATCAAATCTTTTCAACAAAGTGACTATTTGATTTATGCAGTTGTCCAGTGTCTGGATAGGTTAGATTTATTTTCAGTCAATGTACTTGATTAAATAATGCTCATATCTAAGGCTACAGGAAAAATAATAAAAAAACCCTGCCTGACATAAATGCAGCAGCACAGGGATAGACAATCGCACCTCAATAGCACAAGCACCAATGAAAATAATATGTTGGGAAAAAAACCAAAACAAAACAAGACAAGAAGAAGAGGTGCTTATAAGTAGAGATTAAAATGGAAAGCAAAAAACCCATTTCAGGCCCTGCCATTATTTTCTTGAAAAATCACTTCAAATTAGTAAGTGACATGTATAATTGTTTCTTTTTTATTAATGAAGACTGGTGACACTACTTTAGATATTATAACTGTTTTCCCACTAATGCAAACTTTTAAAATCTTTGTTTAATGCTCAGAGGAAGGACTCAGGAAAGTAATGTTTATAAGTAATATGATTCTAATATGATCTAATAAAAGATGCAGATGATAATTTGTAATCTGATAACAGTCAAAATAAAATTTTAAGGATAGCAAAATTGTTACTGCTTAACAGAGGAAATATGCCTTCAGAAGAATGTTGTGGTTATAGCCAAATAGGTGGGAAGATTTATTCAATTAACCTAGCAAACAAAGTGCAGTCATAAACCCCTGCTGTAATTAGCAGAGTATTTGCTTACTGATAGTGGTTAGAATTAATTTTAACTTGATTTAATTAGAAGGGAAAAAAAAATAAGTTGAGTTTTGGACCTAAGGTCTTCTCGCCTTCTAAAGCAGGGAGCAGAAGGTAACAGAGATACTGCTTAACTGTGAAACAGGGTGAGTAGAAGATCAGAAACAGGAGGAATA
This sequence comes from Poliocrania exsul, assembly GCA_035041345.1. Taxonomy (NCBI): domain Eukaryota; kingdom Metazoa; phylum Chordata; class Aves; order Passeriformes; family Thamnophilidae; genus Poliocrania; species Poliocrania exsul. The sequence continues at coordinate 135,895,510 of JAWWLZ010000082.1, read as the reverse complement.
CTAATACTAAAAATATTGTCTGGTTTGAGCCCTTGATAATCCATCCATTGTGTGTTATCATTTTCATCTTTTTTCTGAAGGACTAAGAATAAAAATGAAGCATTCCCTTACTTTCCATAGAAACTAAGTATTTCTGCCCTTTAATGTTTGCTTCTGTGGTTTAATTTTTTACTTGGTGGATCAGCATCTCATTTGTGGCATTTCCATGAGGTCATTCAGAGCTGTCCAAAAAGCAGAGTGCATTCCATAATGTATAGGGTCAGGCACAATGGTAATGTTAGGAAGCAAATTTGTTACAGTGATTCTGAAGGTTAATGGCACGTTTTTAATTTTTTTCTTGTATGATTCCATCTGGAAATCATCATCTGAAAAGGACTTTGAAACTGACTTTACATCTATTACTTTCAAAATTCTTATTGAATCATGAAAAAGATTTGAATCTAAGAGAGCAAAAAAATATGGAATCATATGTTTAACAGTAGAAGTGGAGGCTTCTCTGAGTTATTTTGCACTATTTGTTCTATTTCTGAAGAAGTAGAAGGCCCTTCCATAACACCTGTTCTAATGGGGTTTTCTGCATTAATATCTCAGGTTGTAGTTCAAAGTGTTGTGCACAAACATACCTCAAACTTTTCAAGTAGAATAGACACATATAGCCATGAGTTACATGATAAAAGTCTGTCACTTAACAGTAGAGACCTTTGAGTCTCTGCTTCTTTTAAGAAATGTAGTTACTTTGTGGCATTTGCACTAAAAAGACTCAATGCTTAGTAAAGGGAGATTCTGACTAAAAAATTGTCATATCCATGGAATTGCAAATCAACCAAAGGTGTAAATCTAGAGTTTAATCCTGGAATTCAATATGTTATATATGCATCCACATAACTAGGTTGTAAGGAAACATAACACAGAATGATAAAACCTTATAGGCAGGATAGTTAAGCATGGAAGAGAACTCATGAGCTGTCTAGTCCAATCTATTGCTGAAGGCAGGCTCATTTCTGAGGTGAGGCAATGTTGCTCAGTGCTTTATCCAGACAAGTGTTGCAAACCTCCAAAGAGGGAGATTGAACAACCTGTGTGGGCAACCTTCTTCAATGTCTGACTGTGCTCATGGGGGAAAAAGCTTTTTCATTTTTCCTTATTTAGAAATCATTGTTTACAGTCAGAATAAGCACATAAAAATTCAGTATGTCCAAACATCTGTTTGAAGTCTAAACATCTCCTGTGGTCTCTTTCTTCCTTATGGATAGGCAGTGGTATGACCTTTCCTCTGAGCAGGTTGGGTGATCTGGCAAATCCTTGCTCATGAGTTGAAGACACATGAAATCATGTTGGAGTCCTTCCTTCCCCACACTCATTTTGTCCCACTCATTTCATAGATATATGTGCATGCCTAGAGACATGAATCATGCTATCTTTTTCTAGACTACTAAAAGCTAAAGCTTATCTGGCCTGTGTAATTTATTACTATATAAAAGAGTCAAGCATTGGTGAGAAAACTATCCATTAAATTGCAGTGTGTACTTGCATCAGGCAGGGAGTCAGACACAGTCACAGAATCACCTTGGCTCATTATGGTACGAATGAACAATTTACAAGGCCACTGTGATGATATTTTTGGGGGAAAAAAAAAAAGTTCCCACTTTTATTTCCTGCTCATACTCTACCTTGTGTTGGCTCAGGCATTTACCCAGTCACAAAGGAACTGTACCAGGAAGTGATAGACAAAAAACAAGGGTTTTTTCGTCCTGTGTTAGTCAGCAGGTAGCATTAGAGTTGAAGAGAACAGTGGGACACATAGGGAGTGGAATAGTTTTCCTTGAATAAGTAGAAACACTTTATTGTCAAAATAAACCCTGAACTGTTTTCTTCTCTGGTATCTGCAGATTGAATGAGTATCCATGATTCATGCAAGGGTTTACTTTTTTTTTTTTTTTAACATTATGTGCACAGACTTCACTGACTTATTTGATTTCCTTTATATTTTTAATTATGCATCCTTAGTTTAATGTATTCCTGTGATGATGTAAAATGTTTTGTTTTGATTAATGTACTCGGTGTCAGGAAGACAATATTTCATTGTTGCTGCTGTGAAACACAGTGTATTCCTGCTGGTTAAATGCACTTGTCTTGAGGAAGCTTTTCTGAGGCTGCTCCTAATTTCTTGCCCTTCCTATGTTCACGAGTACTCTAAAAGTGAGCATTGCTAAGCCTTATCTGAAGTTGCAAATTTTCATTATTCTGATAGTGCTTTTAAATATGTATGAAGTTATACTCACCTGTAGTCAAACAGCCACCAGCAATTATCAAATGAGCAGTTATACATTGGCCGGGCTTTTCACATACATTCTTCTCAACAGAGATAAAATCATATTATTTCACAAAGTCATATTAGTGCTCAGAAACAAATTGAAAAATATTTCTCATGAATCTTTATATGTAAGAAGAGTACTCAGGTTTTTCCATCATCCTTCTTGGACTACTGTTTTTGTGGTTCTGTGGCTCACTTTAACATTCTGTGAATGGAGCAGCCCAGAGAGTTTTGAGACTCTGTTTTGTAGAAACCAGCTAAATAAAAGTCTAGACCTAGAAGGTTTTACTAATGAATACTTAAAAAGCATGATCAGTGATAAAAAATAACAAAAGCAAAAATATCTGGAGTCTCCTACAGCAGTTTCTGGGGAAAAATAGAGGTAGTAAGATGGCTTGATGATTTAACAGAGCACTTTCACTGTGCTTACTCCAGCAGAATACTGCACTTGATGTGATGTGGTCATTTGTTGTAGTCTCAAGATGGCAATTGTTGGAGTAGTGAGTGAGACTGATTGCTTTTGTCTTGACTGAAACACTAAGTAAGGCTGAAACAGCCACATTTTATGCTGCATGAGTCATATGGTGGGGGAAAGTGTATTAGGACAACATAAATCTCAAAACAAGGCAGGGAAAAAATCCACAACAAACCCCAAACCCAAAGAACAACTAAAACTCAACACATATAATTGTTTCCTTTGTCATTCCAGAATAATTATAACTTCACACTTTCTTGTCATATGGTCTGAGTCCCTGTCATGTTTAATTTATTCAGCAAAATAAGTGATGTGTTGTGGGAGAACAGTAATCTCTGAAGAGATAATTCCAAATCACTTTTCTATGTAGATTCTAAATTAAGAACTTTAGTATGTTTTGTATATTGGGTCAACTATATACATTCATAATTCTATCTTTTTTGTCCCAGGCACAAAAGCCAAAAGTATAATATTTTGAATACATGAATGAAATCCTTTGCATTCATGAATAGACCCTGACAAGATAAAACATGGCTTATATGGGCCCTACAGGCTAATCAGAACTTCAGATGCTTCTTTTTGATTGTCCATCTGTTTTGCCTGTGAAAATCACTTTAGGTGATTCAGAGTGCATATTCACTTGTAAAATGAACCAGTGACTGAAACAAACCATTAAGCATCCTTTGAAATTGCTAATGCAATTCAGTTACATTAAGGATCAACACAATGTCAAACCAGTGTCAGAGTAATTTTTTTTACAATGAAATAGCATCCAATAAGCAGGTGACCAGTCAAACCCCACAGATTTCTGGTCATGACATAACAGTCAGTAAAAAAAGAAAATAAGCCCTTCATCTATACTTACTGTATGTTTATTTCTTTTACATACAGTAGGTCATGCAAGTAAAAAAACCAACAAAATGAAGCAATCTAGAGTATCAAAATGAGTCTTAAACAAATTACATATTGTCACCCCACCTCAAAATTTAAAAAAAGGCTATTCAAGTCATTGTGTCAATTTCAAAAATATTTTTATCCAATAAAGTTTGAAACTGTTTCTAAGGTTAAGAGTTTTATGTGTTTCCAATTGAAATACAATGCAGTTTCATTATTTTGAAACCCTGAGAGTAAATTAATTTGAATATATTTTAAAAAAAAAACACCAAACAACATTTGAAATTTAAATGCAATTTTCCTGACCTAATTAATAAACCATGTTAATATTCTGGTACCCTATGTCAAGACAGGTATGAGAAACATGATAAGCAGTACAGAAAAGGGAAAAAATATGGAAACGGATGTGGAAAAGAATCTATACAGAAGAATAAAAATAGAATAAAACTTTAAAATTTTGGAAAGAAATAACTACAAATGGATGTGAAAGATTCTTAAAATTATCAATAACATATTTCAGGTAAATAGAGAACATTCATTACTCTTTTCTTACACTAAAATAAATAAGGACACCCAATGATTTATCACATAGGAGATTTAAAACAAAAGGTAGAACATTTCTGTTGTATACATAATACAGTTATGGAAGTTACTGACATGTGATGTTACAGATAGAAATAAATAGATTGAAAAATGGATCAGAAATTCGTAAAAGGAAAACCTATCAAAGGATATTAAACAGGCTCTTCAGGAGAGATAGGAAGAGCAGGTGAAGCAGTGGGGTGGGGTTACATGTAATGGAGGGGCTTGAATGTATGGACTTTGCAGTTGACAATGACACAGTTGAGAGCCTTTGGGTAAGGATTAAGGGACAAACAAATAAAGTGGATGTCATTATAGGAGTCTCATATAAGGTATCCAGCCAGGATGATGACACTGATGAATTATTCTATAAGGAACTAAGAAATACCTCTAAATCAAACAATCTTGTCCTTAGGTGGCTTCATTTGACAGATGTTAAGTGTGATTACCACACAGATGTCAGAAATAGATCCAAAAGATTCCTTAAATACCTGGTTGGTATTGGTGCTAAGAGACATGCTCTCTTTGATTTGTTGCATTTTAACAGAGAGGGGGGTGTGATGAAGTGGTGATTGATGACTGTCTTGGGCACCACAACCATGAAGCAATGCAGTTTAAAATCTCTGTTGACAGGAGGAAAACTAGCAATAAAACTTCAACTCTGGACATGAGGAGAAGAGACTTCAGATTGATCAGGGAACTAATTGATGTAGTCCCCTGGGAAAATGCTTTTGAAGTAGTTGGGATTCATCAGTGCTTATCACTTTTTGAGTGTCATCTACTAAGAACACAGGAGCAGGCAATTCCAAAATGTTGTAAGTCAAGCAGATGAGGCAGAAAGCCAGCTTAACTGTGAAGGCATCTTCTGGAGCTAAGGCAAAAAAAAGAAAGTGTATGGCCAGTGGAAGCAAGGTCAAGTGAATACAGAGAAGTTGCTCTCCACTTTAGGGAGAATAGTTGCGTGGCCACATGATGAGATGGGTGAACAACAAGGTTATGGGTCACGCACAAAGGGTTATAGTTTATGGAGTAACATCAGTCAGGCAACCAGTCACTAGTGGTGTTCCTAAGTGCTCTATTTGAGGGCCAGTGCTCTTCAATGTCTTCGTAAATGACTTATAGGCAGGACTTGAAGGTGTACTAAGTTTGCTAATGACAATAAACTGGGATAAGCTATTGGCTCTTACAGGCAGAGAGGCCATGCAGAGGGACCTTGACAAATCAGAGAACTGAGCAGTCACCAGCCATTTGAAGTTTAACAAAAGCAAGTCTTGGATTCTGCACCTGGGATGGGGCAACCCTGGATATGTGTACAGACTAGGGAATGAGATACTGTAGAACAGCACTTGGAAAAGGGATCTGGAGATCCTGGTGAATGGCAAATCAAACATGAGTCAGCAGTGCCCTGTCAACCAGGAGTACCAACAGTGTCTTGGGGTGCCTCAAGCACAGCACTGCCAGCTGGTCAAAGGAGGTGCCTGTCCCGCTGTATTCTGTACTGGTGTGGCCTCATCCTAAGTACTGTGTGCAGTTTTGGGTAACACAATATAAAAAGTATCTAAAGCTATTAGAAAATGTCAAAAGGTGAGCTGTAAAGATGGTGAAGGGCCTTGAGAAGAAGCCATACAAAGACAGGCTGAGGTCACTTGGCTCGTTCAGCCTGGAGGAAACTGAGGGGAGATTTCATAGCATTCTGCACCCTCCTCAAGAGGGAAGGTGGATGATCTCTTTTCTCTGACCAGTGACAGGATCCAAGAGAATGGCATGAAGCTCTGTCAGGGGAGGTTGAGGCTGTATATTAGGAAAAGGTTTTTCAAGCAGGGGGTGGTGTTTGGGCACTAGAATATGTTCCTCAGGGAAGTGGTCACAGCACCAAGCCTACCAGAGTTCAAGAAGCATTTGGACAACACTCTCAGGCACATGGTGTGATTCTTGGGGTTGTACTGTTCAGGGCCAGGAACAGAACTTGACAATCATTGTAAGTCCCTTCCAAATCTGAATGTTTCTCACTTCTGTAAAGATCTGCTTGAAGCAGCCCATTCAAAAAGCCTGCAGTCCATAAAACTTCTGGAAATTGTAATGATGTATGGAGGGATGAATCTCGTTATGTAGAATCACAGTTTCTGACACTCCTGATGAATTATCTGTTACTTCTCATTTTCAGAAATAAAATATTATTATCTGTATGTTTCTTACTTAGCACGTCAGTACATAAATTCTTAGAAAACTTAAAGGACATGATGGGTATTATACAGTGTGTTATAATTCCAGTCATGCCAATAAGAAATTTTTGCATGATTTATATGAACAACAGAAATTATCAAAACTGAGATGTATTAGGAATTTTACATCTGCAAAACATTTTGCAGGCTGAAGTTCAGAAGTTTTTGGTTTATAAGAAAGTTCTGCCTTTGTTTAGGGCTTATGATAGGAAAACTGAAAGCTGCTAAATCATTATTTAAGGCATCAGCAAATGTGGAATCTAATATTCCCGCCTTGGACTTCTGACAGGCAGACTTTGGCCTGTTGAGAACACTGATTGACATAATCTCTTGGGAGTCAGTCCTGAAGGTCAAAGGAGTCCAAGAAGGCTGGATGGGCTTCAAAAGAAAATTGTTAAATATTCAAGAGCAGGCTGTCCACATGTGTAGAAAGACTGGCCTGATCAAATAGGGAAATTAGGTTGAAACCTAGGGGAAAAAAAGAGAATCTATTGCCTTCAGAGGGAGGGAGAACCATAAGGACGTTGCAAGGTTATATAAGGAGAAGACTAGAAAGGCCAAAGCTCAACTAGAACTTGATTTGACTGCTACATTAAAGGAAAATAAAAAAAAGTTTCTATGAATACTTTGGTAGCTAAAGTAGGAACAAGGAGTGCCTCCATTATTTATTGAATTCAAAAGTGTAGTGTAGAGGCAAGAGATGAGGAAAAGACAGAGGTGCTTAAATGCTTTCTGTGCCTCAGTTATCAGTATCGAGACCAGCCTAACCTTGGTTTGGGGAAAGGTTATGGAAGAGATCATTCTGAATGTGATTACATAGCACATGCAGGATGCCCAGGGGATCAAGCCCAGCCAACAGGGATTTATGAAAGGCAGGTTCTGCTTGACCAACCTGATTTCCATCTATGACAAAGTGACTCAATTAGGAGATGAAGGAAAGGCTATGGATGTGGTCTACTAGACATCGGTAAAACATTTGACACTGCTTCCCACAGTATCCTCCTAGAGAAACTGGCTGCATGTGGTTTGGATCAGTGGTCTTTTTGATGGGTAAAAACTGGTTGGATAGTCATACCCACAGTGTTGTGGTGAATAGAGATAAATCCAGTTGGAGACAGTCACTCGAGGTGTTCTCCAGGGCTCAGTACTGGGGCCAGTCCTGTTTAACATCTTTATTGATGATCTGGACATGTGAATCAAGTGCATCCTCAATAAATTGCAGATGACACTAAGTTGGGTAGAAGGGTTGAACTGCTCAAGGATAGGAAGGCTCTGCAGAGAGGCCTGGATAGATTCCATCACTGGGCTAAGGACAACTGCATGAGGTTCAATAAGGCAGTGTGCTGGGTCCTGCACTTGGGTTACAACAACCCCACACAGCACTACAGGCTGGGGAGGAGTGGCCCGAGAGCTGTGCTGCAAAATGAGACATAGGGGTGCTGTTTAACAGCCAGCTCAGTAAAAACCAGGAGTGTGCCTAGGTGGCCAAGAAGGCCAGGGGCATCTTGTCCTGTATAAAGAATAGTGTGAACAGCAGGACTAGGGCAGGGATCATTCCCCTGTATTTGGCATTGATGAGGCTGCACCTTGAGTACTATGTCCAGTTCTGGGCCCCTCACTTTAAAAAGGACATGGAGACACTGGAGCCTTTCCAGTGAAGGGCAACAAGGCTCTTGTAAAATCTAGAAAACATGTCTTATGGGGAACAACTGAGGGAGCTGAGTTTGCTAAGTTTAAAGAAGAGAAGACTCAGGGTGGACCTCATCACTCTCTACAACTACCTGAAAGGGGGTTGTAATGTGGTGAGGACTGGTCTCTTCTTCTGTGTCTGCAGTGAGAGGACCAGAGGAAATGGTCTAAAACAGGGGAATTCAAATTAGATATTAGATAAATTTCCATAGTAAGCTTGGTCAGGCATTGGAATAGGTTGCCCAGGGAGGTGGTGGAGTCATCATCCCTGAAGGTGTTTAATACATTTCTGGACCTGACACTGAGTGATATGGTTTGATGGTTTAGGGATTGCAGAGGTAGTGCTGGGTTGATGGTTGGACTTGATAATTTTAAAGGTCGCTTCCGCCCCAGTTAACTCTATTATTTCACCTGGTACTATGTAATGTTTATTCATAATGAACACTAAGATGTGAGCCATACTTCTAATGTCAGTTTCGTATGGGCTTTTGTGAAGTGTTTTCTAGCCCACTAGGAATTCTCATTGGATTTTTCTTCCCTCTACTAAAAAGCTTATTAATGAAGATATATCTTGATTAAGTAAACTTCTTATCTTTCTTAGATAAGTAGACTTTTTGGACCTTTCTGTAAGAGCCAATAAGTAAGTTATTGGCACCTTCACATCTCTCAATCAGCCTTTTCTGTAGCTAAACTTGCGGCATTGGATTGGTGTCTTTGCATCAGCAGAAAAAGGTACCTACTACACAGTACATACTCTTTCATCCTTGAAGCATATAACACGGGTTCTGACATCTTTCATGTAGATATATTGCACTGCTGCAGAACTTCTTTTCCCAATTATTTTTTATGTCAGATGACAAACTTTTACCATCATCTCTATTTGCTGAGCAAGAACATGCTGTCCTGAATGTCCAAAGTGAAGTGAAGGGTAAGGTGAAGGACTGTTTGAATGAGGCTTATTTTCTGTTTAGTAGCTGACACCACGTCTTTCTAGGAAAAAAAAAAAAACACCAAACAATCCTGAACTGAAGCTTTCAGCTTTTTAACAAAACTTTCCAATTCTGTATAACTTATAGAATCTGAGATTCAATCCCAAAATGCACACAACTTTGCTTGTTTGTGCTTTGGTTTATTTTTGACGTGTGTGTTTTCTGGAGAGTTAATTATAAAAGGGGAATTCCTTAATAAGGTGAAATTAAGGAAGTTCTACAGTGTTGAATGCAATTTAAAGCAGAGTTCAGCTCCTGTGGGAGAGAAATGAGAGGTGATTATGACAGGGACAAAGGCTAACAGTCCTTAGAGTATTATTTTTTCATTTTGTTTTGAATTAAAAATGAATCTGCTAGCAAGACCTTCCACAAACCTGTTAATGGATTTAAATTAGGTAACTGAAAGTTTATACTGAAAAGTTCACTAACCATGAAGCTATAGCTTAGCTAAATGTGCTGAGAATTATTTTTATTACCATAGTCTGTGCATCATGCATTTTTAGACATACATTGGAATATTATTGAAATGTTGCATTCTCTTTGCTTTTAGTGACTTTAGACACTGGGTCCCCAAAATTCTGAAGTAGAGCATCACACTAGTCTGTTCTGGAAAGATTCCGTACACAGAAATGAAGCTTAAATCCCCAAACTTTCAATTTCAAGTATGTGTTGCTGCTTAAAAAGTAATACAACTTGAATTAAATTAAAGCCTTATTTATTCAGTATGACTATTCCCCTTAGCTTTTACAAAACTTGTGACCGATGCAGGAAAAGGGTAAAAATGAACCTGGTGGTTTCAATTGCCTAGTTCAGTTTGCACAGAGAAATCCAGATTACTTTGCAACAGGTCCTGTATTACTGGTGTCTGATTTTCCTTTGGCTTCTTCCTGAAACATATGAAATAGATTTAGACTTTAGTGGCTCTGAATTCATAGTAGGAGTATCTGTCATGTGCTTAGATTGAAAACCAGTTGATGCAACCAACTGAGTCATTCAAGAGAATATGTATATATATATTTTACATTAAAAAAAATGTAGAAACAAATACTCTTTAGTGTGCAATTAACCCTGAAAGAAATAAGGAAATTAGTGGTCAGAGTAGGATGCACTGCAGAGAATAATATCCAGCCATCTAAGTAATTAGTATTTTTATAGACAAAAATGGAAGGTAGAGGTACTATATCAAATAATAGATATACATATATTTGTTTGCACTGAGCTAAGCAAAAATGAAAATTATAGATTTCTTGTAATATATCCTTTGGTATTATATTTTAATGTATATCTGAATTCAAAGAAAAAAGAAAAAAAAGACTAATGCTGTCATTATTAAATGTTAAATTAGAAGAGCAAGGCATTCTTTGTATTCTAAAAAATAATCAGATACATGTTTAAGACTATTTGATGAAAAGGAGGATTTGATTTATCTGGAAATCAATTGAAAGAACAGAATGGCAGTTTATGGGCCTACTAAATTTTTAGAAATAAGTCCTTTGTTTCTTTTGGGTTTTGGTTTTGTTTTTTTTTTTAATGGTGCAAAACAAAAAGAATTTGTCTAAAGTATGAAGTATTAAGGAAGTTTGAATTGAAATTTCTTATTATTTATAGGTAAATAGACATCAGTACTAAGGAAAAGGACAATAGACATTAATAAACTTACCAAGACATTTCAAAAAAGTAGGGTTAATAAAACCTGCAGGAGATTTAGCAGAAAGTGGAAGTACATAATAATAGACTATCCTAATTCAAAAGAAATATATAAATCATAATAACAGACCTTTAAAGCTCCTGGTGCAGTCATAAAGATATACAGAGCAGAAAGGAATTTTGCAAAAGGTGAGAAAGGAACCACATGACTCATGAATAAAAGCATAAAATAATGAGGCTATCACAGTTGCTGAATTACAACTACCAACGGATATAAAAGACGATTATGGAGAGAGCTTATAAATACATTACAAGTAAAAAGAAAACAAGAAAAATTGGGTCCTCAATGCAAAGGAAAGAAAAGAGGGCAAAGGACAGGAACACCTGAGAAATTGTAACAGACAGTTAGCACTGAACCTTGGAAAAAATAATGGAGTAAGTGATGAAAAATTACGTACTGTGTAATTTAATTCTCTTTGCTAACCCTTATTTTATTATAAACTAGTGGGAAAAAAGATTCTGTTTTTCCTAAATATGTGGTGTACTTAATCTGGAAAAGGCGCAAAAACATAGTTACTAGTTAGTCTCTGCAAGTTGTGTTGTATCTTAAATTGCTTAGTTCTAGGCCTGATAATGTTGAATATTTTTGCAGTATCTTTGGTAGTGGAGAATAATTATGGAGAAGTATCATTAATGACACTGAACTGTGGGGTGTTACAGAGTCTTTAAAGGACAGAAATACACTTCAAAATGATGCTGATAAATCAGAGTGAATTTGAACAGTGTGTAATTTCGTTCAGACCAGTTCAAAATGTTGTAGAGTTAGTGAAGAAGACAGAGTATTAAGTAAGAAGTAAACACCCAGACAGAGGACTAGTGCCCAGCAAATACATCAAGAAAACACAAAACAGTAAGTAGCCAGGAGCAAAATTGTTGACCGGTATGTCTTTGTGTGCACATGCTTTTGTGTATGTGTGGGGTGATCACCCTGGTAAGGTCTTGATGAGTTGAGGGAAACGCCTCAACTCACCCTGGAGAGATGCTGACAGGACAGACTCCAGTGTCTCCCTGAGAGTGCTTATTGATGGGGTTACCAAAGAATGGAGTGTTATGGAAATGACATGGCCTTTTTTGTGCACTGTGTGGCACTCTGCAGAGACCCAAAGCGCCACCCCTCTGGCATCTGTCTATCACCCCCAAAGTATTGACTGCAGTCACACAACCTACCTAAAGGAAAAGAAAAAAAAAGTATAAAAAGAGATTAGGCTTGAGCAAAAACTAGGGAGAATACTTCCACCCCCTCTGAGAGGGCAACCTATGAGCTACCCTGTCTCCCCCACCCCCACCCCATCAGACATTGCAGGGGTAAGCAACCAAATTCTTACTTTATTTTCCCATGCCTTACTAATTATAATTTGTTATAGCTCATTGGGTGTATATGTGTTAGTGGGAAGCGGCTATATTCTTCCTGTTGCTTTTCCTTTGGGTTACTGACTGTTTAAATGTGGAGTTGAGCTGTTGTGTTTCTGGTTAGTAATCCTCTGTTAGTTAAGTCTGTCTTGGGAGGAGTATACTGCTGGAGTTGCCTGTAGAATGTGTTTTGTGCCAGTTTCTTTTGGGGTATTTTGTCATCAATTAAATACAATCCTGCAGCTGAATGTCATCATCGACTAAGCAACCCATATAGTCATTGTCACATACTTGTATTAATAAAAGTTATTTCAGGAGCTGTTCTTGCTATTGTGTGGTCCATAAACTGAGTATCAACGACCTCTCCAGGCAGTGTGCTGTCCTGTATTGCCTCTTCAGGTGAGACACAGACAGGTTGATCTGGGTTATATAAAGCTTTGATGTTCTGGGATGCTTATAGTTAATAAGTTCTCCCTGGCTAAAGTGTAGTCTTCATAGGAAGGTTGAAAATCTTTCCAGACTGTGTTCTTTCCCATGTTTGACAGTCAGTGCTGGGTTCATAAAGTTTTGATTGTTCCGAAGATGCTTATAGCCAATAACTTTATATTAATACAGGTGGGACTAGAAATCTTTGCATTTCTGTCCCTCTCCCCCCTTTCACTTGACAATATGCAAAAGTAAATTGCCATTATAGTATTTGCCCTGCATTATCCAGGCACAAAACCTTCATAAATTGCAGATAGGGATGAGGATGCTGGAAAGTGTTGAATTCTTAAATAGCTGGAAAAAACCTGTGCATTGAAGTTCATTTGCAAATGTAAATTATATTTGATTTTTATACAACCTTTAAAACTGCTTTACCAATTAACACAAATCATTTCATGTTTCCTAATCAGGTATTTTCCATTATATCTTTATAAAATTGAAAAAAAATCATCAGGTGGTGGTGTAGCTCAGTAGGCCTAATATTTGTTCACTGTGGCATGCTATGATGGGTATTAAAGGTTAGGCGTAAAGCATACTGGTTGAAACAGCTGTGGACCCCAAGCTTGTTTTCACCTGCCCATGCTGTGTGTAGTTTGCTCTGGTTATCTTTCTAGTAATTACATTATTATAAATGCAATATTTTAAAGCTCAGTCATAATTTATAGCAAGTGGATTAGTGACCTACTATCTTTTATCAGTTATTAGATATGAGTATTTGCAAACTTTTCAACTCAGATCTATCAGGATAATGGAGTCTCTCAGTGTACTTAGATAACATTATCTCATTAACACTAATATCAGTAAAAGACATCATATAAGAATTTAATTAGATAATAGACTCTGATACAAGATATTTTCAAACTAATATTGGTGGCTTTTTACTGCATAATTTAGATTATGTTACTTTACAGTCAAAATGTCATGAACAAAGGTAAAATTCATTTGGTGAAATGCAACTTAATTTTTTGCAGTAATACTTTGTTTATATAGTAAAGTAAATCAAAATTATTATTCTAAGGAATATTTACTCACTATCTCGTCTAGTCCGGAAAATTTGCATAATGAGCTGGCTGCTCAAGTAGGGCACCAGATTTTCCTGAAGTACAAGATATTTCATTCTAAAAGCACAGACTGTCAGTAAATCTTCCAAACTTTGTTTTGGTTCTCCCTCAAAGCTTTTATATATATTAGTCAATATATTAAACAATTATATTATTTTATATAATTTTATTATAAATAAATATTTGAGTAAATATTTTGTGTTCTGTTTAAAAGCAGATATTACTAAGCAGGCCTACTTTGTTCATTTTTTGGGAGGAAAGGGAGAGGCAAAAAAGTGAGGATTAAGAACAAATTATATCTGCTTATATCACAATGAAAATATTATTTTTACATTCTAAGACACAAACATTTAAAATGTTGGGGTGTTTTTATATTTTTAACAGCTGTAAATTAAAGAATTTTGAATCCAAGGAGTTTTATAAGTAACAGAGACTGATATAGTAAAATCAATTTGAAATAGTTCCAATTATAACCTTTTTTAATTTTAAATAATATTATGCACAATTAAAAATAGACTATAGTATTTTATCATATTCAGGAGAATCTTACACATTTTTCTAGGTTCCTAATTTATTGTTGTATTGTTTTTTTCAACATTTATTGCTCTTTAAATTTTCAGTATGGACTGTGTTAACAGGGAGTGTGAAGTCTTCTGATGGACAAATTAAAGTACAAATGTTCAATTTAGAGACATGGTTCCAAATCATGGAGAGGTTAAAATGCTGTGACATGGATCACTAGTTCACAGTCTGATTTACTGGAAACAGCAGGTGATTTGCAGTTAGACCCATGCAGTGGTGCCCCAAAGCATATGCTCATCTCTGAGAGCAGCATTTAGTTTTAGAAAGAAAATGATAGCATAAATTGTGAGCTTACACATGCCTGTGTATGAAGAATTGACATCAATAAAATAATTTGTACATGTATACAAGCTTATACTTCAACTTAAGAAACAAAAAATTCCTTGTCTCATTTCCCATAACATTTGCAACAAATGTTGCTTTTAAAATTGTTTTTATATTATCTATTTTTCTAAAAAATGTTGAACACACTTAAAAAATTGTATGTCTTTGTTTTTCTGGATATCTTAGCATATGTAAATTTAATTATCCATAGTTTATCAATACAACAGTTTGGTGCATCCTTTTCAACAGGATCTTTCATAAATCTGTTGCCTGATGCCTAAATTCCTGTGGAAATAGACACTCAGAAACAATATTAATGGAGAAAGATAGATGGTATAATTTTATTGAAAACTTTCGAGGTGCACACCCAAGGTGCACACACATGCGCAGACCCACACTTGCACAAAGACATGCACACAGACATGCGCATAGACATGCACACCCGTGACCAGGGATGTCATGGCTTTTATAGCTTCTCCAGCAATTTATATATGAAATATCAATAACCAACCATGATCTTCATTTCCCTCTGTGCCCCATCCACAGGGGTCCTCAGAACTGCCCCTTGGAGAAGTTCTAGAACTTCCAGTCCTTCTTCTTGTGTTTTGTTTTCATGCTATCTACAGGTGGTTTCTTACAAACACCATGGCCTTGGCAGGGCATGAGAAAGCTCATGAATCTGTTAGAAAGACCTTTAGTAACTCACCTAAATGTGGCCAGCCTAAGTTATATAATCTCAAAAATCTACAAAATATACTAAATCCTTAGGCATCAAGTCAGTAGAATTTGGTTCAGAATTTATACACACCAGTTCACGTATATCTGCAAGGTCAGTTCACTGTCATACCAACCTATATCTAGAATTGGAAGAGGTACAGCTGCAACAATAGCAATCCTTTCTCAGGGCAATTATTCGTGCTTCTGTGTTCATGGATATCTCTGAATGCTGTTTCACTTTGAAACACAGGAATGTGTCAACTCCAGCCAGTTGTGTGGCACAAAGGGCCTAGATATGCGAATAATCTACAGAGTATACACAGAACTGAAAAGGACATTGGTTCTCAGTAAAGAACAGAAGACATCATTTCAGTCACTAATCTCTGGGATCAGTAATGAAGACATTGTTTCAGATGAGAAAAAACAACTGTTCTAATATTTTAAGATAAAATATGCATTTCATAGATACAGCGGTTAGTGCCAGAAAGCACTAATGGATAATTCTGTCAATGACAGCCTTGTGCATTTGATTTGTTTTTCTGTGCTAATTTAAAAACAAACAAACAAACAAACACAAAAAAACCCAAAAAAAACCAAAACAACAAAAAACCCCCAAAACAAAACAATAACCAGTCTTCTCCCATCTTCTCTTAAAAGTGCTAAGTGATAAAAAATTCCCAATTATCTCATTTTAATTTTTTTTTAGTCTGTTCTAATAGTCAACGATTTTTTTGCAAAAATAGGGTGAAAAATACACTTTGTATGAGTTTAGCATTGACTTCAACTGCTAGTGTTGTAATGTCTTTCTCAAGTTAGAGAAAAAAAATCTTTTTTTTGTTTTTACATTCCTTTTCTTTTAAATTTGATACATTAAGAAAATTTGGTACATCAATTTTTGGGCAACGTATTTTTTGATGCGCCCAGAGAACTTCGTCTCTCTCCTTCAGTTTCCTGGTGTCTGCAGAGATGCTTCTCTCACATATTCTCACACCTCTCTTCTGGCTGTGGTTTTTCAACAGTTTTTCCCCTTCCAGCAGCTTCTCACAGAGGCCAGTTTTGTAGCCATGCCTCCTGCCAAAATCTTGCCACTCAAATCCAAAACAATCCTCCAAGTGCTACAGGTTCTGTTAGGAGAGCCACTTTCAGCACAGTGCTCTCCATGGGCTGCATGGGAACAGCTGGAATACCTCCTGACCCTCCTCCTTCTGTGACCTTGGAATTAGCAGGATTAGTTCCTTACATATTTTTTTTCCTCATTATGATTGACTGTTTAGTTTTTGCCCTTTCTTAAACAGATTTTCACAGAAGTCACACCAGCTCAGGTGATGGACTCAGCTGTATGCTGTGGTGAATTCACTGTGGAGTTGACTAGGGTTAACTGTGTCTGGCACAGGGCAAGCCCTGGTCTCTTCTTGCAGAAGGCACTCCTACAGTTCTCTGTAACAAAGAAATAAAATATTCTAATTTTTTAGGAGGTGTCCATCTACAAAAACAAGCAAAGCAAAGCAAGCAAACAGCATCCCCAGAAGGAAATGCAATTTAGATTACTAAATCTAATATAAACAGAAACATTATTTAATTTGAAGGGGTTTTTTATTATGATCCATCAAACTGAGAATTAGAGTAATTTCTTTCAACATGAACTGGTTTTCATGTGTGCTGATACTTCTTGTTCAATCCCCTTCTCTCTTTTTAACTCTTATCTAATAGGATTAAATGTGGGCTGTCCTGTCCCTTATTACTCAGATTGTCCAAAACTTTGGTCCTTAAAGACATTCTGTTGGTTATATGTCTATGAAATAAAAGTGAGGGAGGTATACAATAGCCACATCTCCATTTTATCATAACATCTTAAAAATCCTCCATACAAAAAATATGAGAAATGTTTCCATAATTGCAGTCAGAGAACATTTGAATACGAATATTACAAATGCAGTAAGAGAAGTATAATTGAGTATACATAAAAAGAGCAAATTCATAGTGTTTAAATGAGATAAATTGTCATAGAAAACTAGTACAGTTCTAATTATTAGAACAGTATAATTGGAAGATTTGACCTCTATCTCTGCCTGGGAGTAGCAGGAATAAGGAGGGGAAAACTGGGAGGCAAGGATGACTCCACACAGGCCATACTTGCTATCTGCTTGCCAATAATATGCAGTTCTACAGGGGCTGAACACAGTGGTCACAGGCAGAGACTTAGAGTCAATTCACAGCCCCCAGCTTGTTAAGTGATATGCCAGGTTCATGGGCCCTCTAGGAGCCCAGTCAAACAGAGATAATCAAGGACAGAACCGGAGCAGTCTTAGGCTGAGCTGGAATGGGGTTCCTGGACCCAAGGGCAGAGGCTTAACAGAGTCCCCAGCCAGGGCTAGTCAGTGTCAAGAGGGTGCCTTTTTGGTCCAGGCAGCTTCTGATTTTGTCTTAGATTTTTGTGGTGGAGAACAATATGTTGTCTCTTTATGCATTGGATTTTTTTTTTTTACTATTGTTGTTATTAAATAAAGTATGGTACAGTTTCTTGATATTTGATGAGCGCTTTGAAATGAAAGTTCTATAAAATCATTGAGTAAGAAACTTATTTGCTTACAGATATATTGCAGAAGGATGAAAAGCTACTACAGATAAATAGAATCAATTTTAAAATGTAAATGACTTACTTGGCAAATTCAGTAGAATTAGAAGGAGCCCAGATATTTGAGATATAAAAGAAAGTTCTTGCTTGGTGTGCAATTGAGCAAAACATTCACAAAAAAAATATAAGGTGGATATTAAGGTGAATGGTTCTCTGAGTAATCTGCATGGATTCCTTGGCAACAATTATATTTAAATTATGCAGTAAAGAGGAGCCCTTTCTGGCAGATTTCAGATTCTACCTTGATACATTTTCAAAGCGAGAAAATAGGAAATAGGAAGAAGTGAAGATTTAGAAAAAGATCACCTGTAATTTAATTCGAGCTATTTAATATTTATCCTCTTTGTATTGTTGAGTTATTCTTTAAAGGCATTTCAGGTCTTCTGTCTTATTATAACACCTAAAAAGGGCAAAATAATATAAGTGACTCAGACTTAACATGACAGCATTTTGAATTTTTATTCTAACAGTAAGGAACAACTCTTTTAAGATATATTCACATTTTGATGTAATATCTAACTATGAGTAATTAGAGTGGCAGATTCTCAGGAAAACTCAGATTCTAAAAGTACTTTTTCTAGTAAGACCCATGGGATTTTAATTTTGCTGCAGAGTAGGAGTAATTTAACTTATATTTTAAACTTTATCTCCATCCAGAGTTGCATGACAATTTCCCTTCATGCTCTACAAAAAATATAATTAGAGTCTTTTACCAGTTTGAATACTGCATGCCTATATGTGCTTTTCATTTTAACCTCTTCAGTTTCATGAAGTACTAAGGATTAGGGAGAGAAGTTAAATGATAATTAGCTTCATGAAGGAGTTCTCTTTGCTTCCTATTTCCAATGCCTCCTAGTTTCTTTAGTGTGAGTCTGGTCATACTGAGAGCAACTGTCAATTGAGTAAATATGACTTTTGCCTTATTGGGAAATGGCCACAGGCCTTGTATTGATCTGACAGCCAGATTGTCTCAGAACTCTTCTGTATCATGCCCTGTGCTATTTTCAGCTGGTCTTTGTGCTCTGACAATTGCTTGTTGGTCAAGTACTATCATGTATATGAAAGGTCTGATGACCCTAGGCAGTTGCTGTGTAACACACATTGGCCCTCTATGTTAATTTGGGCTGAGGAAGACTGGGAACTAATGAAAAAACCAGAAAGCTCTGTTTAGGAAACATTAAATTGCCCAAAGATGATTCAAGACTGAGGAAGGAGAGTTGTATCATGATGATCTCAGGATATTGATCATAAAATCACAGGATGATTTGAGTTGGAAGGGATCTTAAAGATGATCTAGTTCCAAGCACTCTGCTGTGAGCAAGGACATCTTTCACTAGAGCAGGTTACTCAGAGCCCCATCCATTCTGACCTTGAGGACTGCTAGGGATGGTGCATCTACAAGTTCTCTGAGCAACATGATCCAGTGCCTCACCACCCTCACAGTAAATAATTTCATCCTAATATCCAATCTAAATCAATTCTCTTTTAGTTTAAAGTCACTCTTCTCATCCTACCACTACATGCCCTTGCAAAAGTCCCTTTCCAGCTTTCTTGTAGGCTCCCTTCAGGTACTGAAAGGCCACAATTAAGTTACCTCGGAGTCTTCCCTTCTCTGTTCTAACAATCCCAACTCTCTCAGCCTCTGCTCATAGGTCAGGTGCTCCATCTCTCTAATCATCTTTGTGGTTTTCCTGTTACTTGCTCCAATGTCCTTCTTGTGCTGGGGTCTCCAGAGCTGGATGCAGTTCTCCAGGTGTGGCCTCACCAGGGCATAGTAAAGGGGCAGAATAACTCACAATACACATTTTTCCTTTTTTATTTCAGAAAGAACAAAGTGCTGATCTTAGGACAGAAGAGAGATACTGAAAATTTGAACATAACACTGGAGAAAAGGGACAGATATTAGAAAAATTAATTAAAGAATTTATTGGGAGTATTATGAAAAGTGTTTAGACTGTTAGTCTGTTAAAGCTTTAATTGGACTAATAATAAGTTTTGACTCTCTCTATGGGACTGTTTGTCTCTGTCCCAACAAGATTTTGTGTGTAACAAGCTATAAAATACTATTGTACGTATGATCTATTGAACACCAAATTGGAGTACAATCGATGGTTTGTTTTCCTCATTTATTGACACTTACCAGAAAGATTCAAGAACAAGATTCCTTCCCCCCTTCAGGCAGCATTTGTAAGTATAACAATTTGTTATAGAGAATTGAAAGAAAACAACTGAAATAGTAGGATTACGGCAACTTTTTAAGAGAGGTAAACCATATAAACCTCTCACAGATAATGATCCCAGTTATTCTGTTTGACTGTTGCCCGAAGAAGTAATTGGTCACATACAAGCTGTATTCAATTTAGTTTTATTTACAGTAGGTGTGAAAGTAGAGTGAAGAAATGAGCAGAATTTGAGGGAAAACACTCAGATAATCACATTCATCTTTATACCTGTCTAGGGTTCAGCCACGAGATTCTTGAAAGAGACAGGTTTGTTTTAGCATGTGTAGGAAAAAGAAATCCTGGGACAGCTCTTACTGTCCATGTTCTCATAGCCTCTGGGCCACCAGGATGGATGCTTTTAGGGGAGGCCTCACTTGCACAGCCTGCAATAGCTGAGCCTGTATGTCCTCAGTGGTGCTTTCAAACTTACCCACCTCTGCTCTTGGCTGATTGCCCTGACCATTGCTTGGTCTCATCAGTTATGCCAAGATGCTGCGGAAGTTGCCACAGCTTGTGTAGTAGAAAGACTCATGCATTAATCATGTGCAGCCCAGCTGAAGTTAGTACATATTTGTATTTTTTCTATGATATGCTCAGGGAGCGGAGTTGTAAGTGTGAGGTCACTTTGCATATGAGGTATTTACATCACAATTATGAATAATGACTCCTTCCACATCTATATGATAATCAGCATCTTATGCTAGTCCTGCAGGCAATTTGAACAGCAACAGTGTACATCAGTTTTATTTAATTTTGTCAGAAAGGCAAGATTACTTGTATCACAGGCTAACAATTCACAGTATGCGTGTTTGGAAGGTTCCTTTGACCTTTCATTATACTTCATTATTCTGCCAGATCAAGAGATTAACTGGAAAATCTTTGACATATGAACAACTGGCTTTATAAACTGAAGTTAAAAAGTATTTCTTAATTTTGACACTTTTTGAAATTTCATGCCCTCAGTACTACAAACTTCCATTAATCATCAGTTGGACCTTTATTCAGTCCTTAATGATCATACAGAGGCTTCTTATAGACTTGCTTTAGTAACTTTACTACAGTAACTACTTTAAAATTGAACTTTTTCTGACATTGTGAAGGCATGACAAGGCTTTCATATATTTCAACACTGACATATTTAAAATAAATACTTGTTTTTAGTCTTTCAGACATTGTAATGTACTTAAAGAATTATCAGGTGAATTATTTTTCTCTCTCTAGATGAATAACTCTAAAGTTAATCAATAGATTGTTAAAACACTTTACAGAACAAATGTTTTTTTCAAGGTTGCATAATGTAGAACATTTTTCATCTTCTTCCCAAACCTTCGCTTATTTAAGTTTTCATTTATTTGTTTTATAGATCAGAAAAGAAATTTCAATGGAGTTTCTACCTAAACCCTTAGTTTAGTTCTAAATAGCTCATGAGGACAAATTTGAAGAGTGGTAGTTTACTGTTCTAAAAATAAAACTCAGCTTTTTATAATTCATTTGACTGTGATTTCTGAGATATGGAATCAAAAATCAAGGCTACATCTGACTTCAAACTTGGTAATGTCAAAATTCTCAGAAACAAAATGCTCAATCCTACTATAGACAATAGTACAGGAACTAACCACAGGAATTAGGTCTTTTTACTAAATTCTGCCTTTGAAACCACTTAGAATTTATGTTGTATATTACCCTCAAATTTCTAGTAGAGTATTATATTTTAGACTTTATTCTTTTGAACAATTTTTCTTTACTTTTGTACTTGCATATTTACCATTGAGAAGGAGATGGATTTAGGGAGGGAAGATCCTCTTTGAAAACTGAGTTAGTACTTTTACTTTCTCCTTGGAGGAATGTGTTCTGTCTTTCCTTGTGACTGGACATTGAACTATGGCAATGCAGAATGCTCAACTCCGTCCCTCTTTTGTTTTCTTTATTTATATACTTGTTGTATTTCCAAGTTAATCTTACTGTGTTTTCTTGTCTTTCACATTTGAAGACTCAACTGGAAAGCTTTGTTTATTTTGATATTGTAATTACCTTTAGACTTTTTTCTGAAGCCAGTCTGTTATCTCACTAGAGGGTCAATTCCTTAATTATCCAGGGAATTAATTGTTTGAATGCACTGGAGGCACACACAAGAGCAGCCCTGATACCCACCTTTAGCTTTGGTTTCACACATACAATTAAATGAAAATTTCAACTTAAAAAAATTCTATACCTTCTGTCACAGAGATGTCCCATTAAGTCTTTTTCTTAATGTGGCATAAATGTAATCTGAAATTAAAATTCTAGGAAATTCACAGCTTTTAAAATACTTGCTTTTATACTATTTGTATATTTATATTGGAAATAAGTTCAGAGAAGCAAAATTTGCAGGCAATAATCCATCTTGTTGACCTATGTTGTTACCCAAAGATAACTGAAAATGCCTATTAGGGTTTAACATTTATATCTTCAGTAGAATTCAAATCTTGGGTTCTCAGTTTAGACAGCAACTGATTTTGTATGAGATAGAAGAGGTTGTTTAGTTTTCTTGTTTGTTTTTTTTGGAATTTATGTCATAATGTCCTTGCTCTGAAATGATTTAGTATAATTTGTATAGAACATTTCCAAGAAAAATAAAGGCCAGTACCCAAAGTTGTCATGCAACAGGCATTCACATCTATAATAACTGCCATTAATACCCATCAATCTCATCACTAGAATGGGAAACAAAAAATATTGGTAGACTTAGTCATACAAAAACCTTTTACAGTGCTTCACCAAAGTATTGATGTTTAGGTTAGTGTCTGAAGCTCAATGTAAACATCATACAAACTCAGCTGATCAGACAGGAGAGATATGCTGACTTAAACATTGAACCCTTCAAAATCTTTCAAATCAAACATTGTGTTAAATATTCGGTTAGTTTCAGCTTTGCTTTTCTAGAATGCAACTGATTGTTTCTAAACAAATCTGTACTTATTAAATGAGAGATCTGAGTTTTAATCTTGTTACCCTTAAGTCTACATTGTGGGATGGATCCTTTCGCAAAAGGTGTTTATTATGAAGGTTGCTTGCAAGAGTTGTTGAGATCAAGACAGTCATGGAGAACAAAGGAAAGGATACTGGAAATCTTTCCTAATGAGTATATGTTGTATGCAAATGTAGGAAACACAATAAGCTTTAAGTAGTTGATACTTCAGATTTGTATTTAATACAAATACTGACTAATTTAAACAAAATTCAACCAAATCAGATAGATGATTGATCATATTCTGTTCTAGTGGAGACATCTTTCCTGTCTTTTCAGGGGACAGGTGCCTACTGTATTTTGTAGTGTATTATACTGTGTAAGTATTAAGCTTCACTAGCATGTACATGGATAATGCTCAATAGGCCTTATCAAAATATGTGATACTTTGCCCTTTTTTAATCAAAGCTTTTTGTATAGTTGTTTTATTTCAGTGGGCAAATAATACCAATGTGAAAGAACCTTCACAGCTGCAGTTTGCATCAAACTAGCACTTAGGTTTTTGCAGTGCAAATATATGAGTGATAAGATCTTTGTATGCAGCTAGTCATGCTAAGATGTAAGTCTGTGTTAGCCTAAAGCTTTGGGAGTATTAGAATGAGTTTCAGCACTGGTTATAGATGTGGTATCAGCCTTATATTATTTTTTGATTAATTCCATTTCTGTGAATGTCCTGGCACATGAGGAAATTTAGAAACTATACGCCTTATTAAAAGGTTTTGTATTAAAAATTTTGCTGTATATTTAAAAAAAAATAACTCCCAAACCTTTTTTTTTTCCTGTTTGGAATATTTTTTGATACATTGAATGCCTAATTAAGGCTTCTATTAGAAGAGCTTTTGTGCTTGTTACATGATGATAATGTATTGATAATTGTGACAATCAGTGACAATATGTTTGTAAGAACTATAGTTTTAGATATTTTTAAGAAATTAAAGCTAGCTTGGTATATGAACAAGACAGGAATTTTTCTTCTCAAGATTATAGCTATAGTGTACACTTCAAATGTCAAAGTAAGCGTATAGTATTCCTCTTCTGGAAGAAATGGAGCATGTGCACTATGCTATTAAAAACCCAAACAAACCAACCCTTAATTCCACTTTGCAACATAAAGCGGGAGTTATGTGTTAGAATTTTGTTGGCAAAGAAAATACTAATTTACTTCACTGGACAGAGTTAGCCTACAGCATAATGATTTTATTTTTAAAAAAATTATTACCTAATTAGTGAATAAAGGAGGGAGATGGAGGCATGCTCTTTTAATGAAGTGTGAGAAGACATTTTGTTTCTCAGAAGTGTACTGTCTTATTTCTTCTGTAAACTGTGATTTGTCCACAAGCAAATAAAATGCCTAGATGGGAACTTCACTCACACATCTACATGTACAATCTTACACTTCTACTAATCCCCTGATTAACAACAAAGGTGCATTATTTCATTAGGCACTTCTTTTTTCCAATACAATTTATAGTAGATAACAGTCAGTGCTGTTGACTACACATAGTGGTGAGATACTTTAAATCTCTCATTCAAAACCAAGATTCTCCATTAATATATTTAAGAGTTTATGAAAGACAGCTGCAGAAGTGAAGCCTGCTCTCTGTTGACTCAAATTTGCTATGCAGGATTCAGTGCAGCCTGAGAGGGAGGTACATCTTTTGAACTATAAAAGAAGATAAAACAGCTGCATTTCCTTTATGGAAGATATGTTGTTTTACTTTGAATTTTTAGCAAAATACTGTAGGCGATGCAGCATAGCTATGCTTGGAACAGTAGCTGGCAGAGAAATAGGTTGGGCTGCCAATGCATTGTGGTAATGGTGAACAGCTTTACAATTTGCTGAGAAAATAAACTGACACGAGAAAAGGGGCAGTTATATCAACAGAATAAATTTTGTCAGTTTGCAAATCTACTTTCTGAGAAAAATCCTGTAGAAATCATGACTGTGAAAATCTGATTTTAGGAACTGTGAATTTAATTAGAACTCAGCATGTGCTTAGTTAGAATCATCTAAAATAGAGCTTAGAGCTGTCATTTATAGATGTATAAATAAATAATTTATTTGATACATAAATTTAACTAGATATTACAGATTTTAGAAACAAAATTAGTCTTTTACCATAAGCACATTTAAATGTCTAGGGGAATACTTTTTTCATGTCCTGGACAATAAACTTCCTTAATTTTTTTTTTCACATGTTTTTATGACTATCAAAGAGAAACTTCATTACAGGCAGAATATATATGAATCAAAAGAGGTGTTAGGAAATGTGTTTTACAGTCTTATTTTTGTTCCGATTGTTCAGTAAGACCTCTTGTAGTGATACGTTTATTTAAAATATGTAAGCAGTAGGAGGTTGTTGCCTTTATATCTCCTAACAACTAGTTATAGGATGAGAATTTAAATAAAAGAGCTATTTTCTCTTGCATCATTAGGTAATATTAATATACAGAGAAGTAGATATATCAACAAGGACATCTAATTAAATGTCTGTCTTCCAAAAAACAAGGATCAAACTAAAGTATACTTACATTTATAACAAGACATTTATAACAACTGAAGTCACTCTATGGCTGTTAGAAAAGTGTGTTTCATGCTAACAGTTACAGTGAAAATGCAGAAATATTTTATGCTTTCTAATCATTAGGTTTAGGCTGCTGCCTCTTAACACTGAATACACATTATAGAGCAGTTCTGATTTTATTTGGTACAGAGCAATGTGCAAGTATAATTTAATATCTGGCTAGAACCATGCATCATGTAGTAAAGCTAACAAGAAAAGGAAATTTGTCGGTTCTGGAGCCTTTTGTGTGTGTGTGTGTGTGTGTGTCATTAAATTCTGGATATCAGTATTGCATATAACTGTACGAAATTTCAAATTGTTTGGTAGAAAAATTTTGATACTGACTGAGTGGCAAGTCAGAAAAAGAGAGCTAAAAGGCCCACTGAGCCCAGCAGCTGAATAGGCAGTTCGAGGGCCCAAAGAGAGCCTGACAGCCATGCAGCAAAGTAGTAGCAGATGTTAAAACAGGTTTTGTCAGACTGAAAATTTCTATCTTACTGATTGTCATAATTTCATATCACAAATGTCAATTGGATATTAGAATTATTCAGTAATAAAATGTTAAATAAATTAGAATAATTCACTGATATTAAAAAATAGCCTTTCCCCTATTAACACAAACAAGGAAGGAATGGAATCATAGAACCATAGAATCATTAAGATTGGAAAAGACCTCCAAGATCATTGAGTCCAACCTTGAGAAAGGATTGGAGAGCTGAGATTTCATTTCTATGTCTTCTGCCTATACTCTAACCTTTGCAGACCAGGACACTTTTCATTTTCCTGCTGGCTTGATGAATACCTTGATCCTTTCACAGAAAAGCACTTCAGTAACATGAATGATTGCTAGAGCACATACATGAATACACATATTTGTATTGAAACAGCCTCTACATGTCATCTGATATTGAGGATGATGAGGATGACGTTTTCTGATTCTTTCCCCTTTGTCTGAAACGAGGATTAAACTTATATGGACAGTTTCCTATATAATTGCTGTAACTTCTTAACCGGCAATATAGATTTAAAAAAAAAAAAAAAAATCAAGAGATATCATAAGTAGTGTTTTTGATTACATTCTGCATACTTTCTATTAGGGATAGTATTACTGGCTTGAGCCTTTGAGAGGGCTACAGAGACTATGTAGATTTTTAAAACCCAAATACCAACTAATTTGAAACCATTGTTCTTTGGAGTGGTATTTTACAGGGAAAGAGGGCACTAGCACAATTTCAGAAAAGTGGAAAGTGGTCTTAAACATATTCTGGTTCCAGATAGGGTGGCTGGGAATAAAATAGAAAGACTACTACCTTTTAACTGTTATTTTTTCAAAAGTCTTCCTCACAAAATAATACCTATACAAGCTTATTATTTATTTAAGGAAGGTTTGGATTTTTTTTTTCACTTAAAAATTGCTTCAAAATTGCTAGCTTTATTATGAATACAGTTTTTCTCAAAATGGAAGAGAAATCCTGCATGTCTGAACATAAAGTGATATATGTATTGGCTTTTCTTTTATTCTTACTACAGGAAGAGCTCTTTTTAGAATAAATTAAAGAACACACATAAGTATGTTTACACCTTGAAGATGTGGCTTATCTTTCTGGGTTTGGTGCAAAATATATCTGGGATTACTGGCTTGATGGAAGATTTTTTTTTTTGTCTAAAGCTTGCTAACCTTCTTTCTAACATGACATCACATCTAAAAATAAAATTATAGAGCAAAAAAAACCCCAACCAAACAAAAAAGTACTTAAATCCAGATCTTCCTAGTAAGCAAGTCAAAATGAAAGACTACAGTAATTGGAGCAATATCCTGATGTTAAAAAACAAACAGAAAAAAAAGAAGTCTAGGTACTTTTGTATACTGAGCCCATATAGTGTTGCAGTTTGGATTTGTGACTACACAAGAGTTTATAGCACAACAATGTTTTGGCTACTGCTGAGCAGGGTTTGCACAGCATCAAGGCTTTCTTTTCTGCTAACTCTGTCCCCATAAGTGAGTAGATCAGGCATCAGAAGGGTACTGGGAAGGGACAAAATCTAAACAACTGACCCAAATTGACCAAAAGGATATTTCATACCATATAACTTCATGGTCAACAATAAAAAAATGAGAGACAGGTAGTCATTGCTTGGAGACTGATTTGATTGTCTATTACAGAATATGTCTTTGTATCATTTCGGGGTTTTGTGTTTTTTTCTTGCCTCTTCGTAAACTGCCTTTTGAAGTGTCTTTATTTTGGCCCAGGAATTTTCTTTGCTTTTGCTCTGCTTGTTATGTCCCCTTACTGCTGCTGAGTTCAGAGAAGGGAGGGAGAGAACACCTATTTGGTGCTTGGCTGCTGGCTGGGGTTAATCCACCACAATTCCCTATTCTTCTTGTAATTTTAATAACTATTTTCAAATTTGCTCAAGTGATGACATATTTCTTTTTCATTTATATCCTGAATATCGAAAATTACTAACTCTTGAACAATAGATGTCTGTTTCATGGTTTCAGATAGTGGTCTGCACGACCTAAGCTCTCTTCATCTGTACCTTGAATGCGAAAGTCACAGGATGGAATCCTTTCCCTGGTGTGCAGAGAAATGTTCTGCCTACTCAGTTTTCTGGCTTGGATACACACAAATTCTTTCCAGCCTGAATGGCATGTAGTTATACCTTAACAGCCTGACCAATAACAAGGTTGTGTGGTTTCTGGATTAGCACTGATTTGTATCCCATCACTTGGTCATGCATAGTGGACATTTTTGACTGTTCATATTGTTAAAACCCTACTAACTGCTAAATAAAAATTCCCACAGAGGGTATATCAGTGAATGCTAGTTTGAATATAAAACTCTTCCTCATAATTTTTAAATATTTTAATAATATTTTTTATTTGTTTGTTTTAATTCAGGCTCTCTGGAATGAATATACCTCCTCCAGTTATCAGCAACAAAAACTGGCTCAGACTACATTTTGTGACGGACAGCAATCACCGATACCGTGGATTTAGTGCTCACTACCAAGGTACATTTAAGGAAACACATTTTTTGTTGTGGCTGTTTTTGTTAGGAAAAATAGTGCCTGAAGTTTTAGATGAAATGGGAAGTGCCACTTAAAAAATTCTCATAAAGGTAGAGTGTGCTGTGCAATATGCTATATCAAATTACATTATATTAGATTATGTGTATTATCTAATGTATCTAAATTCAGTTAAATATCAGGAGTTATTTGCTGTGTTTTAGCTTGTGCAAGTACTTAGCTTTTTAAAATGGTCATAATATTCTGAAAAATGCTGTGTAAAAGATACAGAAATAATGTTTTTTATCATTAAATTATGTAATTTACTCTATGAGTTTGTAAAACTGTGAGTAAGTTTCCATTTACTAATGTGGCATTTAGTCACTATTATCTCTTACTATCTATTTCTGAATGTTTTGCACTATTAATGGTTTAGTTACCTGTTAAGATTCTTACCCACTGTTTTTTTATGAACAAGTGGTAGTTTGAGTAAGAGTGAAAGCATCTGAAGCATTAATTTGGGATATCACCATTTGGAACAAGGTCATTCTAATGATAAAGTACTAATGAAAACTGAACTTCATTAGTGGATGGTAATGCTCAAAATAATATTTTGCAATGCCTACAATGGATCTTCAGGGAACAGCAAGAGGTTAGCTACATAATATTTAGCAGAATCTCATAAAATTAATCAACTAATGTAAAAATTGCAACTAACAAAGCCTATAATTAATTTTTTTCATGTAATTGATCCTTGATAATGGTAAATTTTACAGCTCTCTGTGGTTGCCCCAGACAGCTTATTTTATACAAGAACAGAAAATATCTCATTACTATTTTCAGTAAATATTGTATACTTCTATTTGGACTTCCTGAGTTCATAGATGTTCTGGAATGTACATTCTGAGTAGATTTACATGAAAGAAGCTTTCTTACTGTAGCTCCAGGGCTGCTATAACTGTTTATGAAAAGGACTGACTCATTTTTTGCATGATATTTCATACCAAATATGATAAACCACTCTGCTTATGAGGAAATTGTTTTCTTACAGGATTGTTAAAAAATAGAAAGTAGGAACTTTTTCTATTAAATCTACCCCACAACTGAGAAATCATGTGATAACTATTTCTGTGGTTTAAGTGAAGTCGTTTGGACTGCTGAGCTGTTCATTTCTAACTAGTGAGAATAAAAGGGAAAACTATTATCTCAAATGGCACACATACATGCATCCTGGCAAAGATGTGAGGTAATAGATAATGAAAGAGAACAGACTTTCAAAAATGTGTCTTATGCAAGAAACATACAACCTGTGAGTTGGTAGGTGTGGGAGATTTCAATATGCTGTGTGTCTTCTATTTCTCTTTACTAAGAATTTAGTGATTACGTAATGGAGTTTTTACTATTATTTTGGTTATTTAATTTTTAATCTTATATTGCTGGATGTATGTTACAAAGTTATAAAATTATGCAGTAACCCACATACATAAAATGAATATAATGTCTTTTGCAACTCCCTAAAAAAATGTAGGCAGTAAAAATATTTAGCATGTAAAGATACAGTGTGTGCCTACTCAAGCCTGTATGATCAATTAAAAAAATTGCCTTGATAGTAGAAAATGTAAAATCTCATGGTCAGGTAACAAGGGTGAGTAGTTTCTGGGTCAATGGTAGACTAAAGGAGAGAATTTGAGGAAATTAAATAAATATCATAGAATCATAAAATGGTTTGGGTTGGAAGTGACCTTGAATATCAGTTAGTTCCAAGACCCTGCCATGGACAGGGAACCTCTCACTAGACCAGGCTGGTCAAAACCTGCTGTGAACACTTGTAGAAGTGGGATATATTAAAAACATTTCATGTATTTAGAAAACAAACAAAAATGTATTCCACAAAATATTTCAGCTTGTTAAGAACTGAAACCCTCTGCTTTTTCAGTTAGAGACAACCTTAGGCTTTCTTGTAAAAACTGTTTTCAAACATTATTCCCTGATGTGCTGACATGAGTTTTCAGAAAACCAGATACCTGATAAAAATCAAAGGAAGTTTTGCAAATAGCCACATAGTTCATGTACCTGTTTTCTTTTCAAGTGTTTATTTCTGCTGCACTTTTGAGAGGGCGTCTGTTAATCCTTTCAATAGCCTGTATTATCATTGTATTACAGTCTAATAACTGTGTTAAAAGTTTACTCCTTCCCCTCTTTAATTAGCATAGATGTGACTGTAACTTCTGAGTTCCCTCCTTGAAACTTACTATTTCCTACGCAGTACCACTATAACCAAAATTACTACTTTCTTATTGCTTCCTCTAGTTTATTTTTCTTTAGTCTATTGTTACATTTTGAAAGGGCCAGACTTCAAACTCTGAACTTCAAAATACTGCATAATTTTACTCTGTAAGTGCATGGCACTTCAGAATCCATTTCACCTAATCACTCCCTTGCCTTGCTGATTTTGTTTGCACAAGTGCCCATTTTGTTCTGCTATATTTGGGTCATGGCTTAACCCTGAGCAGAAGTGAAGCCCTCCCGCTACCACTCACTCATTCTACCCCTGTAGTAGAATGAGCAGAAAACAGGAAGAACAAGAATGAAAAAGTTCGTGGTTGACATGAAGATGTGGAAAATCAGTTGTCAGCTACTCTCCTGGGTAAAATGATTATATTATAAAACATTTAATGACTGATTTGGGTTTTGGTAAACAAAGACAAATAGTAAAACAATTACGAGAAACACCGTTCCTCTTCTCTTTTGCAGGCTTAACTTCATTCCAGACACTTCTTCCTCTGTCTACTCCACCACAGATTACACTTTGTCTCTTTGCTAATGTGATGGGCAGTGCAGAAGGTTCAGGTCAAGGTGGAGTTAATTTCTGCTACTCCTCATTTCTCATTCTCTTCTTCTACTGTTTCTTCCCTCTTACTCATTTCTTCTGCTTTGGTATACACTGACCGTGGGCCACAGTCTCTTAGGAGAACCTGCGCCAGTGTGGGTTATCCATGGGCTCCAATCCCTAGAGGGTTTTACTAACTCTGGAATGGAGCACTCATGCTTTGACCTTGTTCCTTTCCCTTGGTGTTTATTAGTCTTATCTTAAATATATCTTCCTAGACATGCCACAAATTCTACTGATGGACTCAGTTGTGTCCTGGGGTGTGTCCATTGTGGAGCCAGATGTGGCCAGCTATCATCAGCACAGGACAGCCTTTTGAAGGCAGTCCATTCCACTGCTACCAAACCCTTTGCATTTATACTAATTACAGTCTTACTGCCTTTTGTTCTCTTAAGTTTATGAAAGCTGAGTTTTAAGATTCCTTTTCATAAGGTAGCCTCACATGGCTGAGCTTCAGTGTAATATTTGAAGGTACTGTAGCCTAGGCATTTGAAAAGAAGACTAAAAGTGATGCAATGCAAAGTCAAAATATAGCTGCCTGTGATAAAAAAACAAA
>JAWWLZ010000082.1:135806167-135854621 GCA_035041345.1 Poliocrania exsul | reverse complement strand
TACTGCAGATGGTCCATTGTTCATGGGAAATGAATAGAGGGGGTAGAATACACAGCCTTGATCACCCCCACACAGTGATAACTGGTCCCACCTGCTAAACTAAGACACAGGGACATTAGCCCCATGGCTGGGCAAGCACAAGGATGTGTGGAGAGGGGGATCAGAACTGCAGTGGCATCAATGTCACAGGAGCGATGGCTTCAGGTGTGGTCCTGAACCCACAGACATGGCTGGGGGGAGTCTAGGGGAAGGCTGGGCAGAACCTCAGAGTCCTGACAGTCACTGAGGAGTAGTTCAGTGGTATAAGATACATAGAAAGATAATGTATGTCTGGTATACACAATTTCAGACCTAAAAAGCTAGTTGAATTGTAATACATTTATGTAATATAATATTAGCCACAGAATCTTGTTATGGCCAAAGGGAACACAATATATATGGAGTTAATAATTTATTGTTATTCCAATTAAAGTTTTAATGGTCTGGTAGGTGAAATTATCTAATATAGAACAACATCAATAGTAATAATATGCTTATCAGAATTAAGAACTTCCTCCCTACTCTTCACTGTATTTCTCTTGTCTTATTTTCACCCTTTTTACTGTGCCCCTGGGGTGACATTATAATTGAGAGCATCCAAGGATCTCTGTTAGGAGGAGTTTGGTACTCCTGGAGATGATGGAGTGAGCTTCCTCTTTAGACTTGGAGTTCAATTATTTTTTGGTATGTTTTCTTAACACAGTCCGCTTCTTTCTCATTGTTTATACTAAAATATGGAAGCTGCACATTAGTCTCCCTCAGCCTCATTAAGTATAAAAGGCTGTTGCTGCTAAGCAGAGACTGTGTAGCTTTACCAGCACATTACTGTATGCAGTATTAACAGACCACAGTTCTGAAATTAAATCAGTTCAGGAAATATTCACTTGAAAACTATGAGCTATAAAAAATAGTGAAAATACCCTCAAGGCAAGGTGAGCCATGTGTCAACATAAATCCTGTAGCCTTGTGTTACTAATGGTAAAATTATACTTATTAGGCAGCAATCTCTGTTAATTTTGCTAGACGTAAGTAAGGTTAAAAATGCAAAAGATGTGTTTAAGTGTTAAGATTTGTATTCTTTTCTATGGAATGAACATATACAGACTGATTTTAAGGTAAATGGCAAGATACTTTTTCTGCAACCTTGTCTTCACCTTTTACCTAGTAAATGAACAACCTTTCTGAGAACTTCACATTATTTCCAACTAGTACTAATCTGTTTAAAAACAAATAATAATACAAAAAAAGAGAAGAAATAGCTCTTAAAATAATCTTCCCTGTACTGAAGATGAATAAATTGGATAAATTTCTGGAGTCTTAAATTAGTTTGGTAATATTTAGTGTTAAATTTATGTAAAATAGCTTCTTGATGCTTAGCACTGGATTTAGAACAGATAGGGCAAATGTTAGATACCTGATGTAGATACTCTAAAGCAATGGTACATTGATTTTTTTATATTAAGAATAAATGAAAGATGATTATTACTGGTTTTAAGATTACTTATTTTTCCACATATTTTAACTTCATTGAAAATATAAAAAGGAGTGTCAAACCCATATCAAACTCACATCAATATATAGTTCAGGCTTTAGCAAGTATTGTTCTATCTGGAACTGTATATTTAATTTATAAATGCCACTCTACTTGCTAGTAACACTGAACTGATATTAAGCAACTAATATTGATATTCCTCTGGCAGTAAAAAGAAAGTGTGATTTTAGTTTTGTTGAAAAGAAATGAGAAAACTACAATGTAATGGCACATCCATGGTGACACAAGAAACAGAATTAGAAATCAGAACCTTTAAATATTAAACTTATCTTTTTGTTAAATGTTTTCTATATACATTGTTGTGTACATAATCTGTATAGTAATTATGTTACAGATTTGGCTGTTTGATTTTATCATATCCTTAAAAAGGTGAAATAACACTTTCTGTTGCACTGTGATTCACAAGACCAAATTAGAAAGAAATTCAATATTTAAGACAATAATGGCAATGCTTTTTAGTTGACAAATAAAATAAAGGCAGTCTTTTTAAGTTGATTACTAACATACAGGGCCAATAGATGTCAATGCTTTCCATTCCCAGCATTATATCATTCATTTCATACATTCCTATAATATTGTTGAGAGTCTTGAAAAATTTATAAATTGGGTTATTTTGAGTTTTTTAGTAGATTATGTTGGATTACACAGATTTATCCTCCATTGATGCGCATGTCTTTTGAAAAGAAAGCACAGTATGACTATAAAAATATAATTATTTTGTATTTCAGTTCACTGTTTTCTCATCTACTAACATTAATTTGTGTTAAACTTTGGTTTTGGTTTTGGTTTTGTTTGTTTTTTTTAAAGTAATAGGCCTTTCAAAAAGCACTTTTTCATCTGAGTTAAACCAGCTGAAAGAACAGTATTCATATGTGGGCCTATGTTGGTCATTTTCATATTTTTTTTCTTACTAAGCAAGCATATATTGCTGCAATAAAATCTTTTCTTTGGAAAGATATATGTAAAAGGGGGTGGGAGGAAAGTGGTAGCTCTCTGTCTATGTCCTTAGTTTAGTGAAGAGGAAATAAATCATGTTAGAGATGTTTGGCATGTCTGTGTTATCAGAAACTAGAAGGCTGATTTTGTCTGGATTTTCAGATTTTCAAATGTAATCATCTTGATAAAATTAAGATACAAAAATTTTCTGTATTTCCTGTTTCTACTTAAAAATTTAAAGTGATTGTAAATTCACTGAGAGAAACACCTGGGAAATCGTAAAGATATACATTTATGTGTACTGAAGGATGACATATATCCTGCATCACTGAAAATTTCTGGTTGATGCTTAACTGTTACTTTCAGACTGTTCTGGTATATGTCTTACTGCAACAATTTATGACATTTAAAATTGTAAGAGAATACAGGAATGCAAAGAACTTCTGGTACCAAAAAGAAATAAAGATTAAATTCTGAATTAATTCACAAAATTGTGGACAACATGAAAACAAAAGGAACCAAAAAGTACTTTATTAAACTTCTAGCCAGACAGCTTTTGGAGTCTTTCCTATTTGTATAAATCCAGGGATCACTGCCTGTTTGAACTAAAATCTAGAAACTTGTTTTGAACCATATTTTTTTCAGTCATGTATTTCTTTATATCCACAGTTTTATTTTTCTTCTGATAGCTGGGAACTGAAAATCGATTTGGTCAGAATATTTTTTGTCAGATATTAACACTAATTTTCTATTTTCAAATGTAAGTTTATGTGTGTCTTAGTTTGAGGGAAAACCAAAATGTTTGCCAAAAACCAGAGGAGAGGATTCCTCCTCAATAGTCACGTCACTCCTTATTAAATTTAAGAAAAAGGAACTTTAATTAGAAAATGGATATAAGAAGGATAACTGTTCTTAACTACTATTTATATATAAATATTTGTAGATATGGATATAACTGTAAACAGACCAGAGCAAACTACTCCTCCAGCACCAAATGTTAAAAACAAACAAAAAAAACCAACCTCCAAACGGTAGGTTTCTCCTGGTGTAGTTATATTTATGAACAGCCTCAAACTAAGACAATATGTCTAATTCCATTCTTTTCTATTACTCATTTGTGAATGAACCAAAGCAAAACTATAATTTGAACTTTAGAACAAGTAAAAATACTACAAATTTCTGAAGAATAAAAAAATGATTTTTTAAAAAAAATAATAAGGCAGGAACGACATATTGAAAATACGTTAAAAGAGTTAAATAAGCTGTTATAACTACACTAACTTGAAAGTTCCTTGAACAGATCCAGAATATATTCTTCTAATCAGCTTTGTAACTTTATTGAAAAATTTTTGCAAGCATCAGATATTTAATGACAAGAGAACATCAAAGAGAACAGTTAATTAAGATTAATAAAAACCCCTTCTTAATAGGATGCACTGGTCACTCCAAAGCCAGTTAAGTATAGGAAGGTTTTAAGGAAGCTAAATAAATTTTGACTAAAAGTCCCTGAACATCTGAAAGAAGAATGAAGATGGAATATAGTTATTGCTCATTTTGAATTATTTTTATATAATTGTAACCACCTCTTTTTCTCTTTATGAGATGTGCATTTTATTTTTTCCTTAAGACACTCTACACTTCTTTCTCAATTACCCACTGCAAAATGACAGACTGGCTTACTTGCTAATAAGATACATAGGAAAAGTCCCCAGACTGACCTCATGTCAACCACCTCATTAGCACTTTACTATAGTCTGAGTTCCATTTATGGTCATTTACATTAAAGACCTTTAGCTTCGTTTGGGAAGCCTGTTGCTGGATCATATGTGTCACAAGGACTAATAAAGCCCTGTACCTTGACTTCATCCTGAATAAGTAAGATAGTGAATATCCATTCATATTTGCTTTCACATTTTGAACTCAACCTGATTCTTAGCAAAATTTATTCTAATGAATTAGAATAGCTGCTGGACAGTAGCCTTAGGTCGCATTTATTTGCTCTTATGAGCAATTTGCTTGTTTTCATCTTTCACCACTGCAGTTAAAAAAGTTATATTTGGAGAATAGCCATAAATGGACTAGACTGTCTACCTAGAGTCCAGTAACAAGTGGAGAACTACGGAGTTCTGTTCTGGTTCAAGTTCTGTTCAATGTGTTTATCAATAAGCTTGAATGAAGGGCAGAGTGCTGCCTCATCAGATTTGCACATGACACCAAAATATCCATCATTACAGTTGAGGACCAACAATTAGTATAATAGAGACAAGGTGACCAAAGACAAGCTGAAAGAATGAACCAACAGGAATCACAAAATTCAACAAGGGCCAGTGTAAAGTCCTGCACTTGGGTAGGAAGAACTCCTGGAAACAGGATTATCTGCTAGAAAGGAGCTCTGTTTAATAGACTGTGTGTGTAGCAGTAGACAGCAAGCTGAGCATGGCCCAGTAGTGTGCCCTGGCAGCAAAGAAGGCCAACAGCATCCTGAGTTATATTAGTAAGAGTGTAGCCAGTAGACTAAAAGGAAGGATCATTGTCCTTTACTCGACACTCCTGTGATCATCATCGAGGTTTGGGGCCCATGATAGAAAAGGTGAGTTTTTCACTGAAGAAAGATAGTTGGAGGCTGAAACACTTGCCTTGTGAGAAGAGGATGAGGAAAATGAGCTTTTTCAACCTGGAGAAGATAGTAAGGGAATAGGAAAGCTTTCCTAAGTCTTCTAAAATGGAACATAAACAGGTCATTTTCAAAAGCATTTTTACTCTATTAGGTACCATTTTTTGCCTTATTTTTTTTTTCTGGTGAGTGTTTCTGCAGAGTGGCCAAAGGTATTTATTATCTCCCTAGATCATTCAATCAGGAATTGTAACAAGTTAGTCCATGAGATTAATTTAAATGAGAACTTCTGGGGTAAATTTCCTTTGCTATCATGTTTACAACAGGAACCCTATGTATATTTTGTAGTATATTGCATAGGCAAAGTGTATGCATCTAGCACAGATTCATAATCTATTTTTGGAGCTTTGTTTCAGGCAAATGTCAAAGGCTCTTGCCTTCTTCCTTTACTAAAAATGATCCTGGAATTAAGAACAACTTCCACTCCTATATAAATAGAAAGGC
The DNA here is from genome assembly GCA_035041345.1 of Poliocrania exsul. Taxonomy (NCBI): domain Eukaryota; kingdom Metazoa; phylum Chordata; class Aves; order Passeriformes; family Thamnophilidae; genus Poliocrania; species Poliocrania exsul. The sequence continues at coordinate 135,848,976 of JAWWLZ010000082.1, read as the reverse complement.
TTATGGGTCTCCCATATGTTTGCATTATCTAAGTTTTAGCAGTTACAGCACTTTGGAGTAGTGTTTTGTTCAGACTAGTTTTCTGAACTGAATTGCTCTGTAGATCATCAGCTTGATCTCTTTCCACTTCTACCTAGTTACAAATATTTGTATGTAAATACCACTTCAAATCTTTCCTTCTGTAAGCAGCCTAATTTAACACATGAAAGCTCCTCAGTTTCACTGATTTTAATCTGTTCTCCTTCCACAGGAACTGACTTAAAGGAAGGCTTGTCTGGTCCAGTAGGTCTTGGTTGGGTTAGTTAGGTCCTCTTTCTTTGTGAACACATGCCCTGAGCAACAATTTTTCTTTCTTACCCCCATGTCATTACTTCATCTTTGTATGATGCTGCCTGGCAGTTCTTCAAGCCTCAAATTTTCTCAGTTTCTGATTGTGAATTCAAAGTGATGACCTACCTCTGAGCTGACTTCAGCTGACTTCAAATTGTTGGTTTAAACTTTTCCCAAAAAGCAGTCTTCTTTTCTTCCTTCTTCTGCCATTTATCATTGCTAGGGTTTTTGTTTTTGTTTTTTGTGTTTGGTTTTTTTTTTATTTTTCATTTCCTTAATTTAATTTTCTTTTTTCTTTTTCTTTTTTTTTTTTTTTTTTAAACCAGAGTATTAAGGTAAAATAATACATGAGTACTTTTTTGGATCATATAGGAAAATACAATTTCTAAAATAATCCCTCTGAGAAACTTAAATGTCAGATGTGAGTGCTGATGCCTGAAATGGGGAGTATGTTACAATGCCCATACAACATAGGTGTTTCAATTTATCTAAAGTGTTTTCATAAACTACTAAGACACCAGAGTTCATGCTTTAACAGATAACAAATAATATTTGGAGCAATATCAATGAATCTGTTCCATGCAGTAGCTGATATTTAGATTGTTTTGACATAACATTAATTTTCTCTGAAAAATCCTCCATGTAAATTAAACCATGATATTTAATTTTACTGATCTTCATGGGTTCTTTTCTGCTGTGGAAATAGATATGGAAGCCTAACAAGTTAGGTGTTCTGCTTGAAAGTTGCCTCTGTATCAAAGTAGTACTTTTCAATGTATAAGCTTTGTAGCTTTATTTGTTTAATTTTTCTGGTTTTTTTTTTCTTTTGAGATTAACTTTCGTTTTCATTTAAAGTGCTGTACCTCTTTAAATCAATAGGCTAGAACATGCCATTTGACTAAGATTCTGAATATAATTTTACTTTGAGCTTGATATTTAAAACAGTTAACTCCTTGTTCTTGTACATTTTCTTGCATGATAAAGATGCGTCTGCATAGGTTTTGCTTTAATATTGGTGATTATGTAACATACATTAAGTTTTCTTTGGTTTAATCAACATTTTTCTGTTATAAAATATCTATTGGCCATGCATTCATATTTTCTGTGTTTTAAAATTGATACCAATCTGTCAAAATTATTGTATACTGAATCATAAGCAGTCTAGTCTTTCGTTATTATGCATTGTTGTGACAATTTTCTTCTTTTATTTTGAAATAAAGAATAAAACATGTCTAAGTCTATTTTAGTTACTTACACCACTGGCATCATAGGACAGTAGATAGTTTTTTGTTTGGCCCCTGACACATAAACCTGGAGTCTTACATGGTGCTTTTAAGCCTTTTTAGTTATGCAGGGGAAACCACCACTGTATGATTTAGAAGTGCTTTACTGCACAACAGATCTTAAGACATTAAATGTAAGATAGCAAAAATAATATGTACCTACAGCAGCTTTATTGGTTGTCTGTATAATGCCAAAGTATCCTGCTATGGTAGTATTTATTAATAGTATAATGAAATAAAACATAACCTAAAATTTCTGCAGTAAACTAAAGAGTCTTTATTATCAAGACTGAGTATTTTTGATATGAGGATCTGTTCCATTTATTTATAGGAACATTTGAGAATTCTGATTAGGAGTTTGATATACCTTGTGCATGAAAGATTATATATGCTGCTTAGTTCCTCTGGGAATCTTATTCCCACTTTCTAGTATATAGCTTTTTCTAACAGTGTAAAAACTTCTTTTCATCCTGACACCACTCACTGCACTTAAAGGACAAGACTTAGAGACTGTATGAGAGGACAACTCAGAAATATGGAATTTTATTGTTTGAATGACTGCTCAAGAGCCCCTAATCATTATAATGGAATTAAAAAAGTCACATTTTAAAGATGCTAGTATAATATAGTACAGTTCATGCTACATCAAGTTTGTTTATGCTAATTTTAAGGTGAATTTTGTTATGCATTGCCTAGTCATTTATTCGTTCCAGTCAAGATGGAGTTTCTACTGCATTAAATTTTAAATCCTCACAGGTGAGAGACTTTGCTTCCAAAAATTTGCAGCCAAATATGGGGAATGGGAAAGATGAAAATGTTAATATAATATTGAAAAATACCACATGGGTTATATATTTTAAGTACTGGAAAATGTTTTCACAAACAGTGAATGGGCATTTTTTTAGTTTATCAAACATTTTGGTAGTGGGGGTTTTGAGTAAAATAATCTGGCTCTGGCCTATTACAGAAATCAGTGAGCAAACAGAGAATTACACATGAAGCTTCTGTACAATCTTAAGTATAAGTAATTACGCTGAGATGTTTTGTTTAAATGTGTACCTTTTATTTTTCATCTACCCTTGGCCTTGTGTCAAGTCTAAATGGGCTTTTAGAGTCTATCAAGCTTTGCTGAAAAGAGTGAATGTATTCGGCAGCCTTATTAGCAGCTGGAGTATGGAAGCTTTGCCTGCTGCCTAAGTTACTATATAATCTGCTGTTTCACTCCTTGATAGGATGGTTATCACTTTTCTATGTATGGGGGCCCTTTTAATGATATAGCTGTATATTTTGCTCTAGCCATGCTGATTTCAGGACTGAGTTTGCAGAGGTGAAAATTATGTGCTGTCATTATGACTGGTGCAAAAGTTTATAGGATAAGTTTTGAGGGCATTTAAAACTTAACATGAAATATCACTATAATTGCAAGAGGTTCACTAGCATTGGACAATATTCTGATTGCTTCAATTTTTTAAATAAAGCATATCAACCTTCCTCTTTTCATGTCAGTTGTCTTTACTATGTTAAACAGAGAGAAATTTAATTTCTTAGTTTGATCAGGAAAACACAATTCAAAAGAAAAAGTTAGCATCCAGTGCTACTGTGTGTCCCACAGGTTCTTCTTTCATCAAAACTGCCTCCACCACTGGTGAGTTAGAGGAGCATATTGCGGCCACTACTGGTGCCATTACTGTTGCTAGTACATCTGCTGATGTTGCTGTATCCAGTGCAGTGACCACCCATAGACAACCTTCTGAAGAACAAGTGCAAGCTATGAATATAAGAAAATCAGTTCTGGAGTCGGCCACTTACAAGGAAGCACTCTCTCTTCATCAAGCAAATTTACAAAGCCCAAGAAGACAGCCAAGAAATGCCGAGCAGATAGAAAGAACTAAAGAACTTGCAGTTGTTACTCATAGAGGTATTGGATATTATTTTACTTGTGCCCATGTAGTTATGAAAAAATATTTTGTATAAGCTAAAAGTGAAAGTTCAGGTATCCATCCAGGAAATGTACTTGAACCAAATGGGATAGGGATTAAATTTATCTAAATTTGTGCTCTAGTGGGACAGCTAGATGGAAAATTGAAATTAATATTGTCTTGGTAATTTAATTTATAGAATGACAAAAGGGAAAGATAAGGAATTTCCTTTTGATGCAACTTTATAGCTTCTATCATATTTTGAAATAAAGCCTAGTGTGATATCTGATGAAAGTTTAGAGAATCGAGATAAGGATATTAATCTATTCTGCATATATGTTAAAATAAAATTAACCATAGCTTAAAAAATTTACTTTGTAAATAGCTGCTGTTCTTAACTAGTAGGTGATGCAGTTGTATCCATCTTCCTTGTGCTTAAATCTTCAGCAAAATTTTGGCTTTTTAAAATATTTTCATTCTATCAAACATGAAATCAATGATTTAATCAATGTTTAGGAAACTAGAAAATTCAGCTGCAAGGACTGAAGTGGTAAAGCTAAAGATTTTGTATGTTCCTATATTCAGATAATTTAATCTGTATGCTAAAGTGTTAATAATGGACAACATTTGGAGTATAAACCAAGCATTGTTTGCTGTGTCAAAAGGTAAATGTCACTATCTGAAACATGAGGCTGAGAAAAAGTAATGATGAAATGTCTTAATTTAATCAGCAGGCATTCAGAAAAAAAAAAATCATGTGATGTTTTTTTAAACACACACATGATCAGAGAAGGATCAGCTTAATTTTGCAGGGTAGTTGTTAAATACCATTTATTTTATATATATATATATATTTAATCAATTTTACATGAAGAATTTATAAACGGAAATATGAAACATCTTTTATAGCAAAAACAAATTGCAGAAATCTCATTATATGACTGACATTTTGTAAAGATTTCTTTAGACTGGAATTTGTTGTCCTACTGCATATTCACCTACTATAAGTTATTGTAGCTTCATTTACTGGCATCCATTGAAGCAGCAGAGCTGCATTTCTTCAGAATTTTAAAACATATAATTTAAGTAGAAAAAACTAAAAAACAAAAACTGTATTTGGCTTGCATATGAAATATAAATCACTAAACATGTGTTTATATTTCCATTCTATTAATTTCAGTTCAAATCTGAAGTACTTTCTGGTTATTGACTTCTATAAATTAATCAACAATTTGGTTTTTACTGGTTGTGTGGATACGCATTCATTTCAGAACATCTTTGGTCAAGTTAAAAAAAGCAGGCTTATTTTCAGTTAAGCAGGAATATCTGAGGGTCTGTAATATTATCTTCTAATTTAAAGATGTGTGAGTGTGCTAACTTGGCAGTTAAATTTGGCAGTAATTGTGGTATGCAGTCAGTTATTTTCTATTTCCTTCTTGGACTCGTTACACTGCATGTTGGTTTTACTGTTTCCTCAGTGTCCCTGTCTTCCTTGACTTATTCTTTAATACAAGATATAGGTAAGGGACATGATTCTAAATTATTTTGTCATATTGAAGTGCTAAACATTAGATTTTGAAAAAAAAAATAATTTCGGGAACAAGATATTGCTAAAATAATGTTATAGTGCTTATATGTCACATATTATAGTAGTATCACAGGTACCGAAAGGTGTAACAGCTCACATACATGTAACTCAGGCTTTTATAGACCTAAGTGGAGAAGAAAGCCCACATTTATTTCTGTGTGCATTTCATTCCCTCACATGGCATTTAATGTCTTGATTTTGATAACATTTTTTAATACAAAATCTTTAATTTCTTTTTTACAGTGTGATACGCACAGAACAGTATATGTGTGCCTGTTATTAAAGTGGCATTCATATACTAAGGAAAAAATTACCATTTTTGCTTGCCAAACACCAGTATTAGATACTATACTTATAATAGTAATTGGAATTTATCAAATGACACTCATTAAATAACTTGGAATTGTCTTCTATAAAATATTTCTTATTAAAAAGACAGAGACAAATTTTGAAGGAATTTTTATGAATATGAGGTCATTGTAATTGACTTGAAGGAATTTCTATTATGGAGGCATATTCCACAGGTGTTTCTACAGAGTTTCCTGTAGGTTATGATTGAAGTATTTAAACCTCTCTTTGACAATGAAATGTGCACGAAAGTCTAAAAGCTACTTGTCTTTCTCTTCTTATTTAATTACTATGGAACTATATATGAGCTACTTAAGAGTTTTATATAAATTGCTTTTAAAATTAGTTATCTTATCAACAGATTTTAAATTAGATTTCACTTTGTAAATGCATTTTTTGCTGTGTTCTTCATTTTAATTTAAGATTTACACTCCCAAATTATGCAAAGTAATTAATGTTTGAGAAGATAAAATTGAATATACTAAATATAATTTACTAAAAAATACTGAATGTGTGTGGATATGTAAAATTGTAAAAAATTATGTGCATGTAGTTCTAATTGTAGGCTTGTTTGAAAATATTGCTAGTAAGACCGGAATATTTCACCTTTATGATACATTAGAATTGATGCAAAATCACAACTACAGAAAAAGAATAATACTGGCCACTGTGGGATTGTTCTATGAATGAGGCCTTTCAGAATGAGTAGACGATAACAATACTGTTTTGTTTTGCAAATATATATATATATTAAGTGTATACATGAATGAGAGGTGAAGAGAGAACTAGAGGTTCATATGTATCCAAAATTCATGTGAATTACTCTACCAAACTTACTGTCTCTACCTCACAATAATTTTCAGTTGTGTACAAGGCTGTCTGAAGAATTTGTTCTCTAAGCTTATTAGCTGGAAATGACAGAAGAGGAGGTGACTTTGTGTTCTGATTCTTTAAGAGAGGAAAAAGAATCCATCAATGTACTTGGTGAAATATTTTCATTAGAGGAAGGGAAGTACGAGCATCATTTTATAAGGCAGTAGTGAGATACCATGAGGAATACTGTACATGATTATCATTTCTTCATCAAGAGGAATTCAGACCAAATCAGATGAATAAAAGTACTATAATGGTGTTACATTTTCCTGATCATCCCACCTTACAATATAAAATGTAAGACAGGAAGAAAGGATACATTATCAAGAAGTGAATGCCAGTGTGTGGAGAGCTTAATTAAGGACAAGTTAGCATATAATATAAAAAGATATATTATATACTAATAATACTAAGATATACTAAGGAGATGAGCAAGAAGAGTGCTTTTTACTAGAACCTTGTTGTATAAGGAGGGCATGGAGGAAAGACAAGAAGCTTACTTTCAGGATGCACCTTCATAGGTTAATGAAAGCTATCTTTAGATAAGATAGCTGGAAGCAAAACACAGCACCTTTTGGGTCCTTAGTTCTAGTGAAACCAAAAGGTCAAACTTAGGAAAGTTAATCTCCTCCTTTATTCAGAAGTAGATGGAAAAAAGGAGACCCCTAACCACTTTCATTCAGTTAAATGTAGGGCCTTCAGATGTGTAGCATTCAGTAGAAATTCCTGTAGATACTACAGTCATAGTTTCTAGTATTATTGGTGTTTTTCAAATGTCAAACCAGGAAGGAAATGAAACATGCTAGGAACATGATATAATAATGATATTTCTTCTTAAGTTTCTTTATTTTATTTGAGTTTTTGTTTTGTTATTTGTTTGTTTTTTGGTTGTCATTTTTTCTGTTTATGTATTTAATGTTAATTTCATCATAACTATAGTAGAGGATAATCTGACATTTTTGGTCTTATCTACTATTTGTGTTTCATACAGTAAAAATTCAGTGTAGTAATAGTGTTAGTGATATTGACTTGTTCTAAACATCAACTACATCTGTTACTTCTTAAAGCTGTAAAATTTTTGAGTATATACGAACATCATGAGAGATATTTTAAAACTTTTTTCATGTAAGTGCCTGTATAGCATACTTTTACTCTCTAGAAAATGCTAAAAGATATATGTCCAAATGCTAAGAGACCTTTGTACAGTGCCCTTAATAATAAAACTTAAATTTTGATCAGCCTTGAAGTGGCCAGGAAGTTGAACTATTGATCAGTGTAGCTACCTTCCAACTATTCTAGTCTAGTCTAGTCTAGTCTACCCTACCCTACCCTACCCTATCCTATTCTATTCTTTCCATATACATTTTAATGTGGAAGTACACATGCATCCTAATTATATACCCCTGAGAATAATGAGTATCCTACTTCTGGTTACAGTGGCAATAGAGTACAGGGAGTACAAGCATTTCTGAAGAGATCTCAAACAGAAGTAAAGAAAAAAAGAAAATAAATATGAAAGCTGCTGATGTTGATACAGCAGAGCTTTCTATTATCTCACATAATTATGAAGAATCCTTGATATATCCATTTAAAACATAACCGAGTCTGGTACTCACTTTTATTAATGATATTACTCTCCTGGGGGTTTTAAAAGGACTATAAAGTAAGTTGAAATAATTTTTAAAAAGTGAGTGCAAATTTTTTTTAGAAAAACTCCGCAATCCTACTATAGTATGAACTGGATTGAAAATGAAGTATATCAAGTCAAGTCACTGGAATTCTGTTCTTGATCACAGAGAGTCATAGACCCCAGAAATAAGCAACTCCTATCACATAAGTCTAACTAAGAAGAAGCACACACACACACACACACACACACATATATATATATATATATATATATATATATGTAAACACATAGTTATCTATCTATCTATCTATCTATCTATCTGGAGGGGTGTTTGTGTGGGGTTTTTTGGTTTTTGGTAGGTTGTTTTGTTTTGTTTTGTTTGTTTTGTTTTATTTTGTTTTGTTTTTTTACTTTCTCAAGGTAGAGCCATAAAGTTTGGCTAAAAACATTTTATGCAGCAGTCATGATCAGTACATGCAACTGAACAATTATTTCATTTCTTGTATTGAAAAATGAAGAATTAAAGTATTGTGCCTTTTAATTTTATCCTAAGGAAGTGAGTATTTATGAAGAATATTTACGCTATCAGTAGGTATGTAATTATATACACCAAGACAGTCACAAAGTGGAAACAATTAGAATTATTTTTAAGACTTAATTGATTTTAATATAAAATTACAAAGTTTTGCATTCTAAGACAACATCCACTGTAAAGGTATTTCTAAAGTAAAGAAAGAAATGAGCACCAGGTGCAAGCAATGTAAAAAGGCCTCTAATGCAGTTCATAACTCATAAAGTAAATTTAGAAAAAATAAAGAGTCTGAAAAAGAGATAAAGTTGTTGGAGGAAAAAAATTGCTTATCTAAGTCAAGGTCAAATAGCGCCAAGAAGTCTTAATGGATGACTCTAGCAGTTCAAACGTGACTCAATGCTTCTCTTAGAATCCTAATTCCCAGTTATTTTCAAGAGAACTCTGGATTTCAACAAATTTCACTGCTCCAAACTTCTCTTTCTAAAGAGCAGAAATGTCACTAAGTATTTGCAAATTTTTAACCATTATATACTCAGTTTGAGGATTGAAATATATATATGTTTTGATGATTTTACTTAGCTATTTGTGAAATACTAATTTTACCGATATCTTGGTTCAGCTCTATTTTTTATTACTTTCTTATGAAGCCTTTAACTCATACTTTCTCTATCCTTTCCCATTTATTCTTTAAGAACACTTGCCCAGCTTACGGTATGATTTTTGATATCTGACTTTATGTAGTATCTTAGTAATAGCCAGAAAAATTTTAATCAGGATTAAAAATGTTGCTAATGGAACTTTTGAAAACCAAAGAAAGTTAAGAGAAAGTAATACATTATCTTGATTTTTTTTAAAGATTCAGTGTATGATAGATCTTTACTTTGCGATTATTCAATACAAAAATTTTAAGGATTTGTTAGAATATTAATACATATATGCTATTTTTTTTTTGAGGTTTACTTAGAAGCATGAACAAGAAAGGAGTAGTAGGGAAGGAGAGGATTTCTGAATAGCTATTAAATACTTTTGACAAGTAGGTGATAAATTTGCGTCTGTCCTCAGGTGTTTTTTATATTGGCTTTATGTGGGGTTTTTTGTTCAGTTGTTTTCTTAGTTTGGTTTGATTTAATTTAGTTTTTGGTTTTGGATTTTTTTGTGGGCTTTTTTTTGTTAGTGAAACACAGAACTACAAAGATGGGAGTTGGAAGAAAGTAAATGTTATTTGCAGTAAGATTATTAAATTCCTTATTTTAACTATATTTGTATATAAAGTGTGTATTTCTAATAGGAATTTTTTTTACAATAATTTTAAATGTTTCAGGAAATAAGCATGACACAGATGTAATCTAGCACTCAAACATTTAATCCCTCAATTACATTTGTTTAATATTTCATAATGCTTTTGGAAATAGCCATTTGATATGTGCAACAAATCACATATATACATTCTGTTTGGTAGATGAACTCTACAATCCATGGTTTGTTAATTTTAAGATTTTTATTAGAGAAAACTTGATAATAATGTCCAAAATTACAGGCTGGAGTGATTAGAAGAAAGAAAGGGAAAAAGAAAATCAGTCATACTGATTTCAATAAATGATTTGTGTTAATGTTTTACTTGAACTTTTGTCTTTTATAGTTGCCTGTCAATTTTATTCTCCAAACTTTTCCGTTTGATTAGATGCAGTGTAGCTAGAATGTAAAAAGCAATTTCTCATTATTGCAATTATAAATTAATATTAAAATATAAATATTAACTATTAACTTCCTTTTTGAAAACAATTTTCCCAAATTAGAGAAATTTTAGATGCATATAATGTAGGATATAGTAGCAAAACTGTAATTTTGATAATTTTAAGATAGTAATGCAGTTCAGTAATTCACTGTAGTAACGCAGTAGTTGCAGTAGTTTGAAATATAAATATTCTATACAGTCTGCTTTGACCAGGGTATTTTAGAGTTGAAAGGGGCAGAGGGGTGTGGAGAAGTGTGGAGAGGTGTGTAGACAGAATGGATAGTAAAAAAGAAACTAAGATCAGCTCATGGAGAAAGTGAAAAATGGAACAGTATGAGAAGTAGATGGTTCACCACTTTGTAGTCACCTTCTGAATGGCTCTTCATATTTAAGAAATCATTAACCTGTGCAGTTCATGCTGTATTCCAAAACCTGATGAAAATTCACGTCCTGTAATGCTGACTTTCAAGGTACAGAAAGGATTTAGAAGATAATGCTGAGTGTGTTGGGTTACAGTGAAATTTATCTGGGTGATCACTAGGTTTAAAGATTTTTAATGTAAATTTCTGAAGCCTTAAGTGCCATTACATAAAAACTAAATAGGTTTTTATCTCATCCCTCCTATTCCCATCCCATTTTTGCAATCCCTTGAAGTAGTGATCTGTAAGATATCTGGATATCTAACACTTGTATTGTTAGAGTGTGGAAATTCTGGATAATTAGATTCATCACATGTGTAGTGAACATGACATGCATGCAAAAAAAAAAATGGAGCTGACCTTTATGTGAGTAGTAAGTACAATACATTCAGGCTGTGAATGTGCTGTGCATGTAGATCAGCTTCTAGTGGAAATACAAAGAATTAGACATATGCCAAAGATGAAATGGGAGTATCATGCATAACTTATTTCTTATATCTACACATGAGAATCAAGTGTTGGGAGTCCAGAGTATATTACACTCTTGTTTCTGTCATTGGAAACAGTAGTTGCTGCAAGTAAAATCTGCCATTATCACATATGAAAGTTTTTAAGTAATTAGTGAATTTCTGGTTCTGCACAAGTCAAAATCAGTTCTACACAGTATTCCAAACAAATCCTTCCTGTCATTTGAGAAAGAAGTTAATGAGTTAACTACTCTTTATTTCTCAGATAACGTCAGCAAAAAAATACTTACTGATGAAGATCATGTAATTCTAAATCTGCAACTGTTTTTATTGTCAACTTGTATCCCTAGCATCTGGATCCACATCAAAGTAAACAAATTATATTGATTTATGTTTAGTAAATAATAGTAGTGTGGTGGAAAGAATTTTGAAAATGCGAATTTATAGGAAAGATTAACTTTCCTCTCTCATCTTTCTTTGAAAAAAAAAAAAGTAGTCTCGAGACTACCTTTTTGTTTCAGATAGTGTCTGAGTACTTTCCAGTTGATTTTAAATAAATGTCAAAGATGAGAAACAGAGAATACAAAGATTGTGAAAGGGGAAAAACTTTCTTTTATTTTCAGAGATATTACAATTTTTCTAAAAACATTATATGGGCATTTATAGATATGCAAAAAAAAAGTTTAAGCACAGTCAAATAAGCCTTCTTTCACATAGTATTACATTTTTGCAGATGTCATTTAAGTAGGGCTGTACATAAAATCTTGAAACAATGGCTTTGATGTTATGATGTTGTTCTTCATCTCCATTAGCTGAGTGGTAGTGAATATAAAGTGAGAATAGTTCTGGAGAAGGGAAGGGCTGTTTCAGTACTTGAACTACTCTGAACTACACGTAAGGAAATAAGTATATGAGGTCAGATGAGAACAAAGTTTCCATGTTAAATACTCTGTAGAATTTCTTATAGTAATGCAACCTGAGTGCCTGTTTTGCTTAGTCCTCAGCATTTTAAATACAATTTTTACTTGATTTGAAAATTTACAAAATGCAGACATGACAAGCCAGACAATTCCTTTTCATAGATGTTGTTGCATAACCAAAATTAAGACATAAATTTGTGAGTTGACAGTATTTTAAATGACTATCCTTCACATGGCTGTATACTCCCATGCTTCTATAATGTAGAAGACAATTTTCCTCCTTGAAATTTATGTCCCATGTAGCCCTCATGATACGCGTTTTCAATGAAGCCAGAACTATGTCAATTGAACAATCTTTTCTTAATTCAAATTTAATTTTGTTTCTGGTGTATGAGAGCTTGCTGCATTCAAGGTTGTTAGTCAAAATATACACCTAAATGCTTCTTTTATGATATACATGCTTAAAACTTATTTAGCTGAGGACCTTTTTAATGCAATACCTACCATGAAGTATAAAATGCAGTAATTGTCTGGATTAGTCCCCTCTCACAAGTGTTTTTACGTAGTATTTATGCTTATGAATATGCATAAATATATATAATTGCATAGCCTTTTCTATAAAAAAACATTAAGAAAATAGTTTAATTTGTATGTGTGTTTGAAAGTTGGCCTGTAAGTGTTTGAATTTTCCTTATTTAACATGAAAGACTATTTTAGTCAAAAAGGTCAACAAAATAATTCTGAACACATTTCACTTTACATATAAATTGCCTACTTGAAAAGTGTATGTGACCCTGGTTTGACTATTGACTGAATATTAACATACATGTCATGCAAAACTTACCTGAACTTTTTTTCGTTACCAGGACTGCTCATATCCTTCCCTCCTCAATAAAGCACTCAGTTCCACTTTTCTTATTTACAGAAGACATCGGGCCTTCTATCTTTAAAAAAAAAGTTCAGTCTGAAGAAATGAAGGCTTTAGGGAGACTTTGGAGCACCTTCAAGTACCAAAAGGAGGCCTACAGGAGAATTGGAGAGGGCTTTTTACAAGGGCATGCAGTGATAGAACAAGGGGGAATGGCTTTAAGCTTAAAGAAGGTGGGGGTTTATTGGATATTAGGAAGAAATTCTTTACTGTGAGAGTGGTGAGGTGCTTGAAGTTTCCCAGAAAAGCTGTGGATGCCTCATCCCTGGAAGTCTTTGGGACCAGGCTGGATGAAGCTTTAGCATACTGTGGAAGGTGTCCCTGCCCATGGCAGGAGAGATTGAAACAAGATGCTCTTTAAGGTCCCTTTCAACCCAAACCACTATATGATTCTATGATTCTAATTTTATATTTCTATTAAAGTTACTTTCACTGGGAAAAAAAAAAACAACAACAAAAAACATGTGCAGTGTTGAGCAGAAGTGGCAAGGTGGATGCCTAAATTATTTCCAGGTTTTCAGGGCTTTTTGACCTAACCTATGATTTGGTGTCACGCAGTTCTGGTGCTACTGTTTATGTTTCATAGGGTGACATAATCAAAAAATACATTCAGAGATGTATTTGGATAGGAGATGTGCAACAGAGTTCCTTCTCCTCCAAAAATAAACACTAAAAAGAAACAAACTTGTGGTCTCTATCTAAACATTTAAAACAAACAAACCAAACAACATAGAAGCCATATATAATTAAAGTAGTGTTAAAAATTTTAAGCCATTATAACACTGGACAGATGTTTATGTAAGACAGGTGTTTAGACTATTTTTAAAATATACTTTTGTGGTATTTACAATTATGTAATTGATGATCTTTAAGTGATATTGAAAATTTATTCTACTGCAAAGAGAATGTAACTAAGTTTGGTCTCTGAATATTTTGATTGTTTTCTCTAAATTTTCAGTTTTATTTCTCAATTGATTCTGAAATGAATTGAAGGATGGGGCATAAAGGAAGTTTTGGGTTACATTAGTTTAAGTCATGCTATATTATTCTTCAAATTATTGGAGAATCTTATTCCTACCTTCCTATTACATTGATACACCTCCACAGGAGTCTCCTACCTTGTAGGTGTAATCTATTTTCTTGGCTCTTGGCTGTTCCGAGAACAGTGAGAACAATCTAGTCTGACCAGATTTAGCTATCTGTAGCATTATGACATCTCAACTCTTTGTTTTGAGAAAAATGGACATATAAACTCATCTTAATTCCGTATGAATCGAGCATTCAAATGTCTTTTTCTCTTTATGGACTAGCTTAGGTGTGTACAACTACACTTTTTTCTGTCATGAGTCCCTCCTCTAAGATTTCTGCAAAGTCAACTCCTCTTTCAGTACTGTCATGTGTATGATGTGTGAAGTAATACTTATTTTGCCAAGTATAAAGTATTTATTGGGTAGGGGGGTTTTTTTGTGTGTGTGTGATGATAGGGTTGTTTTTATATATGTACATGCCTATGCAGCCCAACGCATAGTTTAATGATGTCATATTTGGGCCAAATAAATTTTTATAACTACTCCTTCACAGTGTATTCAGAAACTACTGTTCAATAATAGATCAATATACAAACTACAGTTAAAAGTAAAATTCTTCTCATGTAGTGTAAAGATGCTTCAGAGAACTGGAATTGCTTCCTTTCCTAGTGGTATTTAATAGCCTTGGCAAAGTGATGCAAATGATTTGTTTAAATAGCTTCACCAGGACACTCTTGTAACTATTTTCAGTTCCACCTTAAATCTTGTGAACTCTTCTTGACTAGATAAACTATGTCATTCAGGTGTTTGAGAATGAGGAGAAACCAATAAAAAAAAAACACAAGGCACTCTTCCATCTTATGATGGTTTCTGAAAATAAAGGACAAACATGTCTCTAATGAGTGCATTAAATCACATCCCAGCACCTGTAATCATGCACTCAAGCCCACTCCCATTTTACTTAGGTGCTGGAAAAATAACAGAGGATATCTTCGGATTCATGAGGAGTTATGTTATAGTGATCCTCAAAAAGCCAAAAGAAGGTTACAGCTATACCCCAACATTCATATTTACATAGAAATAGCATTTTAGAAAGTTCAGACAATGACAAGAGAGCATTACTGTTATTTCAGTATAGCTCTACTATGAGAAGACACAGTTTTTGGGCCTATTGCCTCCACTGGACTTCAGTCAACATGGAGAGAGAGGAGGGCTTCTGCTACTAGGGATTAAAAAAATAAATCTAGTATTTTGTGCAACAGATAAGTTCTGCTTCTGCAAATAATGTATTTCCCAGAACCATTATCAGAGTTACATCATAATAATACACAAGGAAGTCTACATTTTGCCTCTCGAGACAGTAGCATCTCTGCATTTATAAGAAAATATGGTATCTTCCATCAGAAGCGTAAAAATATTTATTAGCACATCCTGTATCTTTCCTACTAACTGTCTTTCTTAGTATGTGGTTTCTTTGGAATCTTGCTCTACTCCTGTGTGTGGTAATGATTAATTTATTTATAAAAATATATCAATAATGTTTTTCTGCTTTGGTATTTATTCCTTGTGTAAGGGTTCTTTGAATATCTATCGATTTTCTGTAAGAAGTTAATGTGTATGAAAAATTCTTTGATGATGTACAGTCTGTCTTCTCACATTAACTTCTCCTAGACCTAGTTCCTTTAATCTATGCTTCATCAGCTGTATTTGTTTGTAGCCAACAAAAAACATCCTCTTTCACATACTTTTTAAATATATATATTCTACAAAGCCAGTAAATATATTGTACCTGAAATAAACTTACACTTGCAATATTTCAGGAGGTCCATTTTAATGTATGGTTCATAGCTTACACTCCAAGTGTATGGGAGATAAGAAACACTTAGTTTAATTACTGAAAATGAAAGTTTCTTGTGGTGCTCTTGCTTTATTCTTGATTATATTGCTGATATATGTTAAGTTTGGGGTTTATTCTCTTTTTATTAGTTGTTTTCTTTCAAAGGTACGTTGAGACCGCAAGGTTTTCCAGTAATAACTCTTTTAATCATAAAACCAGCCCCAAATAAGGACTTTTACAGAAACAGATGAGCTGTGGACTTGGGGGAGAGGTGGGAGCCAGCTACCTTCCATTTCACATTTTGAAAATAACAATTTTTGAGCTAGAAAGGTCAGCTGCAGAACCAAAAGCAGAACAATAGATGGTATTTTATTTTCTATATTCAAATATCTTTTTTCTTTCTTTTTTTTTTTTTCTTTATGGAGAAAGCAGAGGATAAGTAACCATTTTTTCTCACACAGAAGAAACCATTGTTTTAAAGCAAACATATTTGTAATTCTTTTCACTTTTCAGGTTCCATAACTGTGTGCAAATGCTTTCCACAATTATATGGTGCATGGAAATAAACACTTTTAGCCATACTTTTTTCCTTAGTTATGCAGAAGAAAAATTAATTTATAAATCTCACTTCTTTCCTTTGTCAGGTATACAAATTGGTCTCAATATTTATTTTTTTTTTTAAATTGCTTCCCACAAAAGGTACACAACTGAACTTGTTAGGTAGCCAGTACTCTAATTTGTATGTACTTCCGTGATTAAATTTGACAAATGAAATGAAATTTTAGACTGTATTGCCTGATACATGTTTTTGTTTGTTTGTTTGTTTGTTTTTAACTAGTGAAAAAGGCCATAGATTTTAAATCTAGAGGATTTAAATTGTTTCCAGGGAAAGACAACAGCAACAAGTTTTCTATCTGTGAGTGTACTCCTTTTTTGTTACTTTTTTCTAGTGCAAGAGTGAAGTTTGTGCTGTGTTGTTTGTGTGTTTTCAAAATTATGTATTCCTAATAGAACTGGTTTCTACAGTCTGCATGGTGAATTTTTAAATATGGTTCTACTCTAAAGGCAGTCTTTCTATAAATCTGGCATTGTAGAAGGACATGTCATTTTGTCAGTAAGTTCAAACTAAATTTAGAGTATTTGCAAGGAAATAAATATCCAGCCTATTAGGTGTCAGCTGTAAACTTCTCTGTGAATAGGATATCTGTTATTTTAATTGAACATTAGCATCAGAAGCCTTTGCAAACCAAAGCCTATCCTCATTTACAAATCAACCACATATTTTTTTCAAGAGACACATATGAGGTTACTTTTCGAATTTTTTTTTAAGGTCATTAAGTTGGACATTTTTAATTTATTAACTAACTGTAGTTTTAAAAATTCTGGATATGTTTAGTGCCTTCAATTTTAATTACAGAAATTAGAAACTGAAAGTGCTTGACATCTCGGTGAACCAATTCCTGATTAAATCATAAGGGAGAGTCAGGTAACTTTCTAGTACAAACGAAATAACTGCATCTGTAAATAGATTAAGAGGATAATTAAAAGGATACTTATGCAAAAGAATGTGCCATATTTATAGAATTCCTTTTTGGAATAGAACCACATTTTAAAATATATATATATATATAATTAAATGAAATGGACTAATGTTTAGCCTATGTCTGATTATAGTGCATTTCATTATTCTTCACAGGAGTGAAACAATTTGTTTTGAAGTGCCTTAGGTTGGACATGTTTGCACTGGGTTTTTTGTTAAAAGGTGTCAGTGATGGATTCGGTTTCCAGAATTTAGCAGGACACATTAGCATAGGTTTTAATTTTCGGTGTTAGATTTTAAACTGTCAACAAATCAGATAAGATTTCTTCTTTTATAGAAAGATGTCTTCAAGCAGCAAAACCCTTTAAAATTTACCAAGTCAGAACAATAAAGCAAAACAGACTTCTGTTCCATTTTTGTAATGTCATGTATTGCCATATTCAACTTCTCTGTAAACTGCATCACCTAAATAGTTATGAAGGCATTTCTGGTTTATTTGAAAATTTTGTATCAGGATATTTAAAACCAAATATTATTTTCATGTGTATTAGGTAAATGTAAAGTAGAGTGATTATACAACAAGAAGTAATACTAAGATAATGACAGTAGTGTTTATAAAGCACATCACTGAGGTCTCTTTCTGACAGCCCATCTGTAATTTTATAGTTACAAACGAGAATATACAATGAATGATAAATGATATTGTGCCTCTAACATTTATTTTGCACTAATCATTACATTTTCTTCTATATAACTGTAATAGAAATTCCATATTTATAATGAACTGCAAGAGACTCATGATATCAAAAGTTGATTGTTACGAAATTTGTGATGAAATTTATCAATATATTTTGAAGGTCTTTATATAATTTCATACGTTATGATATTCTGTGTAAAGCTGAAACCTTCTTTATCTTTCTTATTGATTATGCAGAATAGATTATCTATATGAGTCAATAACAAGTGAAGATGAATCTTAGTGATTTGTAACTTTAGTGATAATAATCTTGTCATAAATAGATGACTAAGATTTTATGGTGTAATCTAGTATTGTTAGCTACTAGTCACTTTGGTAGCTGAGGAACTGAAGAGACAGTATTTCATAACGGTTATGTATTTGGCTCTTGACTAGTTAATTTTCTCAGTGTATTCTCAGCTGAGTTTGTACTTACATTACAATGTCAGATAAGAACCTTTAAAAAAAACCCACAAAGTGTCCATCATTCAACTATTAGTGAAAATAAGATAGGGATGAGTGACTATTTTACATTATATCTTGTGTTAGCAATGTCTTAAGGAATTTTCATCTAGCATTCTCATCTGTATGTCCTTTGATTATTTTACATCTTTTTCAATGTATCAGTTATATAACATTCAATGCAAATGCATAGGTGATTTGCCCAGAGGAAAGTCAGAATGGTGATATTTGATATGATGATACACTTTGAAACAAGTATGCATCAACTTCATTTTAGAAGTGTTGAAATTAATAAATGAATTCATTGGGGGATCTAATTCAGTTGGGATTAGAACTCTGAAATTTCTTGCTCCCAGTTTCTTGACCAGATCATGAATGAATGCTTCCCCTAGATGTCTTTAATTTACTACAGGAAACTGTTTCGTTGCGTATTTCATATGAGCATCTGGGGTGCAAAACAGATGTCTGTGGAATTACATGGAGCTGTAGACTGAAAAGTCAAGCATTATGTCTGTAAAAGTAACATCAGCACAAAAACCATAAAATATGCAGTTAATTTTCAATAAATGCTTAACAGAAATCAGATTGGTTTTAAAATTGTGTAAATGCTTTTTTAGAATTGGAATAAAATCAGAAATTTGTTTACCGACTTCTACCCATAACATTTTAGTCTGTATTTTTATTGTAGTATATGGGGTTTTTTTAACTTAATTATTTTATTGATTTTCTTTAACATAAGCCTTTATATTTTTGTTTCTGAATATTAACAAATCCATATCTTATAATTTAAAAATCTGTTTTTGAGTATTTCTAGGAAGGAAACTGTAATAAAGAAGATATCAAAAAGCAGTAGGATTTTCAAGCTTACATTTGTGGTAGAAATTTAAATGTATAATAGTTCTTTAGCCTTGAAATCCAGTAGAATATTCTTTTTTATATTTATATTTGCTCCATTGCCTGTGTATGGGGAAACATAAAGCACAAAAAATAAAATAGTTATTTGAAATATTAAAGCATGAATTAAAATAAATAGATCTGTTTAAATAATATTTTTACTTTATTTTTTCATAGTAAAGGATTTCTTCTGTGTGCATTGATATATGATGCATGGCCAAATGGCAACATTGCAATCTGGAACATTATTATCAGGCATCATGAATAAGTTCCTAACTATAGTTTTAATATCTATTTTATTTCAGAAAAGTTTTAATGTTTTCTCTCTATGTTTTCTCGCTATATATAGCCTATATATATATATATATATATATATATATATATAGGCTATATATATATATGGTTCTGGATTTCTCATGTCTTATAATGAAGCACCCAGGTATTTCAAGGACAGAGCTAATTAGTCATTCTTATCCAACAAGATAGCCTTGTGACATTCAGTTTATGGAACTATAGCTATCAGACAGATATATATATTCCACCACTAGCATGAACTGGGGTTTTTATAGCTAATATGCTTTCAACACATGTATAAGTAGTGAGGGAGAAAAAGGCTGAAACGTGAACCAGGAGGAAGAGTCTTCGTGGCCCAAAAGTCCCCTGAACACACAGATCCAGATGAACAGACTGTCTTGGTTTGCTATGAGAGCAACCTCAAATGTTACGGTATTTTGGGAGAGGAGAGTAAATACTGTGGATCCAGCCAACAAGCGTTGAGCTTATAGGTTTTTACAGCAGTGTGTTGATGTGAGATTTTTGAGTTTTGTTGGAGGTTTTTTTGTTGATGTTTTTTGTTTTTGTTTTTTTGGTTTGGTTTGTTTTTTTTTTTTAAAGCCTATGCTACATTTGGCCTTTGGCTTCCTCACGGTTACTAAACCAATTCTTCCCTTCCTCTATGTGTAAGAAGACAAATTTCAAGGAAGGAAAAACTCACAACTATTCTGAATTAGGCTCTACTTCATTAAAAGCTGAAATTTAATGAACACCCTTTAGAAGTATAGTTAGAATATACATTTTTTTATCTATGTAAAATATAGTGTGGTTGCCCTAATTATATGAAAACTTTTTCCTGAAAGGAAACTAAAAATCTAATACAGTAAATCCATTGGTCCAGTTTCTCAGTAAAAGATGAATAAAGGTTAAAATCTTTATGCTTAGTCTAAATCTCTTGTCTTCATGTATTTTTTACATGATATCAACTTGTTTGGTTGGTTTTGGTTGTTTGGGGTTTTTTTGTTTGTTTTTTTTTTGTTTTTTTTTTTTTTTAATATTCTTCTATCAGGCCATGAATTTACCAAGTAATAGCAGACTAACCTCCTTAGCTAATTTTTTTAGTAGTTGTTTTTAGGAAATCTACCACCTCCTGGTTCAATAAACTTCAAAAATTAAATACAAAAAATAATAGAGTTATTTTGACATAAAATTATTTTTGTAAGATAGAATTTTGGAAGCTGCAAAAATTACAACAAAGTATATAATGCAAGGGGGAGGAAAAAATATGTGAAGAAGTAATTGAATATACTGAGGGATATGCTCAGGGTTAGATTGCTATATGTAAATTTCTGGAAAAACATAGAGAATGAGTCACAGGAAGTTTCTCTCTGAAGATCCGTTTTAGTTTATCGTAATATAAATATATGCAAATCAAGCTGGCATTTTGAGTTTACCTTCAGATCACCACATTTCAGGAATATATATATTTTCAATACTGATTAAGGATATTTCTCTCAGCAGGAGCTTATGCATTCAAGTTTTATTATAATTCAAGGAGAAAAGGTCATCTCTTAGTGGAGAGGACATTTATTAGTGTATGTTCAGAATAAAATCTTGCATCCCTAAACCTGATGAACACTCTTTTAAAGGTTAATATTTCTAAAGGAATAGTAAGAAAAACAATAGTAATAAAATTCCAAATAATATTAGAAACAAGCAAAATGGCTGATTAATACATCTTATAAAAAACTTGTGTGTTTTTTTGGGAAAAAATATCACAAAATACACGCTTTGCTTATTATAGGGAGGACAAACTTACATATTGAAATTAGAGTTTATATTGGTGATCATATTCTTTAAAAAATCTGTTTTAAAAGACCTAAAATTGAAAGAATATACTTTTTAATATTGGTTAATTGCTTAACTCTGTGTTTTCTAAAAACTGTATTATTTTATCTCTTCTTTTTTTGTTTATTTTATTTTGTTTTTCTTTTTGTTTCTTTTTTTTTTTCAGTAAATGAGGGAGGTATTAAACAGGCGTCCAATTTGTGTCCAGATCCTGGAGAACCAGAAAATGGAAAACGGATAGGCTCAGATTTTAGGTAAAAAATAAACCCTACTATTATATCATTTCTCTAATACTGATCTTAGAAAATGTATCTGCTAAAAATGTATTGCTGTTGTTGAGTACTCTTTCAAAACTGACCTTGGTAAAAAGTGAACTAGAATTCTGTGTAAAAATATGTAATGCAGAATAGCCTGTATTTAGTATGCAAAGAAGATGTTATATCTCCTTGGAAGAGAGCATATATCTCTGATAATCTGGAAAAAATTGGATTGAAGGTAAGTTAAAGTAATTTTCTCATGTAAATACTGCGTTAGATATACAAATATTGAACATACATGTGGTAGTACTGGAGATTTTTGGGAAGGACATAACAAAACTGAATGCAACACAAGAAGAACAATAAAACCTCGGAGAAGACTCTGAGAGAAGACTCTAACAGACAATACTGCATTTTCTACAGTATGTTTTTCAGGAACCCAGAAGTTTAATCCATGCAGATATATTCCCCTAGTAGTCCTCAGAGTGGCTTGGCACCCTTAATGCTTACTACTTTTTTTATTGGTTTTAAATATGTTCTCCTCTATTCTCAGTTATCTTTCAAATTCCTTCTCTTGTAAGGAAAAAAAGTTTACAATACTCTTTCAAAACATTCTATTGTCTTTTTCTCAGTGAACAGATACAACTCTAATTTCAACATCAACAGTGGTTGATGAGTAGAGAGACACATACATAATCACTTTTTGAAAATGTTTTGGATTCATTTTAATCTCTTCTATCTGAGTTTCTGACTTGCTTCCTTTTCAATTGTTGAACATTTATTTTAAATATGTTAACAATCATATTGTTTTATATTTAATACATAGACACTTTAGACTGTATAAAAAGAATAAATCTAAAACTATTTTCTTGTTTCACACTGTATGCTAATTTTACATTATCATCATATTTACAAATCTCTTTAAAACACCTAAGTGAGAAAAGAAATAAGGAAGTGAAAGGGAGATTGATAATTTTTGAATTAATTGGTTTTATGACATTCAGGTTTGCTATTACATATTTTGTATTTTACATATCACACAGCACACTTCCAAACATTTGAAGATAACTGTTAGAGTAATCTGGGAGATGTACAAAAATATCATGAAATTATGATAATTCTTTCTTTTCTCCTCATAATCAAGAAAAAAAAACCACATAAAATTGACAATGAATCCTAAGTAAATGTGCCAGCTATCAGTCAGTTATAATGTGTTAGTTAGTTATTATAGTCTCCCTATTTATTTAGTTTTGAGAAAAGGAAAAGTTCAATGTACATCCAAGAAAGCTTTATAAGAAATTTTATAAAAATGTAATTTCTGATGTTAAATGGCAAAAATAAAAAGCTCAATATTTTCAGAGAAATAAAAATAAATTAACTGTATTTAACTGTCAAACTTTCTAGAATCATTACTCAGGCCAGTGTTTTGTATTTTAACTTCAAATATATGGCTTGAGAATGAAAGTCTTTGACAGAGAACTTTCCAGTCCTTTTCTATTGCTTTCTCTGCCTGTGATCACTGAAAGACCTACTTGCCATGATTTTTCTAGTTGAACTTGTGTGAGGGGCAGTACTTCAAGGAAGATGTGATGATAATTGCCTCGTTGGTGAACTGGTGTGGTCTCATGTTGAGTACTGTGTGCAGTTTGGGCACCACCATATAAGAAAGATACTAAGTTATTAGAGTGTACAAAGGAGGAAAACAAGGATGTTGAAGGGCCTTGAGGGGAAGCCATATGAGAAGTGGCTGAGGTCACTTGGTCTGTTCAACCTGGAGAAGAGAGGACTGAGGGAACACCTCGTCGCATTTACAACTTCCTTGTGATGGGAAGAGGAGGGGCAGGCACTGATCTCTTCTCTGGGGTGACCAGTGACAGAACCCAAGGGAATGGTCTGAAGTTGTTTCAGAGGAGGTTTAGGTTGGATATTAGAAAGAGATTCTTTACCCAGAGGGTGTTTGGGCACTGGAACAGATTCCCCTGGGAACTGGTCACAGCACCAAGCCTGATGGAGTTCAAGAAGTGTTTGGATGATACTCTCAGGCACATGGTGTGACTCTTGGGCATGGTCCTGTGCCGAGTTAAGACTTGGACTCGATGATCATTGTGGGTCTATTCCAACTTGGAATATTCTGTGATTCTATGATCATGCCCTTATCTTTCTTTTTAGACCAAATTGTTAGGATTTAATTTAACATTACTTTTCACTATACACTGTGATGATGTGATTATCAGGCTTTCCTATTTCAAATTAATTTATGAGAAATGAAAGGAAAAGGCATTCAAATTACTGAACAATAGCATACAAGATATACAAGTATCAGAGTCAATATATTTTCTAGTGTTTCTTTTCCCTAATTTCTGGGTAATCTTGGTGACTTTTTTCTCTCTTTGGGAAAAAAAAAAAAAAAGAAATCCTCAAATTATCTGTGAGGGAAGATTGACTTTTCTGTCAACTCCCATGAATGTGATACTTAATGCTTATATGTATAACACAATGATAAATCCAATCCCATCATAATGGGAAAAAAATAATTAACTAGAATATTTCTGATATAAGTGAAAGAACATGGCTTACACATGCAGTATACACTGGAAGTGAAAAGAGTGATAGTCAAAAGATATGTTCAGTTTAATGAATTTTTTGGTGAACAGAAGATACAGCAGATATATTATTATGCTCTCAGTCTTAGGAAGTATAATTCTTAGTAGCAGGAATGTTTATTTCAGCGAGGAAGTAGTTTTTACCTTCCTCCAAAAAATGCATTTTTCAGATCAAACTGCTCTGCTTTTTTTAGTTTCTTTCTTTTTTTTTAATTGATATTTATTTTGATTATTTTTTGACACTAGTATGGAACTAACTTTTTTACAAAGTAAGAAACAAACCAAAACAAACTACAAGCCCCCAACAAATTAGCACTTAATTGCTCCTCTCATTATTAAGGGAAGATTCTAGAAGCAAGTCTAAAATCCTCTTGATTTTAAGGGAAGCCTTGCTTCAAGGTTTCTCTAACAGATTGCAGACCGGTAATAGTTTCTGAAAGCACAAGCTTCTCAACAGCCTCAATGTCACCTCAAATTTATCCTCAAATGCTGTCCCCAACTAAATTCTTGCAACTAAATATTTGAATTTTACTGGGTTTGTTTCTTTCAAGATAAAAACAATCTGTTCTTGGTAGTCTTCTTTGAATCAATCCTAATTAGGGCAATATCCCTTAATAGGCAGGTGTATTCTGAATGTAGCACTCAGAAACAACCCAGAAAAGAGTAGTTTACTTTGAAAAGATTCTCTCTAGTATTTTGTGGTAGCCTCTCTTTATAATACAAAAACATTGTATTTGGAAATAGTGGGAAGAGATACACACACACATGGGCACAATTTCTAGCTATTTTACTGACAGGTCTTGAAAAAGGCAACAATTACTCTTTTGGTTGTATTCCGCTTACACATATTAGGGATAAATAAAGTGGTTTCCTATCTAAGGCTTGTTAAATGTCTTATGAATGTGAATGTTGAGATTTTTACTTGTAAAGAACAGCATTTCTGCACATTAGTAAAGCATTCATACTTATCTCAAATTGGAAACATACCTTGAAAAAATATCTTACAGGCAACAAAGGCAGACTCATTACAATTCTGTTTTAATTCTGGTTTCAATTCTCTCCACTACCATAATCATTGACCAATTGCTCCATAAGCTTCTAAAGTAAGAATGTTGCAAATTCTTTAATATAAGTAAATAAATAATATATTTACATTTGTTTAAAAACAACCAGTACTATAGAAAGTCTTTTATAGGTCATCTTATATCTGACAGAAAAAATAGGACTCTCTCACCTTTTCCTTCGTGAAGTCACTCTCTCTTGTAATGAAGGAAACACCTTTACTTTCAGCTTGTCTTTTTTTTTTTTCCTTTCTGAAAAGGAAGTGAAAATTCCAATTACAGTAGCTTCATTTCAAAACAAAGTATTTTGAAGAAGGTTTCAGTTCTATCTTTATTAAGACCAATCAAAATCTAATTTCAGTACAATTTAATCTGCTTTAGAGAAAATCATGCTCTTGTCATTTCTCTTTAGCTTTCTTAAATGTGAAGGTGTAGATTTGGAAGAATTTTATTGCAATTTCACTCCTGTTCTGATTATAAACACTACCTGCTCTCAGCACAATCATTTGTTCTTACGTGGTTCTTACTCAACTTAGAAAACCTGTAATGCAAACTGTAAGACAAACTGCAACATTTCATTATAATTTTTGGGACCTGGATCTACTTTTTGGATATTTTTTTTCCCAATATGAAGAGTCTTATAAAAATATTTATTGTGACAATTCCCCATGGCTATATTTTGAAGTTTTAAAGGCTTTGTTTCTGATGTTAGATGCCCATTAAAGCATAACAGGTTTTCAAAGTTGAAATAAAGTCAAAAAGACTTACTCATAGCTGCCAGCTTTTCCTATACTGAGAAAAAATATTTTACCTCAGAAATAAAAGTTCCCTTCCTTGGAAGTTTCTTAAAATTTTAGATGTACTGGTGAGAATTCTGCTAGAATTTCTGATTTTACTTTGCGTGTTATACAGTAAAATACACATCTTTTCTACATGTGTCAAATTTTAGAATCAATGCCACTAGGGAAAATATAAGAAGTATGTAATAGATAAAAAGGTTTTCATGAGATAAGTGTTGCTTTTTTAATTTTGGGGTTTCAAAGGCACTTTTTTTTTTTTTCCCCTAGTGGAATAAACATATCCAGACTGACTTATACTTGGAATGGTGATTTATTAGGAGGCAAACATGTTCCTCCACCACCATCCCAAAGTTCTGTCTTAGTGAAATGAATGAATGATCCCATCTAAATTCCTCTACTTCTGTAGTATGGTCCAACTAGTATTTAAAGATGAGATTGTGATCAAATTTGGATCATAACAAAGCAGTGGATGCTGTTAGACAGCCACAAAAATGCTATTGTAATCTTTAAAATGCATATTCTCTTGATAGAATGAAGAATATGAAGTTTGTATTAAGGACAATTTATTTTACCAATGGGATGACTTACACTATAACTAAGGATATCTTCTTTCATTTTATATTATAAATAAATTTATAGTTATTTTCTTCAGAAGAACAGCCTTGAAGTGATACATTGATTGACTAGATTGGCTAGAAATTTCACACTTAATTTTCCTTAAATTTTCTCTGACTAACATACTCTTCTCTGCAGATATGCAAGGTGAGCTTCTAGACTCTGACACTTCAAGTCAAACATTGTGAAAATTTAACAAAACTCAATTTGCAGCATGAGATATGAGGTTAATTTGTAGGTGATCAGTGCATGTATGACTTTTCAACAGTTAAGTAGTTCTTTTGTCAAGTACAAGTGCCTGACCTTACAAGCTTTGAGAGAAAGATTGAAGATTCCACCAGAGTCTGAATATGCCGTTCAAGCTGTGACCTGCTTTATTGAAAGATGTTTCTTATAAAGTAAAATCTGAATCTTCTACACTGTCCCTTGTATATTATCTGCCACATTAAGAAAAGTCTGGATTCTTGAAGTAGATAAGGTTTGCTATGAGATAGTACCTTAGCTTTTTCTTTGTCAGACGAGTTAAGCCTAGCTGCCGCAACTTTTTACTGTAGGTCATGTGCTCTAAGTCTCTGACTAACCTGAAAACTCTAGAGTTCTTAACAATCTCTCTTTTGTGGAAGGCCAAACATTTGGCTTAATATTGCAGACACAGCCTCACCAGCTGAGTAATATTTTCACTTGATCTGCTGGCACCACTTGTAAAGCAGTTGAGTGTATAGTTTGTTTCATTCAAGATGAGAACACATTAGTGATCAATAGTGGAGAACTTTGTACCTCTACTTGTTAAGTTTCATGAGATTTCTGTTGGCCAAGTGCTGAACTTTATCAAATGTCTGGATTGAAGCTCTGCTATTCAGTGTGTCACCTACTTTTGTATGACACATAAATCCATGGATTCATAAATTCTGTCTCACTGTCAAGATGGAGGATGGAAATATTAAAAAGCATAAGACCCCATATTGATTTCCTAATGCTCAGCTTTTTACTGGCCACCAGCTGAATATGAAGCCATTGATTCCTACTTTTTGAGCTCAGCTGCCAGTCTGGAATATATATCTCTTCAGTGCATATTTTGTCAGTTCTCAAAAGTTACTGCTGCAAAAGGTGCTGTCAAAAAGCTTGCTGATGTTGAGCACAGTTACCCTGAACACTACTACATCTACCAGTGGTCCAAGCAGCCAGTCATTTTGGCATAGAAGACAAGCAGGCTGATCAAATATGGTTCATCTTTGGTAAATCTGTGTAATTGCTCTTAATTGTTCATGCTTTCCTGGAGCATATGTTCTTTCCCAAAATTGATGTAAGTTTCCTAGCTTCTCCTTACCTCTCTTAAAAGTTCATATAATGTTAGCCTTTCTGCAGTCACTAGGAACTTCTCATCACAGTAATTTTTCATAGATGATACCAACCTTGCACAGACACAGTCAGATTTTTCAACATCTTTTGGTGAAAGTTCTCTGGCTGCCTGCCTTTGAATACAGCTATCTTACTTAATGTATTGCTCCCCAGTGTTGGCTGTCCCTCATCTTCACAAATCTATGTGCAGACACCTCGGAGCACATGTGCTGTAGAAATTGATGCAGAAAAGACATTTAGTACTTCTGCCTTTTCTATATTGGATTTCAACACCACAAGGTTGTCTCATCCATTTATTAATGAACCCACATTGTAAATGAACTTTCTTTTGTGACTAGTATACCCACAGAAACCGTTTTCCATACTAATGTGCCTTAACAATCTTAGCTCTAACTAGGGTCTCATCTAGAGTCTAATTTAGTCACCCAGGGACTACTAAATTAGTAGCTCTGGTTCAGAAAGTTCATTAATCATAAATGATTGAAATATGGTAATGATCAGAAGATGAACTATAAGTTTTTGCTGCATTCTAAAGATTTTCTCTAAGCATTCACTCTTCATCACTTTCAGTGTTATCATAGTGGACTAAATGAACCCAGTCTCACCTTTAGCTGCACTCATAGACAACTTTTTTTTACTGAATATATTTTGCTTTTGAAATTTGTGGGAGAGTTTCATGCTGTTTTTTTAGATTTTTCTCTTTTTTAGGTGATGAATGACTATATAATATATGAAAATTAACAACTTCATATCTATATCATACTTCAGTTCTCTTGAGATTTACAAAGCAGATATAGCCACAGTTTTATGAGGTTTCATCTTTTAAGCAGTTCCTAAAACTAGCTTCCATGATCTGATTTTCTCACTCCACAATTTTTACTTCTGTAACATATCAGCAGTTATGTGACCAGATCTCTCTCATGTTCTCCTGCAGTACCTCTGGATATGCCATAGATATAATCAGTTTTATCCTATCAAGAATCCTTCTTTGTCCTTTAACACCATCCTCAAATTATTTGGGATTCTGTCAAAAAAAAGAAAATGAAAAACAACAACAACAACAACCACCACCACCAAAAAAACCACCTGAAATTGTCTCTGTCACCACACCATACAAACTCTCATCAAACCCCTGGCCAAGTGCTCCAGAGAAAACTAATTTACATACTTTTTAATCTTTTGGAATCTTCATCATATTCACCTCATGAGCTTCATGCATTCTCCTAGAGAGGGAAGTGACACTTTACCCTCTTATACTCAAGTTATAAATCTTTTTTTAGAAAAAGATGGATTCTGAACTGAATTCTTTTATGTCACAGATTAAGAGGCATTGGAGAAAAAATATAATCAGCAGAAACAATAAGGATCTCTCCTACTAGACAATTTTGACAGAATCACTTTCTCCATTTCTAAAAGAGTATTGAGATAGATAATGAGAGCAAAATGTTAAAAAAATTGTAATCTTGACTAGGCTTTTAAGTTACTTGAGAGACAGATTTTCTTAATATTTTTTTACAAGCTCTATTATTATTGTATTTTTAGGTGATCTTTGACACTTACATTTTCTTTCTTAGATTGGTGTTTTATCATTTCCTTATCTATCTGCCCTTAGAAGGTCTCACTCACATGGCATATATGTCAGATTTTGTAAATTCTCCAGTGTCATTGTGTTTATGAGTCCAGTAGCTTACAGTCATATACTATCAAATATTGGTTTGATTTGGACAAGTAAAATGGACTTTGTATTATATTATTTATACTTTTGGGGTTGATAAAAATAATTACCATACTAGTATAGTGTTCATAATCATTCAGACCTTGGGAAATTTTGCCAGTTACAGTTTTGTTACCATGAGTTCAGTGCTTTACTTCCTGCTTAATATTTCTCAGTTAAAGGAAATATATTTCCATGTTACTTTTCTTCAGATGCTCCTTTATTTTAATAATGAAAGAGGTTCATATTTTCCTAACATAACTTTCTGAAGCAGATAGATTATTGTGAAAATCTAATCTCAAGAAAGATATTCATGTCTTCCCAATCACTACCTTTTGAACTTTCCTAACAGTATAGTCCCTGTAGTTGCTGTGCACAATTTCTAACATTAGTGATAGATAATTTTTTGTGTTTCACAATTTTGAAATTGCCTTCAACTCTGTGATCTGCCTCGCGGGTCTTGTTCCTAAGTCTCATATAGAAGCTTTTCAACCTTACATTGCAAGGGCCTTTACATTCTGTTTACTTTTTTATTTTCTTAAGTTTTTCACTTTTATGTCTTCCTCTGTTTTTCATGGACTCTGCAGCTCTTCTTTAGCCCATTCATTCACTTGCCCTCCAAACAACGGTTTTAAAGAGGTAAACCAGCTCTGGCCAAAGTGAGCCCAGAGAGGGCTGAACATTGAGCACTGTCAGGCTGGTACAGAGCCTTCAGCCTTTTACTACTAAGAGCAGAAATTACTGGATTATATGTTTGTGTTTTTCATCAGGACTGTAATAGCTAAAAGAATGGAAAAAATGGACTGGTATCTATTTGTAAAGAAATGCTTCTTTTTATGTCATTGTTTGATTTTAGCTTGGGAGCAACAGTACAGTTCTCCTGCGATGAAGATTATGTGCTTCAAGGTTCCAAAAGTATCACCTGTCAGAGGATAGCTGAAGTTTTTGCTGCTTGGAGTGATCATAGACCCGTGTGTAAAGGTAAAGAGGAATTCTTACCCTTACAGTCATTTTTCCATTTCGTATTTATTGTTTATTTATAATATTTTGTAAGTGCCCAAAGTTTTAATCCCAATGTTCCCACTTTCTTAGGAAAAAAGGACATGTTTTGTTTAACGGGAATTTTGAAGCCAAGCAAGTAGATTAACATAAACAGCAGCTGAAAATTAACTCCTCAATTTCTGCATTTTATTGGAATTTTCAATTTGACTCATCCTCTCAGACACTTGTAGGTTTTGGGGTTTTTTAGCTGGACATTTTAAACATCAGTTCATCATATAAGCCTAAAATTATGCTGGGGATATTTAAAGTTGTTCCAATTTAGTTGGCCTCATGCAAATCTTCCATTGTTAGAGGACAGCAGAACAATGTCTTCCAATCTTTCCTAAGAAAGAAGAAAAAGGTTAAAAGAAACGTCATGAGAATCTTTGCCCAGGCATTCATTACACCTTGAGTTACGATTGAAATCTGTTTTTTAAAAGATGAACATTTCTTCAGTTGTTAGTACTTTTGTATCCCTATAAATGCTTAATATATACAACTGTAATACAATATCTGATTGTCCCAGTTTAAAAGAAAACTAAGATGTCTATCTGGACTAGGCAGGGAGGCTCTTCCCAAAACCCACCACAACCTTTGAAATTAATAGACTTTAATCAGAAAATTTATAGAAAAGGATAACAGTTCTTAATTTGTGTGTATATATATATATATATATATATATGCATATATATGTATAACCAAAACCAGAGCAGAACAGCAACACTGTAACCAAAACCTTTCAATGAATTAAGTTCTATCTCTGCTCCTTTCGATGCAGTTATATTTATGGACAGCAGGAGGCAATGGTTGCGAAAATCACTCCTAAGCTCTGGGGAGGCACAGATGGCAACTAGGGAGAGGTGGTGGTTCCAAAAAACTCACATGGGGAAATGAATTGGTGGTCACAAGGGACAGGATGGAACCTGTCCTATGGGCAGTGTAGAGACTTTCTCCTTCTCCTTTTGTTCAAAAGTGCTGGTGGTGCTGTGGTTTTAGCAACTCCTCTGCAGATGACACTGGCCCTCAGAAGTCTGTAGAAAATCCTGGTAGTGGTGATTGCTTTCTCTCTGAAGGACAGCACAGGCTGCGCAGAGTTCGAGGGGTGCTGAGTCAAGGGAGCTCCCTCCAAGACACTTCCACCAGCCCAGCAAAACGGTGCCTCTCACTCACAGCAGCTGCCGAAAGAGTGTGTCCAGCACCGGGTGGAACTCCCTCTCTCTTTCTTCCCTGCCCCATTTCCCCTAACCATTAGGTGGGAATGCAAAGCTGTCGGCCATCCTTTTGTTAGTTGATGTGGGGGTTGGGTATTAGCTCCCAAAGTCTGTGTTGGTGCAGGAGAGAAAAATTCCATGAAAGATTTTGAAACTATAACCCTGCTTTACATGAACTTCTCTGTGATTCAAGTGAGAAAGTTTAAACTATCCAGGATTGAAACCCTACTTATTTGTCTGCCATGAGATTCAGTATTCCCCTACAGGGCAATGCTGTTATTACAAAGCCATCTTCCTTAGAGCAGACTATTATCTACTTTATGAAACTATTTGCGAGTTGTAAATCTCTTCCTCTCATTTATGTTTCAGGAAATGTATCAGATAGATCTATTCATATTTGGCTCATCAGCCTTTTTATTTTCCTGCCTGCCACTTCTGTTTTATGCTTGCTGGTTTTTTAGACCCTCTCCTGTGAAACATTTATGAATGCTGCCTTTTATAAGGTTGCTGGCAAGTCAGCACCAAATACAGTATTTTGAAAAAGCTCATCTACTCTGTAGAAAGAAAAAGTGGTTTTGAAATAATTCTTTGTTTTGAAATAATTCTTCGTAACAGAAAACTAAAGGAGACTCATGATTTATGGTCTAAATCATGATCATCCATTTAATTATCATGCTGCAAAGTAATCTGGATTCTTAGTAGAAAAAGAATCAATGTATGTGAATTAGATTCTGACAAATTTGGAATACAGGGGTTTGTGGTTTTTATTGTTATTTTTGGTCAGTTCATTTTACTGACTAAAGTGATTTTCAAAACAGCAATGCTGCTTGGACTCAGTATCTTTCCTTTGATAGGTTGTAAACATCAGTGTGATTCAAATGGATAAGCAAGCAGAATGGATAAGCATTATAAATTTTAGATCTTGCTTTTATAAATACCTATAGTCCATTTTTGAAAAATCTACTTTTGTCTCAGTTCTCTCTGAAATGCAGCCATGTATCTGGACCTCTTAAGTGTGTTGCTGACTAGCAATGCATGTGTGTATGGATACATGAATGCTCTTAGATCTTACTCAAACACTCCAGTGCTTCATTAGCCTTGCAAATAGCAGTTTTTCTAAATCAAATGTGAACCTTTGTTGGTATATTAAAAAACTTTCAATAGGTGCTTCTACATGAAGGACAAGTTTTTCATTTTTCTTTCCAATGGCTTATTGTGTATTTCAAGAATACATAATCTACTTTAATAAACAGCAGTTCAGTCAATCCATCCTCATGGGTCGTATTTAAAGACCTCCAGCACTTTTCATCATTTTCTCAATAGAGCTCTGTCTTTCTTAATAAGTAGTTTGAAAATCTACTATTTTAAAAGTACAGAGTGGAGAGAAGGAATTATTTCTCATATTTTCACACATTTTTCTACATATAACTGTATTCCAGTTTAACTGTCTTGAGGGTAGGATGGCTCTGCAGAGAGAACTGAACAGGCTACATAGATGTGCCGAAATCAACAGTATGAGGTTCAAGTCCAACTGCTAGGATCTGCACTTTGGCAGCTACAACCTCATGCAACATTACAAGCTTATTGGCCAGTTTGGCTCTGAGCAGACCTTTTCACGATGTTCGTTGGTGGGGCTGGTGGTCTCTGGGCAGGCTGGCTCTGGCAAGGTGGGAAAACATCTGTCAATCACACATCGAGGTCTCCCCAAGATGTTGGCCAGCAGCCCAAAATGTCTCCTGGGTCGATGAAGATAGCTCTGTAAGGTCGGTGTCTGCCACTTTGTTCGGTCCCTGGGCTCTGGTGGGCGGTTTCCTGGAGGTTGCAAAACTTATATTTGGCAGTACCTCAGCCGCTAGAGACAGCTCTGGCATTGCTGAGTGGCTGATTTGCTGCTTGTGTGAAGTTAAACGGTGACAAAGTACCCTTGCCTAAGACGCTTAATTGCCCTATTAACGCCTATCTGGCTTCGGCAAGAGCAACTAATTACCTCCCTGGGTTCTAATTGTTTACTGCCCTGGTCAATGTAAAAACATATTAGCGAGTTAGAGACAGAATAGTCTCTTAAACAGGTTCAGGAGGATTCCTATGCGCAAAATAAAAGATGTTAAAACACAGCAAATTTATTAGAAAGCAAAGCAAATATATCCTGTTACTTGTGATAGAATATCATACATGCTGACCCTTGGAATCTTAGCAAGCTGCTGAGCAGGAGAGGGAGATGGATCATGATACTCGGCGGGAGGGGCAGGTCGGCAGTGCACCTTCAGGGTCTGCACTGGATCAAAACGATACACATCTGGTCCTCTTCATCCCCCAGCCCAGGTCCACACCTTATATCTCCTCTCTCTGGAGTGGAGTTTTGCCAGCTGCAGCATCAGCTCGTGTGTGGCCATTGCACAAGCCGAGGCTGCAACAAATCAAGATGCTGACTCCGGGCTAACAATGGCTCTAGCCTTTATTGTTCTTTTGTTAGAGCTAAGTTCTCAGCAATTCAGTGTTATGCTAACGTTTCTTTCTCCAAGCCTGAGTTTTCCACAGTGAAACCATGCAGTATTTTCTCATACCATACTGACGAATACAATCATGGGACCAAATATGACAGGGCCCTAAACAAAACTCTGGTCTCTAGCACACCACCTAAGCAAAGACAAAAATTAATCTTAAACTGGAAAAATTCTCTGAGTTTTTTTGGCAATACTGGGCTTTGTTTACTGTCCCATATGTTCTTAGTACTCTACTTAGATCTAATTTTTAAAATTCTATATTATATGCTTTTTATTATGAAGTGTGTCATTGCTATACACAGTGTGAACAACAGCAATAACAAAACTTACTGTGAGACGTGCTGTCTGAATAAATTTGTGTAGTATCCCGAAATAATTTCTGAATAGCAGCAGCTGTCAGATGTATACAGATTATTTCTTAAGAGAACTTTTCTTTTTCTTTGCAACTCAAGATAGATAAGACAGAACTTGAAACATGCCTCTTTATACTCTTTTGAAGCAAGATGCAAGCAAAATGTACTCATTACTCTGCTAATAGTAAGTTTCTAATTTTTGCAAACTAGTTAAATCAACAAAAGTTGAAGATTTTATCATAAATTTAGAATTACCTGCTAATTATTTTCACTGGGAACGCATATTTACAGGTAAGAATTATCAAAACCACCAAGGTACACATATTTATAGATAGTAATTATCAAGAACAAGAAAGCTTTATTTGAAACTGTTAAAGAGTAAATTTTGTAAATACTAATGAACAGAAAATTTCAGTAAAACATTAAAAAAAAGTTTTAACATCACTTTTATTTCTCTGAATCTTTAAGGAAAAATGGAAAAATTTTCACTACTAGCTAGCTGATAAGACTGTGTTGTATGCTAAATTTTTACTTTTCTTCTAGTAATATGCAAATTAATTCTGTACATCTATGCATAGACACATATATCTTTGAATTTTGTATATATTCCGAATATAAGAATTTTGATGAAAATTCTTTCATATCTATTCAGTTTAAAATATTCGGTTATTATGTAGGTCATTATTTTATCCTTTTTCATTTCCTTAACTGATTTTTACTATTTCCTATTTAGACTCTTTTGAGTGAGTGGCCTTGCTATTCTTTTTCTGAAAATCCATTTAACATCCAACTTTGTCTTTTAGTTATATGAGTTTTATTTATACTAACTTCAGTATTAAGGACTGCAAAAATTGAAGTAGCTTCTTTAATTTTTTCTCTCTATTGACTTTTATATGTGATCATCATTAATTGTTTTAATTAAATTTTATTATCCTTTAAAGTTTACATGACATACTTCCACATGCACAATTGTCATTTAGGATTTCTTAATGTAAGCTTCCATTAACTTTGTACTCTTCACAGTAAAGTTAAAATATATGCATATTCATTGGTAGAATAAGTTTCAGTCTTTCGGAAAATCTTTTATAATTACAAGGGAAATAGAGAAATAGACACCTCCGGAAATTAAACATTTACGGCATATGATGCAAGAATATATATTTCACAAAGGAAAAACTTTACTGAGAGCAGAGATTTTTCAATTAAAAAAAAATATACTTGTTTTTAAACTAATACATCATATTTTTGTCTCTTATAAATATGTGAAGTTCCATTAACTACCACAGTTCTTTGCTTATTTTAAATAAAGTACACATATAGAGAGAAGTTAAATTTCAGCTATACATTAAATTTCAGGAATACATTCAGTGCAGGTAACCTGGTGAGCAGCTGCAGATTGAGATCTGGGTGGTGAAACCCCAGGCAAGAGGCTGTGAACTGCTGACCCTTTGCACAGCAAATGGCACAAAGACCTGTGGCACTGTGGAACTGTCCGGACACATAGACATAGCAGGATCCAACGATGCCCAGCCTTTCCTACTTAGATTGTGAGGGTATAAAAGCCCAGGGGTTCCTTTATTTGAGGTCCTTCCTCAGAGGCACCAGCTCAGGCTGTTATTTTGTTATTTAGCTATTGCACCAAGATTAAAATATTTTAAGGGTCAGACATCTTAGACTCTGCTATGGAAAACCCAGGGTCAAGCCGGTAAGGAAACCTGGTCTGACTCGGAGTGTGGGGTGTGTAGCTGCAAAGGGGCTTTGGTCCCATCAGCTGGTGTGAGTGTGACTGCCACAGTGGCTTCTGGATGTTCAGACAGGGAAATTTCCTGAACAATAGATATAAAACAAATCATAATAAATAAGGAACATTTCTCTCTTCTCACTTTCCATCACATTAGTTTTCTGATACTCTCCAGTTACAATTACAGAATTGCTATCCTATACATTTGTGTGTAAACTTCAAAATTGCATCTCTGTGTATCATCTTTGCTTAGCTAAATTATTTGCCATACTGATAATGTATTTTTCCTTCTTCATACCACTCTCAAATATAAAATTCGTGTGAACCTCTGAAGTTAATTGCAAAATTCATGATTTCAAAAGAGAAAATTGGAGTATTGGAATGGAAAAACTTTCTACAAATTGACTGATTTCTCTCTTCCACCAAGAGCTGAGTCCATGCTTAAAGCACAGTGAGGTCTTACAAGCTTTTTGTCAGTTACATGTAAAATTAATTAAGGATGGAGAAGGGTCTGGAGGGGAATTCTTTTGAGGAGTGGCTGGGGTCACTTGGGCTGTTCAGAATGGAGAAGAGGAGACTGAAGGGAGACCTCATTGTGGTCTTCAACATCTTTATGAGAGACAGGCACTTATCTCTTCACTCTCATGGCTGGTGACAAGACTCAAGGAATGGCAGGAAGCTGAGTCAGGGGAGGTTTTGTTTGGATTTCAAGACAAAGCTTTTTCACCCAGAGGGTGGTTGGGCACTGGAACAGGCTCCCCAGGGAAGTAGCCACAGCACCAAGCCTGACAGAGTTCAAGAAGCATTTGGACAACACTCTCAGGCATGTAGTGTGATTCTTGGGGTGTCCTGCACAGGGCCAGGTCTTGATGATTCTTGTGGGTTACTTCCATTCAGTATATTCTGCAATTCTATGAATCAAAATAGTAGATCATACAAATGTGCTTCTAGAGAGTATAGTAAATATACTGTTTTATGAAATACATTAAGGGTCAAATTTTGTAGGTCTCATGGTTGTATTTTACTGAAATATTATTGTTGCAAGTAAAGTTGAGTATGTTCAATATGCAGCTGTGATCATAAGTTGTTATTGTAAATTTAAAGTTTGTATTTGAAGTTATTAGATATCTGTGTCTCTGTGCTAATATATTTGCAAATAATGTATAAAATATATAGAAACACAATCAGAACTAATCAACAAAAATACAAATTTTCTGCATTGGAATGATAATATAATACATGCTTTTAGATCAGTCCAAAAAACCCACAAGATCTTGCTGAATAGTAATGAACCAAAGCCAGGACAGAAACCTGCAAAGACATGACAGTAAGCTGAAAAGGAACTGATCTGTTTTTCAATGATAATAATGATTAATTTCTGATATTCACAAATTCAATTTCTTCATAAAAAGGCAGATTACATTTAAGCAAATGATTTGAAGATGGGTTGTATTGCCACAATCTTGATTTGACATAGTAACTAATGAATTTTGACAGATTAAGGAATCAAAAATCTATATTCAAAGAAGCTTCTTGTGTCAGAAGGGTCTATTTATGGTGAATTAATCTAAACGCATTGATTGCTTGTGGAACTTCTTGCAACTTTCAGCTTATCTTACCTTAACTCTTTGCATGTTAAATAATGTGAGCTCCGTAAAGAATCAATTGTCTGAAGAAATACTTCCAAAATCCAGTGGAAATAGTTTAATATTTTTTTTTAATCTACTTCACTTACTCTTTGCAGTGTTGCAAGAATCAACAGAAAGCCATGAGAGGCAGTTCATGCTTAGATGCTCTGTCTTGTAAGTGACTACTTGGATTCAAAAGGGTTATCAAAGAATGTGTTGACACAAAAGATAGCACTTATAATATTCAATAAATAAAGAAAAAATTTATACAGACCACTTGTTATGACTCTGAGAGATTTTCCAAATAATCAGTAAAAGCTAAACAAACAAAAAAAAAGTTTTACAGGAATATATTCCACTGCCTGTACTCTGCAGCACTTTAAATATTGCAGTGATTTAGAACAAATCCTCATACAATTTGAAATCAGAGACAGGAGACAAGGAACCTGTAATACTTGTTGATATAAAGACCACAGGTAAAGGAATAAAATCAAAAATGGGGATACTGAAGGAGAACATACAGATGTCCAGAGGCAAATAGAAATTAATGGGTAAAAAAATCATACAATATTTTTGTTTACTTTTTGTTGGCAAACTGTGGACTATGGACTTGAACATAAAATATTATTATATTCGCATATTTTATTATCATATTATAGTTGAAAACTAATTACACTACTGTTATTGCTGAACAAAAATTATGTTGATAGTCACCAAAAACCAGTGGTATTGTTCATCAATCAGTTCATTATAACTCATAAAGTTTCAGTATTTTATGTTGATGTAACAGATGTCTTCCCAAACTGTAAATAGCTTCATCTTTGCATACTCTTAGATTTGTATTTTCCAATTAATGAAGATTCATATTTTAACACTCCTTTTTTCCTCCTTAACCAGATTTTGCAAAAAGAAGTGATTGGTTAAATTTTTGATTTTTTTTTTCCTGGATTTCAAACTTCTAGTACTGAAAGCCACTGTCTGTTAGGAATATTTCAGACTATTATGTGGAATAGACATTGGGGTAAAAGACTTAGCTTTCATCATGAATGATGAAAGAAATAGTTCATCCAGTATAGAATGACATGACTTTCCTTTCAGACTTCTACTATGTGGCTACCCTGAGAAAAAGCAGCAAATGGAGCTCGTAACTGTAGTGCAGCAAAAATGCAAAGATGTGCTTGACATCCCAACTATACTCCAAAGGATGGATTCACATGTTCAGATGGAGCAGCAAATTGTGTCTAGACCACACATTGTTTTCCCCCTCCTGACTTTCTTCCTACACACAGATATGAGCTGCAGGAATATAAATTATTATTATAAAATATAAATTATTAAATATATAGACAAAAGTCTGTGCTTGGCTTTAGTCTCAAGAACTCAATGTCTTCAGCTACTGGTCATAAATGAGAACCCTTTCTCTCACCTCCTTACTTTCTCCTTGTTTTCAGGCTTCTGGTGTGTCTTTGAACAGACTCTTCACTAGAGTATTGCTTCTTTGAGGGGTAGAAGTGGTTCATGTTGGGTGGCAAAAGTGACATTCTTTCCATAGGTTAATGCTAGGGAAGGAACGAGCCTTCATCCAGCAACAGCTGAGTCTTCCTATGTTCAGTATTGATTAGATAAACATGCTTTGTGAAAGTGCAATGCAACTGCAGGGTAATTTCACATATATGTGTTATTTTTTTTTATTCAGTTAAGCAAGATGGTCTGCCAGAATACAGTGGACACAATATTTTTTTTTGCCTTGTGCAGTTTATTTGTGGTATCATAATAATCACTGGAGATATTACTGGGATAAGCTAAGGTTGCTTGTCAGTTCTGCATCTTTGTACAGGAAA
The DNA here is from genome assembly GCA_035041345.1 of Poliocrania exsul. NCBI lineage: Eukaryota > Metazoa > Chordata > Aves > Passeriformes > Thamnophilidae > Poliocrania > Poliocrania exsul. The sequence continues at coordinate 135,808,658 of JAWWLZ010000082.1, read as the reverse complement.
AGTTAACCAGTGGAGCATTCAGAAAAGATCTGAATATCAAGTAACTAACAATTAAAGTGTTATTGACTTCAGTAGACTAGGAATTTAGTTCCTTAAAAGTGTCATTAGTAAGCAGAAAGGACACAGTTTATATCCTTTGCATTATTTGTGATGTGAGATGTAACCTAAAGTAAATAGGAATGTGTTTGTTTTTATTTAAGGCTAGCTGTTGTAAATAACCTTACAGACTTTGATTTATAAATATGTGGCCTTTGTAGTCTTTACAAATAGATAACACTCTTTGGTGTAAGTCTAACTTCTACTAGTTTTCTTCAAAATTTTCAGTGCTTCAGCCATTGGTTCAATGGGTTATACAGTGCTTACAGGAGAAAAAATGCTGACATGCAATACACCAATACATATGCATGAAAAAGCCACAGTAATGAAAGTGATCTTTTTGTTCTGCTAGTAAAACCTGTCTTTCAAGATATTAGTGAAGGTGGCATAAGTTACTTCTTGAAGTGTTTTAAAAATAAATAGGAGAATTTCTCTATTCTGTAGTTATTCTTTTTACTCCAAACACGTTATTTTTTTTTAAAGATTATAAGTTTACATACAAGAGAAAGTCTATTTTATTTTGTCAGAAAAACTAAAAATGAATTCTTGATTCCTGTGTAAGAGGTGGTTCTATTTTTGGTCAATGGTATTTTAATTCTTCACATCTTGATCAGAGTAAATTAGAGATTGGTTTATGAATCTGCTTCATATATTCTCTATGTGAGTTAAAAGGTGAACTTCCTTTTTGCAGTCAAAACTTGTGGATCCAATCTTCAGGGACCTGGAGGCACTTTTACATCACCCAATTTTCCATTTCAGTATGACAGTAATGCTCAATGTGTGTGGGTCATCACAGCTATCAATACTAACAAGGTAAGTTTAAAATTCTGTCTCTGCTTAAAAAAAAAAAAAAAAAAAAAAAAAAAAAAAAAGAAAAAAAAAGCACATGTAGACCATAACATTTTTCATTAATATGATTTATCTCTACAGTCCAGCTGCTGTACTAGGTACATTTCAGACATTTTTAAGAAATTTCTGCTATTAGATGAATATGGAAAGATGTTGAAACCTCTTGTTTCCCCCAAGATTGGTTTGATTTTTTGTATGTCAAACATGCTATCGTGCTTTATGTGATTCACTAAATGAATTCCCAGAAGCAACTATCCAATTGTATGAAACAATGTCATGGGTCCACTAATATTTTGTTATAACCAAGCTGCTTTGCCATATAAGACTTTTTATATCATGTTTGGCCTTAGACTTTGTAAGAAATCACTGATGTTCTTGAATTCACTTTCCCTTCATGGGGTACTGCTCTAAAGTTGTTTATTTCATTGTCTGAATCACTGTATTAAAATCCCATATACTTTATACCTACACTTTAAACCTAAAGTTTAAGGAGTTCTGATAATGCCAGATGAGTCAAAGTAGAACAATAAAGTTAAGTTATGACACCAGTTGTCTTTAATTTCAAGAACTAGGCACCTGGCAGCAATGGCTATATTCTATTTTCAGGTGTATCATTTTATCTGTACTGAATGTAATGGAATTGTTTAGATGTAATAAAACATAAATTAACTGCAGCTCAGGAATGTTTTATAACGGACTAACAACATCTGTGTTTGCTGGTGCAGGGGTATATTCTGCTTCTAATTTCTGTCTTATATTGCCATCTGTGTCACACTCCATTAACTGATCAGACAGGCTTAGAAAGCCTACTCCTTTGCACTTGAGTTCATCAGAGGACTCAGTGAAAACGTGATTACATTTCAGAAATCATTCAGCTATGCTGGTATATTTCTCCCTCGAATCTTACAATGCCCTGTGTGGAAGCCATCCTTATGTTCCACTTTGGTAGAAGAAAAAAGGATATTTAAAAAATTGATTAGAATTTGATAATGAAGATTATAGATGTGGTTTGTTTGTTTGTTTGTGGGGTTTTTTTTGGGGGGTGGTGCATAGAGTTATTTGTTTAATCTTGTTCCAAGGACTGATAATCCAATTTATTCAATGTATAGGTCATTAATAATGTGTTGAGTCCTTGAAATATGATACAGTCTCTGTTCCACAGATGGGCAAAAAGTTCTAAAGCAATAGTTAAAATCCATTTCTCAATCCCATTTTCATATTTTTATTTCTTTAATCAAAAACTATTAGTGATCAAGATGAAATCTGCCCACATCTAGAATTTCTGAAAGTTTTGTCAAATGTGACAGCAGATAGAATTTAGTAGCTTACTGTTTGAGGAAATGAAACACAGCTATTACATTATGAACAAGTTCTCTAAATGGCCTGAAAACCTCAACTGAGATGTTGAATGAATTTAAGACCCTTTTCACCATATTTTGCATAAAATGGTTTATTTTCTTAAATGCAGCAAATGCATGTCTACATTACAAAAAAACCCCAAACCAATGAAACAACCAACACATCCGGCGGGGGGGGGGGGGGGGGG